>BSBK01008448.1:375000-755000 GCA_027943335.1 Chamaecyparis obtusa
TTAAGTTTTTCAAACTTGCATCTACTACCAAAAATTTAAATGGCTCTTTTAACTCATCTTTAAGAAGTGTAATTGATAATAGTTGAGTTTTTTCAAGTGTACCAAGATTCTCAAATTCTTTCATTATTTGCTTAGACCTTTTATTCAATGCCCTCTTCATAATATTTATGGGTTGTTTAGCATAATCTCTCAATTTTTCCACGTCCATTTCAATTAAATGATCTATGCTTTTACGATAAATTTTTCTCTTCAACTGTTGGAGTAGACTATCATTCACATATGTTTCTTGCACTTCTGCTGCAAATAAAAAATAAAAAAAATCTTAATATCTCATCTTAAGGGGACCTTCATGAAATAAGTATTTACAAGCTTTAATGTCAAAGCTACAATAATTTATAAACTAATGAGAGAAACACATACTTGTTTGACCTTGGGTTGATTCAACTTGGAATGCCCCTTCTCCAACATTTTCATCAACAAAGGCTGCATGTACACAACAAAACAATAACTTCTTAAGGAGAAAGATCCAAAATGTATATTCACCAATAAGAGACTAAATCAAGTCAGTGAGAGAGAGATGTGTACTTGTTTGATATTCTAAGAGTTGTGCTTGTTGAGCTTGTGATGACCCTCCTCCAACTTCTGAAGGTTGGCTTGTTGAGCTTGTGATGACCCTTCTCCAACTTCTGAAGGTTGGGCTTGTTGAGCTTATGATGACCCTTCTCCAACTCCTCAAGGTTGGGCTTGTTGAGCCTATGATGACGCTTCTCTAGCTCTAGAAGGTTGTGTTTCTTGAGCATTTCCTACATGTATGAAGTAAAAATTATTAAATGAAAACTTTTGAATGAAATTAGGTCTAACCAGGTTCATGTATTAAGTCAAAATAGGTCCTAACAAGACTAGTTGGGTCTAAATGGGTTTAATTGAGTCCTAACATGTCTAGTTGGGTCTAATTGGGTCTAATTGAGTCCTAACAGGTCTGATTGATTCTAATTGGGTCCTAATAGGTCATATTAGGTCCTTATTAGTCCTAGAATTAGTCATATTTGGTCCTAATAGGTCCTAATTGGATCTAATTGGTCCTAATTAGTCCTAATTAGTCCTAATTGGATCTAATTGGTCCTAATTAGTCCTAATTGGGTCTAATTGGTCATAATTGGATCTAATTGGTTCTAATTGAGTCTAATTAGGTCGTAATTAGTTCTAATTGGTCCTAATTGGTTCTAATTAGTCTGAGTTAGTCCTAATTAGTTCTAATTGAGTCTAATTAGGTCATAATTAGTTCTAATTGGTCCTAATTGGTTCTAATTAGTCTGAGTTAGTCCTAATTAGTTCTAATTGGTTCTAATTAGTCTTAATTGGATTTAATTAGTTCTAATTGGCTCTAATTAGTCCTAATTTGATCTAATTAGATCTAATTGAGTCTAATTAGGTCCTAATTAGTTCTAATTGGTCGTAATTGGTTCTAATTAGTCCTAGTTAGTCCTAAAATTGGTTCTAATTGGTTATAATTAGTTCTAATTGGTTCTAATTGGATCTTATTGGGTCCTAATAGGTCATATTAGGTCCTAGTTGGTCCTAATTGGTTCTAATTAGTCCTAATTGGGTCCTAATAGGTCCTAATAGGTCCTAATTGGTTCTAATTAGTCCTAATTGGGTCCTAATAGGTCCTATTAGGTCCTAATAAGTCCTAATTGGTCATAGTTGGTCCTAATATGTCCTAATAGGTCATATTGGTCCTAATTAGTCCTAATTGGTCCTAATTAGTCCCAATTACTCATAATTGGTCATAGTTGGTCCTAATAGGTCCTAATAGGTCATAATAGGTCCTAATTCATCTAGAGTTAAGTCATAATAAGTAATAATAGGTCCTAATTAGGTCCTAGTTGGCTCTAATAGGTCATATTAGGTCCTAATTGGATCTAATTGGTCTTAATTGAGTCTAATTAGGTGCTAATGTGGCATAATAGGTCCTATTAGGTCCTAATTAGTGGACTAATTGGTCATAGTTGGTCCTAATAGGTTCTAATAGGTCATATTAGTCCTAATTAGTTCTAGAATTGGTCCTAATTGGTTCTAATTAGTCCTAATTGGTTCTAATTGGTGGGTATGTGCAAGATCATGAAGGGCCAAAAAGTGGAGATGTCAGTTCAAAACTTTGACAATGTAGCTGATGACTTTTTTTTCACTTAAATTTGATAAAATGAAAAGGGTATCTTAAGGAGCTTATCAGCTTTCTATCGATATAATTGCTCTCAAATTTTGAATTCGGTAAGTAATTATTAGTTATTTTCTAATTGAGCTACCTCTAAAGTGCTAATTTATATACTGATTGAAAAATGACTATAACTTTCATATAGTATAACATTTTTGAAATCTAAAAAATGCATCACATTCTATGCTTTGCCTACTATAAGGAAAATAAAAATCAAATTGAATTTTGTAAAGTTTTGAATGAGTTAAGGTGGTTAGACACGGGAGTTTTTTTATTCTGAAAATGTTGTAGCAAAACATTCATAATTAATTTGTTTATTTGGAATAAAATTACAAAAAAATATGTGTCACATCCAAGCATGAGTCTACTAATTATATATAAAATCTTATAATAAAATATTATCATTTGATTATGATTAAGGTGGTTAGACATACACCTACTTCTTATTTTTTTCCTGAAATTTTTGTACTGCTGCATTGAAATCTATACTTTCACCAATTGTACTAACTTTTTCTCAAAAATGGCCTAGTATTTTAGAAACAACATTCAATTTTCTATAGATTCTATTCCTACAACTTTTTAATATTAGGTTCATAGCTAGTTAAAATTTTCACATCAAGTTGACTAACCCTGATTTGCTGATTTTTCATTGCCACTTAAGGGCATAGTTTGGTCCCTCATGATCTTGCACATACCCCAGTTCTAATTAGTTTTAATTGGTCCTAATTGGTCCTAATTAGTCCTAATTGGTCATAGTAATTGGTCCTAATAGGTCATATTGGTCCTAATTAGTCCTAATTGGTCATGTAATAGGTCTTAATTGGTTCTAATAGGTCATATTAGGTCCTAATCGGATCTAATTGGCTCTAATTGAGTCTAATCAGGTCCTAATTAATTCTAATTGGGTCTTAATTGATTCTAATTGGGTCATAATAGGTCCTAATTAGTCCTAATGATATCGATTTGAGTCTAATTAGGTTCTAATTGGTTCTAATTGATTCTAATTGGGTCCTAATAGGTTCTATTAGGTCCTAATTAGTCCTAATAGGTCATACTTTGGTCCTAATAGGTCCTAATAGGTCATATTGGTCCTCATTAGTCCTAATTGGTTCTAATTAAGTCTAATTAGGTGCTAATTGGTTCTAATTTATTCTAATTGGGTCCTAATAGGTCCTATTAGGTCCTAATTGGATCTAATTGGTTCTAATTGAGTCTAATAGGTCTTAATTAGGTGCTAATTTGATCTAATAGGTCCTAATTGGATCTAATTGGTTCTAATTGAGTCTAATTAGGTCCTAATTGATTCTAATTGGGTCCTAATAGGTCCTATTAGGTCCTAATTAGTCCTAGTTGGTAATAGTTGGTCCTAATTAGATCTAATTGGTTGTAATTGAGTCTAATTAGGTCCTAATTGATCCTAATTGGGTCATAATAGGTCCTATTAGGTCCTAATTAGTTCTAATTGGTCATAGTTGGTCCTAATAGGTCATATTGGTCCTAATTAGTTCTAGAATTGGTCCTAATTGGTTCTAGTTAGTCCTAATTGGTTCTAATTGGTTCTAATTAGTTCTAATTGGTCCTAGTTGGTCCTAATTAGTCCTAATTGGTCATAGTTGGTCCTAATAGGTCCTAATAGGTCATATTGGTCCTAATTCATCCTAATTGGTCATGTAATAGGTCCTAATTGGTTATAATAGGTCATATTAGGTCATAATAGAATCTAATTGAGTCTAATTGAGTCTAATTAGGTCCTAATTGATTCTAATTAGGTCCTAATTGGTCCTAATTAGTCCTAATTGGTCATAGTTGGTTCTAATAGGTCATATTGGTCCTAATTAGTTCTAAAATTGGTCCTAATTGGTTCTAATTAGTCCTAATTGGCCATAGTTAGTCCTAATAGGTCGTAATAGGTCATATGGGTCCTAATTAGTTGTAAAATTAGTTCTAATTGGTCCTAATTAGTCTTAATTAGTCATAATAGATCATAATTAGTCCTAATGATATCGATTTGAGTCTAATTAGGTGCTAATTGGTTCTTATTGATTCTATTTGGGTCCTAATAGGTCCTATTAGGTCCTAATTAGTCCTAATAGGTCATAGTTGGTCCTAATAGGTCATATTGGTCCTAATTAGTTGTAATTGGTTCTAATTGAGTCTAATTAGGTGCTAATTGGTTCTAATTGGGTCCTAATAGGTCCTATTAGGTCCTAATTAGTCCTAATTGGTCATAGTTGGTCCTAATAGGTCATATTGGTACTAATTAGTCCTAATTGGTCATAATAGGTCCTAATTAGTCTAGAGTTAAGTCATAATAGGTCATAATAGGTCATAATTAGGTCCTAATTGGTTCTAATAGGTCATATTAGGTCCTAATTGGATCTAATTGATCCTAATTGGTTCTAATTGAGTCTAATTAGCTCCTAATTAGCTCCTAATTAGTTCTAATTGGTCCTAATTGGTTCTAATTAGTCCTAATTGGTTTTAATTAGTTCTAATTGGTCTTAATTGGTCCTAATTAGTCCTAATTGGGTAGATAATTGGTCCTAATTGATTCTAGTTGGGTCCTAATAGGTCATGTTGGGTCTTAATTAGTCCTAAATGGTCATAGCTAGTCCTAATAGGTCCTAATAGGTCATATTGTTGTAATTAGGTCCTAATTAGGTCTAATTGGTCCTAATAGGTCCTAGCCATATCTAGTTAGGTCTAATAGGTACTAATAGGTCATAGTTAGGTCTAGTTAGGTCTAATAGGTCCTAATAGGTCCTAATACCTATCTAGTTAGGTCTAATTAATAGATAGTTGAACTTGTAATTGGTCGAGGACTAATACCTATCTAATAGGTCCTAATAGGTCAGGTAATTGGTCCTAATTAGTCTAATAGGTCCTAATAAGTCCTAGTTAGGTAGATAGTTAGGTCGAATTACGGTCCTAATTGGTTTAATACGACCAAATAGGTCTATAGTTAGGTAGATAGTTAAGTCTAATAGGTCCTAATTGGTCCAGTTACCTATCTAATTGGTCCTAATAGGTATGGTTAGGTCTATTTTGACCCAATAGGTCCTGATACATATAATTGTTCAGACTAACAAGTCCTAATATATCTAATTGGTAGGACTAGAATAGGTCAAACTAACAAGTCCTAATAGATTTACATGATGAATATTAAGACAAGTCTTGAGCATCAACTTAAAATATCTCTAGAGAGAAACATCTTAGACATACCTTGTTTCTGAAAATATCTTTTTCGTGATTCTTCACATAGTCTTTGCTCAGTCTCTTTTGAATAATGTCGTGTACTTTTGTTTAGTCTTCTCTTTTTATTTCCCATCACAACTTAGAAAAAATTTTCGTGCTAAAATGTCTTCCTTCTCCTAAATGTGAATTATTTTATAGCTTTTGGATTAATGAAATGAAAAAAATATACATTTATTTATACCTCATCCTTATTAACCAGAAATGACACCAAGAAGGCAGACCTAAGTTTTGAAACTAAATGACTAAATGACTTTCAATCGAAACTAGTTTAGCAATGGCTAGAATTTGCATTTTCCATGAAAGTAATTTCGATAGAAAGTAATTTTGATCAGAAGTTTGGAGTTTTGATCAAAAGTACTTTCTATTGAAAGTGCCTGGTTTAGGCCATGGTTGCAAGTTTTGAAGAAATTCTGAGAATTTCATGGCTTTGGGCCTCAAGTGTGGTGATCAAATGGAAGAATAAGAAGACATCCTTTTGTATACCACAAGTACTCAGAACTAGCTTTCTAATAATTATATATTTGATTATTTTTGAATTTATTATGTGTATGATTTTTGACGTTAATTGAATGTAGGTTTTTTATCAAATATAAACCTCTGAGTTTGACGTTCAATGAAAAATAGTAAAAAGGGGAATTTTTTTTTTGAAAAATAATAGTGCCCTCTATATTTGAGTGTACTTTCTATAAAAAAAAATATATGAAATTCAATAAATACGAACAAGTTATAAGCTATGTAGTTAAGGTATGTCAAAATTATGGTTTAGTCAAGTTAAAACGTTAATAAAATATGAAATAATCATGATGATGTCATGAAACGAATTGCATGCCCTCCGTATGGATGTTACAAAATCCTAAAAGACTCTAATTTTCTTCATCCTCTGATTTTGAATGGTTCAATGGCAATATGCATCCAAATTTGAAAATTTTCCTCAAAATGAAGAGTTTAGTGTCCATTCAGGCAAAAAAGTGTAACCCGCTATTGTGGGTGGAATTTTCTTATATGTTGCCACCAATGACAAAGGGGGAGATTTTTGGAAATTTGGCTGAGTAGTATATCAGATTTTTTTCATTATGGAAACATATAATCAGCATATTGATCGCACAATAGAAGAAAGCAATTTTGTATGAGCACAAGTAAAAATTGTCTAAGTACAGTAGTGTTTACTAGCCTAATTAGAGACAGTTTTGGTTAGTGATGTTCACAGAAGTAGGTTCAGTGCATGCGGACTTGAACATTGATAATTCTATGTATATTAAAGCTACATGTGAGAGTGCAAGTCTATATGACATGTACGGAAGGAGATATTTGAGGATTACAGAGACAGTGTTGAAGCCGACCTAAATAGAGCAAGAAGATAGAATGAGAATATTAAGTTAAGGGATTATTTTGTTTATCAAAATAATGACTTAACCATATAAGGGATGACATCCTAGATGTGAACCCTTAGGCAATATGAATTAATTTTTTATTTTGGAAAGAGTCTATTTTTAGTAAAGCCGACTGGAAGTTATTATTCTTAATAATTTGTATATATGTAAGAAGAATGTACTGCGAAGATGTAACAAGTCTTGTAATGTTGTAATTCTATGATGAAAAGTTGTATATTGTAAGAAGAAAAGCAAGTAGACTCTGTGTATGAAAGAGAAGAGCCTAGAAAGCTAAATTAGAATAGGAAAGCTATTCGACAATAGTAAAAGGTTATGTACTTTACCTTTGTATTCAGATATCATTGTATATTGCATGTTTGGGAAATGTGCTCACCTTGCAAAGATCCTATTTTTGTAATACCAAATCCTAACAGGGTTGAGGCTTCTAACAAGGCCTAGATTCTTTTAGTTGGGATAGAGACACTATATGTATGTAATAGACTCCTAACAGGGTCAACATCCTTAACCAGATACTTTTGATTAGTGGATCAGTTGTGGGTATCATCCTCACCAGGGTTTTCCCTTGGCCAGGGTTTCCTCGAGAACAAACATGGTGTTATGAGTTCATTTACTTTATTGCTATGCTTTTTATTTAGTTTACTCTATTATGGAAGCTTCAAGTTAATTTGTTATATCTATAATTGGAAAAAATTAAAAGTTTGTGAAATAATGATTCACCCCCCCCCCCCCTCCTTAGTATTCCCTATTTCTAATAGGATCTATTAAAATGGGAAATGATACACCTTGTCTAGTAAAAGGAAAGAGATCTATTTTACTAAACAATAAGATTAGATGTGAGAATGCATATTGGGTGAAAGGACTTAATTACAATCTGTTGAATGTAGCACAATTAAATAACATAGGTCACTGAGTTGCATTTGAAAATAGAAAAGTAAAAATCTATAATAAAACTTTAAAGTTGGTTGGTATTGGTGAGCAATCAAAAGGTAATCTATTCTATCTTGACAATGTTGAAACTTCTTGTTTGCTGGCTAAAAATGAAGATGTGTGGTTATGGCACAAAATTCTATGTCATGTGAACTTTGACAACATGGTTAAAATCATGAAGAAAAGGAAAGTAAGAGGTTTACTGAGCATATCAAAACCTATCCATGTTGTATATAAACAATGTCAAATGGGAAAAATGTCAAAATCTAGTTTTCAGAGAAAATATTTTTCATCTAATGCTATCTTGGAGTTGGTTCATACCGACTTGTGTGGTCCTCTTAAAACATAGAGTTATTATGGAGATAGATACTTTATCTTGTTTATTGATGACTACTCTAGAATGATGACTAGCATGATCTTGAAAGAAAAAATATGAAGGTTTTAAGATGTTCAAATGATATAAAGAAAAAGTGTAAAAAGAAAGTGGTAAGGAACTAAAATGCTTAATATTAGATAGAGGTGGTGAATTTATTTATGATGATTTCACTAATTTTTGTGATGAGCATGGAATTAAGAGACAATTTTTTGCACCGAGGACACCCCAGTAGAATGCAATTGCTAAAAGGAGAAATAGATCTATTGTAGATTGTGCTAATGTAGGTATACTACAGAGAAGTTGTTAGTACTAAACTATACACATTGAACCAAGTTCAACTAAAGAAAGATTCAAACAAAATACCTAATGAATTATGGTATGGTTATACACCTAATGTAAGTTATTTTAGAATATTTGGAACTAGATACTACATTCTGAAAGATGATAGAAATGGGAAATTTGATTCAAAAGGTGATGAAGTAATATCCTTAGGATATTCTACTCAAAGAAAATATTGAAAATGTTTGAATAAGACTACCAACAAGATGATTAAAAGTAAAAATGTAAGAGTTGATGAATTTGCTGAGAAGAATGATGAAGAAAGTAAAAAGGAATTGGAATACTATGGTAGATTTGTTTACATTGAGGAGCCTAACAATCTACCCAAGCAATTGCATGGTGTTACTAAGAAATAGGGTAATGTTACTGAGCATCATTCAATACAAACCAAGAATCAACAAGATGTTATTGATGAAGTTCATGATCATGCACCAAGTGAGGAACACAATGAAGAACAAAGAACTGAACTTGTACATGCAAAGTATGTAAGAAGACATATCCAAAAGATCAAATTATTGGAGATAAGAAAGATGACATGATGACATGAAGTTGAGAGACAACACATGCTTAGTTTGTGAATTTGAACCTAAAATTGTTAAAGATGCACTTGAAAATGATGAATGGATTAAGGCCATGAATGAAGAAATTTAGTAGATACTGAAAAAAAAAACACGAACATTGGTACCGAGACTAAATGACAAAAATCTAATTGGAACCAAATGGATATTCAGAAATAAATTGAATGAAAATGAAAATGTCACTAGGAATATGGAAAGACTTGTATGCAAAGGGTATGCACAAGAAGGTATTGACTATGCTGAGAATTTTGCACCCATTGCTAGACTTGAAGGATTTAGAATATTGCTTTCATATGTTCCTTACAAAGGATTTAAAGTTTATCAAATGGATGTCAAATCCGCATTTCTGAAAGTGATACTTGAAGAAGAGGTATACATTGAACAAATTGAAGGTTTTGTTGATCCAAATCAGATAAATATGGTATGTAAATTGTACAAAGTATTATATGTATTGAAACAAGTACCGAGAGCATGGTATGAAAGACTGCACTCCTATCTTATCAGTATTGAATTTATTAGAACAAGTGAAAACAATAATTTGTATTTAAAAAGTGAAAATGATGACAAGATTCTCATTGCTAAAATTTTTGTTGATGATATCATATTTGGAGGACATGATAACTTATGAAAATAATTTGTTGATGAAATAAGAAAGGTATTTGAAATGTCAATGTTTGCTGAAATCAAATTTTTTCTTGGCTTGCAAATTTTATAACAGAATGAAGGCATACTTATATATTACTCAATCAAAGTACATCAAAGAAGTGTTGAAAATATTCAGAATGGATGATTCAAAACTAGTTGGTACACCTATGGTCTCTAGATGCAAATTGACAAAGGATGACAAGAAAACCAAGGTAAATTAGACATCGTATAAATTAATGATTGGAAAACTAATGTGTGTGGTGCATAGTAGACTAGATATTGCACATGTAGTTGGAATTGTAGCAAGATTTTCTTCTAATCCTAAAGAATCACATATGATTGTTGTAAAAAGAATTTTGAGATACTTGAAGAACACTGAAAACTATGGTTTGTGGTACAATAAAGAAGGAAATTTTGAACTGAAAGTTTATACAAATGTGGATTGGGCTGGGAATATTGGTGATAGAAAGAGCACTACTGGTGGAGCATTCTTTTTGGGAGAAAGATTAGTTACTTTGATAAGTAAGAACCAAGGATGCATTTCTCAGTCAACTGCATAAGAAAAGTCTATTGTTGATGTTTCTAACTGTTCAAACATTGCATGGATAAAACAACTTTTGGAAGGTATGAATGAAGAGATCACTGACCTAGTGATAATATATTGTGATAATACCAGTGAAATTAACATTTCTAAGAATCTGGTGATGCATGAAAATAAAAAGTATATATCTATTAAGTATCACTACTTGAGGGACCAAGTACAAGAAAAGAAAGTAAAGCTGGAGTATGTGAAATCAAAAGAGTAGCGTGTTGACATATTTACTAAACCTTTATCTAAGGATACACTTGAGTAATTGAGAAGTAGACTAGGGGTCTATCCCATGTCTATCAGTCACTAAACTGAATAGGAGGTTGCATCAACCTACACTTTATCATAATATCAATAATGTTGATGAATGATGTTTGCACCTTTAGGTTTCTTGAAGTTGTGAAACTTCAAAATAAAAAAAATGACACTGCATATCAGTACATGCAAGGTACTTGATCTGAACCAAACACCAGAGATAATATTTTGGCTGCTACAAAGATGTATATCTTTTTTTTGACATTGTTGTCAAAGGAAGAGAAGATTCAATGAAATATTTATCTACTGGAAGAGAGAAGATTCACATATGGGATAGAAGATTCAAATCTATAGGGAGAGATTGTATGGTGAGTATTGATGTTGTAGTGATTAAACATATAAAATGTACAAGCTAGGGAGAGTTTATCGTGTTAAAGCATTTGCATATAGAGTTGTATAATAAATATTTTGTATTCTATGGCACATTTCATATTGTATTTCCATCAATGCCAAAGGGAGAGATTGATGAACTACAACTGATTGAATATCTTGAGGAAGAATTTGATAATGGATTGGATATTTGAAAGATAGTGATTCATGATCACTGAGCTACTAATGTGAAGGTATGACATTAAATCAGTTAATTTGTTGTCATTGATGTCAACTAGCTTTGATTATCATGACGGTTACAAACATCTATTATGGATTAGAGATGAAGGATGAACAAGGTAATGTGGTCAGTAATTGAAGGATTCAGTATACGTTGAGTTGGAATAGTGTACACCGAGCAAGTGTAGTGCATATTGAGTACAATGTTAACTAAGTTAGTTATCACTGATGCATTATGGTATTGACCGAGAAAATGAAATAAATGGAAATTATGAATGCTAACTAAAGATGATGAGTTGGACAATTTTGTATGATTCCAAGGTAAAGGATAATGCTTGTTTTGATGATCAAACAGTTGACAAAATTCAAAAGATGATCAGATGAAGGAAAATAAAATGTGTTATTGACAAAACTGCTGAGGAAGGTTAAAGTGGAAAAATCAATGGTGAAGATTAAGAGGAAAAATCCATGGATGGAAATAAAATGGTTTTTGACGCCTATATAAAGAGACAAGAGATTCATTATTGTGTCTGCTATAGGAGAATCTACATGAAAGGATTGATTTCATGAAAGGCTAATCAAACTGGTTGAAGACATAATCAAGCAATTCTACAGACAGCACTGAGCGTCAGAGAAAAGCATCTACTAAGCCAAACAGAGTTGGAGGAAACAAAAGATTGAATTGATTATTGATCAGAAGTATTTTTGAGCTTGGCATAGATCTGAAAATTTGCAAATCAAGTTGTATTTGAATTGGATCATTACTGTATCATTTTAACCATTACTACAGATAAATATCTTAACTGAGTGGGAGTTAACAGTCTATATATTTCAATATGACATTCAATGAATGTTGATTATTTTCTTGTTAACCCCATAGTGAATGTTTGCTCAGGAGAGAACTATTAGTGATAAATCCTCTAACCAGGTCACACCTCACAATGTGTTTTGTAACCTTTAACAACATTGGCTCCTTACTTAGCTCACTTCAAAAGAGTGAACTATTTTGGGTTACCGGTCTGAGGTGGTTTTTCCCCTAAAAGGGTTTCCACGTTAAAAATTTGTGTTAAATGTGTATGGATGTGTTTAATTATTATTCTACTTTTATACATTGCTATATTTAGATTGATCAGTAAACAAAGTATTTAATTTACTGGTAATCAGTAAATGAAGAGAAAGGAACAATTGATATTTTACTGAGTTGATAAATTTGTTTTAATGGTTTCCATGATAAAAATCTATGTGTTAAATGTGTATGGATGTGTTAATTGTTATTTTAATTTACACATTGATATATTTAGGTTGATTGGTAAACAAAATATTTAATTTACTGGTAATCAATAAATGAAGAGAAAGGAACAGTTGATATCTTACCAAGTTGATTAATTTGTTTGAATATTTTTTTATATACATCTATGAGTATTTGGGACTATAGGATAATTGGACATAACTGATTCACCCTCCCTCTCAGTTATCTAATGGATATAATTAAATTTGTAGTAGAAAAAAATTATATCAACATACCTTTATCATAGTATGATTTGTATTAGCTACCCAATTAAGTTCTTCAACTTCACAACATCTAACTTCCTCTTCTTCTGTAACTCACTCAGCTTATATCATACTTTGAATGATATGGAAATGCAATATAAACAAGAAATCAATTGTTTGCCATCACTAACAATATATAATAAGTAATATAGTCCTTCTACAATCTTGTATACCTTTGATCTTAGTCGGTCTTCATCATCATCACCATTAGTTATAGTAAAAAACATATGTATGTAAATAGTTTGTACATTGTATAGGAAGTATTTTCATAGGGGGAGTTATAAGAGTTATAAGAGTTATGGAGCTCTAAGTGACAAGTTTAAAATTTTATGCATGGTTATAGTTTCAAGAAAATTTTGATTAAGGAAAACAAATTTGATGACTTTGAAGTTTTTAACAAAGATGGAAAACTAATGCCAAAAGGGGAGATTGATACTCTTAAAGAGTTATTTTGTTGTCATTAATATTGTCAAATTCATATTGCATTTTCAAAGTCAGTTGGTAAAAGAAGGAGTCATAGGACATAGTCGATAAGAAAAAAAAGTCAATCAATAAAGGAAGAGACAATTTTGGTAAAGGGAAATGAGAGATAGACATCGAGAAGAGAAAGGTAGGCATAGAGCAGTGCATGATAGTTACCGAGTCGAAGATCATAATACTTACCAAGCTGAGAGTACACACATTACCAAGAAAGAATAAAATGTGTTACCTGTTAGAATAACTGAGAGGGGGGGATTAGTTAGATTAGTTATTCTACAGTCCCAAATACAAATATGTACTCCAAAAAACAATTTAACAAAAATATGTAGCTTGGTAACATATAATTTCAATTTTTCTGTTCACTTTATTGATTACCAGTAAATATCCAAATGTAATTACCGACTAAATAAATTATGCAATATGTAAGTATGATAGAAAAATAATCATGGCAAGTAACACATAACACAATGATTTAACATGGAAACCTTGTTAAGGGAAAAACCACCTGGGACTGGTAACCCAAAATAAGTCACTCTTGTGAAATGAGCTCGGTGAAGAGCCAACCCTATTAAAGGTTACAATACACACTGTTAAGTATGACCTTGTTAGAGGATTTAACACTAACGGTTAACTTTTGACCAGCATTCACTATGGGGTAAAAAAGATAACACTTTACATTCAATAGAATGTTATGGGGTAGTTTATAAGATTGTCAAGTCCACTTGGTTAAGAGATTTTCTGAATCAATGGTTAAAATGATACAATAATGATATGATTCAAATACAACACAATTACAGATATTTAGATCTATGCTAAGCCTTTTGAAATAATCCTCTGATCACTAAATAATTCACTTCCTTCAATATCTCAACTTACTTTC
This sequence comes from Chamaecyparis obtusa, assembly GCA_027943335.1. Taxonomy (NCBI): domain Eukaryota; kingdom Viridiplantae; phylum Streptophyta; class Pinopsida; order Cupressales; family Cupressaceae; genus Chamaecyparis; species Chamaecyparis obtusa. The sequence continues at coordinate 389,091 of BSBK01008448.1, forward strand.
ACTCGGTAAATGATTCTCTGACACGCAGTAAAACTTTCCAGCTTGGTTCTTCAATAACTAGTTTGATCATCCATGCATGAAAACAATTTTCACGCGAATTCTCTACAATTTCCTTCTTTCGGCATAGTTTCAACAATGAAACTCATATCTCTTATCTAGACAGGTAAAACATTTTCTTTTTAACCATTATATTTTTCTACTTAAACTCCATCTATTTTGCTGCTTAAAACTGTTGAAAACTGCAATTGGAACAATTGTTGTATTGTCATTGATGTCAAACCTTAATTGGTAAGACTGTTGCTACTCAGGAATATAATATATCTGTGTGCAAGGCTTTTGAGGGTACCTGTTACCTGTTTTGAAAGGCTCAAATCAGTCAAATGTTAAGAGTTTAAACTAGCATGCAATAAAAAACAAAAACAAGAAGCTCTAAGCAAAGCCACCTCAGATTGAGCTAAAAACAGTTTGCACCCATGCACTGTTTGATTTGCTCTGATAAGAGGGATGTGGGTGTGCTCTCTAAGCACTTGGAGCATACTCTAATGCATTTAGGATGATTTGAAGCTCATGAAAACCCCAAAAATGGCACAAAAACAGGTATGGAACACCTGATTTTGCCCCTAAGGCTTCAAGAGGCTCAAGAATGCTTCAAAGGAGATTTAAGCTACATGATGAGTAATCTAAGATTGATTTTAGACCAAATTAGATGTGATATGATGCTATGCTATGCAAGAAAATAAGAAAAACTATGTTAATCCATTATTATTAAGCTATGATGAGTTAAAATGCTTGAAAGTAAACTAATTTAGAATGATTTGTGCTAAGTCTAGAATGAAAATGGCATTATAAGTTTGCTATGAGAATGAAAGTTAAGCTTCTTGATTTGCTCTTGAAAGGAGGGGTATTTATAGGATTCCTAAGGGCTTGGGGTAGGAAGAATGAATGGCCAGGATTGAAATCCTTAAGAGAGGCCAAGATTCACTCAAAGGGGAGCACATGGATTGTGCTAGCTTGGGGCCAATCAGGAGGTGACACATGTCACAAGGTGAGTGGATGAAAGGAAGGGCAAAGAGGAGTCAACAAAGGGGGCTCAAAGCTCATAACTCTTCAAATAAATGCTTGTAAGAGAAATGAATGGGCTTTAAGGGGTTTTGAAGACTTTGGGGAAGCAATTAATGCTTTGTGGTTGAGATATTTGGAAGGGGAGACTTTGCTTTGGTTTAGGAAAGTCTTAAGCTTGGTTAGGATTGCACAAAGGTTTAAGGGTAGGATTAAGGTTAGATTAGGATAGGGATAGGATTAGGATAAAGGCTTCTAGAAGTCTCTAGGCTTTTGGATAAGGATAGAAAGATTCTAGAGAAGTCTAGAACTTTCTAGGATTCTATGGATTTAGGAAACAAATTAATATTTATTTCTCTCAAAAGGGTAAATGAGTTTTGGGCTCATTAGGGGACTAAAAGTCAAAGAAGACTTGGATTAGCTAGGAATCACCTTTAATTAATATTAAAGTGAGATTAGGAAAAACTAAGAGAGGTTAGGAATCCTTAGGATATTCCTAAGGTTTTGGGATTAAAATAAATATTTTATTTATTTTAATAATTTTTGGTCAATTTATTAATTAAATAATTAATAAATAAGGAAATAATGTTTAAATAAGATTTAAACATTTTTGGAAGGCATTTCTTAATTAAATGTTTTTAATTAAGATAAAGGGATTTAATGACATAAAAATAAATAAATTTATTAAATAATTAATTAATTAATAAATGATGATGTCTTCAAGAATTTTCAGAAAATAAAAATAATTTATTTTCTAAAGGATTTTTAGGTGTCTACATTTTGCCCCTCTTTGATGCGATGCCGCAAGTGGCATGGCGTCAAAGACAAGAAAATAAGATGCCCAAGGCTAGAATTGGAGGAATGATGGTTGTGCCCCCTCGAGAAAACAACGCAAGGAGTAAACGTTGTGGAATTTTCTCGAAAGGAAACAAAGAAGGAAAGACCGAGTAAGAAGGGGAGATAAATAACCAAGCTTCCAAGAGGAAAGATGAGTGAATGGAAGATGAGATGGAGTGCAAAATGCAGGATGCAACTACATGAGAGATGCAAGATGCAATATTAATCTATATGATGCAGGATGCAGGGGAGCTCCAAGTGCAAATGTGGAGAGCACAACCTAGTTTGATATAGCAACAATAGAGACTTGCCAAGGATACTGGGATCACGAGGCCTTGTCACCAGCGTTGCATAGAACTGACACTAAAAAGACACACAGGGTTGCTTTAGCATCACACATGAAACCCAAAGGAGGCATGGTGGAAACGATGCTGAAGAAACCACAAACACACGACTGACTCACAGGCAGAAGCAAAAGATCAAAGGACCTTGCCCCAGATTATCCTCATTCACTGCGCACCATGATAGAAAGGATCGTGGCGACTTTGAGTAGAGAACAACGAGAAGCCGTAAAAGATTAACAAGATCCAAAGGACAAAGTCCAAGACCAAAATGATAACTCCAAAAAGACATCCTTTGCCAAGGAGAGAGATTTGATTCGATTGATGGTGGGAAGATTGGTCTGAACGTGTGGAAGGATACATCAACACGGACCAGGTGTGCTAGGTGGGAGATTAGGTCAGACAGGAAGGATACAACTGAGGGGACCCGGGAATAGGCTTAGGTCAGACAAAACAGAAGCATACATCTATGCGGACCCGATGCTGATGGGGAGAATGTGGTGCTGCTGATCAGCAAATGATACAGTTCAAAGATAGTCACAATGATCAAGGATAGTCGACAATGGATGTTGCTGAAGTACAAGGCTGGGAAGGACAAAGGATTCTGATCAAAGGCTGCTACAGGACTGACAAGGATATGTTCAATAGAAACAAGAAGATATGTACAATAGATGGAAAAGGATGTACAACGGATATGGACATAAGCTCAGGATTGGGGATAGGAAGATCTCGCTATATAGAAGCTCAGGATTGGGGATAGGAAGATCTCGCGATACAGAAGCTCAGGATTGGGGATAGGACCGACGCTATGGTACAAGACTTAGGATTAGGATGTACAAAGAACCTGGGGATGAAGCTGAAAACTCCAAAGATATGCAAGATAATGCCCCAGTTGGGTTGGAAGGCCAAGACGGACTGACAGAAGGTGTGTCCTGAAATGACACAGATTTGGGAAGGACATATCCCAATGACGATGATTGGATTGAGATCAAGGCTTGCTACAAGACTAAGGATGTGATTGGATTGGTTTGCTTGATCTTTGGATGTTGGATAGCTAGAGGATGTGGATATGATTGGAAGATGGCTAGAAGACTCCTAAGAATGTTTGGATAGGGATGAATGGCATTGGATTGCAAAGAGGTTAGCCTATAGCTAGATACCAATGACAAGGGAAGATACTAGGTGATGGAAAGATGGAGGAAAAAAGTTAGGGATTGGTGTGGAGGAACTGCTGAGAGATGGAGGAAAAGCTTAGGATGAGAATGATGGAATTGCTAGGAGATTTGGATGGAGGAAGATTTTGGATTTGGATGGAGGAAACTACCGGGAGATTGGATAGAGGAAGATTTGGATTTGGATGGAGGAAATTGGCTGGGAGATTAGATGGTGGATGATTTGGATTTGGATGGAGGAAATTGGCTGGGAGATTAGATGGTGGATTATTTGGATTTGGATGGAGGAAATTGGTTGGGAGATTAGATGGTGGATTATTTGGATTTGGATGGAGGAAATTGGCTGGGAGATTAGATGGTGGATGATTTGGATTTGGATGGAGGAAATTGGCTGGGAGATTAGATGGTGGATTATTTGGATTTGGATGGAGGAAATTGGCTGGGAGATTAGATGGTGGATGATTTGGATTTGGATGGAGGAAATTGGCTAGGAGATTAGATGGTGGATTATTTGGATTTGGATGGAGGAAATTGGCTGGGAGATTAGATGGTGGATTTTCTTGAGGATTGGAAGATGGAAGATTTGGGGAGATTGGATGGCAGATTTTCTTGAGGATTTGGGAGATGGAAGATTTTGGATGAAAGATAGTCTCCAAGGAATATGTCACCAAGGGATAAGATGCCCCTTGCTTAGGATAGTTCATTCATTTCAGAGGCATGGGGTATGCTTGGATGGAAGATATTCTGACAAGAGGATGAGGAAGGTAGATGGAAGCTAGGATGAATGGATTGGATAGAGGACATGTACCTGAAAGGTGTGATAGATGTCAAGAAGGTGCTCAAAAAGCATGTTTACCTGGTAGTCTTTGTTTTGTCATCAAGATCCAAAGGAGGATGAAGGAGGTGAGAGACAAACAGGATGGAGGAGATTTGGATAAGGTGGAAGAAGGGAATGGCCCCCAACTGCAAAAAGGAATTGGGGGGAAGGACCTACACATGATGCCTATTTGCTAGGTTTTTACCATGATACTTGTCCAAGGCGCTTGAATTGCCAAGTTTTCACCATAGGATGAATGTTTTTCTCTTTTCTTTTCTTTTTTGATATTTTTCTCTGATTTTTCCAATTTTTATGGATTTTCTAATTTTCTGCTAACTAGATGTTTGACCTTCTGATATTTCTGATGTGTTGCCATCTTTTTGATTTGGTGTTGCCATGCTGCTGACTTGCTGATTTCTCTGATTTGTTGCTGACTTGCTTGACTGATCTTTTTGATGTGCTCGGATGTTGGTACAACTTTGCTAGGATGGATGGATTTATGCAAAAGCACAGATTGGATGGGGTAGATGGGAAATATGGTGGTAGAAAGTGTTTGGATGGAAGGATGGAAAGTGGTCATGATAGGGGGATGTTGTAAGGATCAACATTGGCACATGTTGCGAGGAAGATGGATGAAGTGAATGGGTTTCAAATGATAGAGGTGGAAATGATGGAGGATTTATGCTAGGAGATCTTGGATCTTTGGGATCTAAAATAGATTGAGGAGATGGAGGAGAAGACTGAGTATCTGGGGGTTTAGCAACTTTGGATGCCAGTGTGGATATTTCTTTTAGATGTATTACATCTTTTTGTTTTGGGATCCACATCATTTTTGCTTTAGCGTTGGTGAGCCTTTGTGGCCATTGGTATGCATAGGATTTTTCTTTTTCATTGCTAGGCCTTTGTGGCCATGTAGTGGATTTTGCTTGTGCTTTTCTGGGCCTTTGTGGCCATTGGGATGCATTGAATTGCTTGATTGGATTTTTCTTTGGTTGCCCATGTTGTTTAGGCTGGACATGAAAATCTTTAGATTTTTGTGGATATTTCCCTTTATTCATATTGGATGTGGCATCCAAATTGCGAGGAGTATTGAAAGGAATATGAGGAGTTGTATGGGATGGAGGGAATATGGATGGAGAGATGGAAGGAGATTGGTAGATAGGAGATATGGGCATGTGCCTTTGTTGATCCCGACTAGGGATGTTTGGATTTTGGATGAAGGACTGAGTAGGATAAGATGGGGGATGATATTTTGGAATGTAAGGTCCCAAAATGGATTTGGTGTGTATAGGATATGTGCTGGAAGATTTTGGGACATAGGGACCCAAAATGGATTTAGAGGATGAAGGAGGAATGTGATAGGTTGTCCTAGGCCGTAATGATGGAGGAGGAGGAATGGCGTTGTATGCTTTGGAAGATGTGATGATGGGTTTGGAAGGATGCTTGAACTTAGCTTTAGCTATACCAACATTTCTAGAGGAAGTGCCTTCGTCTGACGTGTGACCAATTCCACATGATTTTGGATGTTTCTTATCTTGAACGGGCTCTAGATTTCCTTGTTCTTGTGCGCCTAGGCCTTTGCCTTGATAATTCCATTTCTTGAGCATTTTATCCAATTAAGGATATTTCTGACTTGGGGAATATGATAAACATCCATTTTCTAGTTCTCTGATGGAAGATATGGAACTAATTTCTTCTGCTTCAAGCGGACTACCTTTGACAAATGTGAGTGATCCAAGAGGATAGAGTGATGGTTGTGGGATAGTTTGGATTGGAGGATCCTCAAGAGGAGATGATAGGATGGTGGGGTTTTGACTGGGATTGGTGGATAGTAACAGATCTTTGGATGGAAAACTAGGATGATAGGATCTTGGATTGGAGGATTTGGGGTTGTAGGATTTTGGATTGGGGGTGATGGAAGCAATAGAACATGTGATGGGGGAAGTGAAGGGATTGGATCTTGATTTTCTTCTGCGAGTATTTCAACATGCTTTTGGACAAGATCTTGACATGATAGTATTTGCATGGATAGAATGATGGGGGATGTATGGATGGACTCTTCAGAGGGGGTGGATGGAAGGATGGGAGATTCTGTAGCTATGATGTCTGGAAGAAGGAAGAACTCTTCAGATGGTATGGATGAAAGGATGGATGATTCTGCAGCTGTGATGGTAGGAGGAGGGGTGAACTCATGAGGCTCATTAGATATGCTTTGGATAATACTAGAAGGAGGTGATGTTGGTGGGGATTGGATGGAGACTTTAGATGGGAGGGACTCAATGATGCTAGGAGATGGAAGAGGATCAATGAGTGGGATGTATGGAAGATAGATAATAGATGGGAGTGATGCATGGGCCTCATTAATGATGGCTTCACATGAAGGACTAAAAGGGCTTGGCTCTTCATTCTTAGGAGTGGGATTTGTTGTTGGCTTCTTTGTAAAACTCCTTGGAGACTTTCGTGGTGAAGAAGGATTGGAATGTGGAGGAGATGGAGAACTAGGATAGTCATTATATGAAGATGGGGTGGATGAAGGGGGACTTTCTTGAGGGGATGACAGTGTAGACGAGGAGCTAGAGGATGGTGGGTTGGGAAGTAGGATTGGCAGACTTGGTTTTTGGTTTTGAGAATGATTTGGAGGATAAGTAGATGGAGAGTTCGGATAAAGGACGGGAAGACTAGGATTTTGGATTTGAGAATGATTTGGAGGATGAGTGGATGGAGGTTTTAGATAAGGAAAGTAGCGTCAGGTGTTTCTATGGGGTGATGGTGATTGGGATATGACTATAGCAGGAGATGGAGGTATGAAGGATGCACATGAAGGATGTGTAGGTTTAAGGTAAGGATAGGTTGTGGATGGATAAGCTAATGGATTTACCTTGCCGAGGACATGAAAGGGAGTGCTAGTGGATAAGTGTGAAGGCATGATAGGATATTTTAGGGGAATGATTGGATGTTGGGGGATGTTTGGAGCAAGCTTGCTAGGATTTTCAAAGTATGTATCATGATCTACAAGGCTTTCATCATCATCAGGATAGGATGGATTGAGAGGAGAGACATAATAACTGAACTCATCATAATAGTTTTGAGACATGTTGACTTGCAGATGAGTTGGATAAGGAAGGAGGATGAAGATGGTTTGGAAGACTAAGACTCAGATTGGGATGACTGACAGGATCAGACTAGGATTGGATTTGGCTCAAGATTGGAAGAAAACTGACTCTAGAGGAAGACAGGCAAGGGGATGGGGGATGACCAAGATGACTCTGCTAACCTAAGATAGGAGGAAAGGATCACAAGACTAGATTTGAATATGACTGGAAGACCATGATTTGAGATTCTGAAAGCTTTGGACATTTTCTAGATTTTGGGAGGATTTGGACTGACATGGCTGCTCTGAGTATCTTTGAACCAAGTTGTAGATCAGTCTGATGTTTTTCAATGGCAAAGGATAGATTTCAACAAAGATTTTTGAAAAAGCAATTTCCGCAAAGGGCAAAGCAACTTTGCGGGATACAAACAGGATGAATGACTCTGATAAAGCTCTGAAAGTGTATGTTTCAACAAGTGTTTTCACGGAGTCTTTAACTATCATGCACTTCAAACAGATCTACCTAAAGAAGGTGAGTATCAAAATTGCTTGCCCATAGCTTGGTATTCCCAAAAAGGGAATACAAATGGTGAGTAATCTTGAGGCGACCCGATAAACCCCTTGGAATCGGTCCTTGCACAAAGATTCTGATACTTTTGGATGTAGATAGGGTAGCCTCTATTTTATCAGGTTTCTAATAGTTCCGTGGTGTCTCCATACCTGGTTATGCTGATCACCCCTGACTCACTTAAGAGCCTAGCCAATAATGCTAGGGGAGAGGAATATTTACCATCCCCAGTCACAGTGTTTGGCACGGACGCCCGACAATTAGGAGATGTAGGTGAGTACTTTTTGCCTTCACTTTATTTATATACCGGCCGGGGGGGATACTGGTTTGAGGTCATTCTCCAAGGAGGAAGCGCTTCTCCTTGGACAGGCCTCGCTAAAAGCAGAACAGGTGAACTTGTCCAAGTTCAAATGTTTCCACGTTGTTTACTCTAACAAGGATTATGCAAGAATTTGAAAAACTCCTACATGCACATCAAGCAGATTTGTTCATTTTTTCCAATTTGATTAAGTGATGTTTGAACTTTGAATTGAAGACACACGTACTTAGATTTTGATTTGTTCTTTTCTCCAAAATGTAAATGATTTGAGCGGTTGCAAGTTCTTTCCTCTTTGGCATTCAAGATTGATATTTGTGAGTTGATTTAAGAACTTTTGAAAAAACTTTGTTTTATCCCTTAGATCATTCAAGATTTGTTTGTTTGCTTGTTTTGAAAGTTTGAAACAAGATAGGGAACAGAGTTGTTCATTTCCTTTAGTGCATTCGAGATTGGGTTAGATTTTTAAAATGACAATGACACTCTAGGACCTAAGTTCTTTTCCTTAATGTCATTCGAGATTTGTTTGACCTTTGTTTGTAATAAAAGAAATGAATCCAGCCCCAAGCAACTCAAGACAGAAAAAACCAGAAAGCGACACTGTCCAGCTTATACACGATGCTGGAAAGTGCAGAGGCGACACTTCTTTCTTACAAGCGACATTCTGTACCTCTAAAGGCGACAGATAAATGTGCATAGGCGACAGATAATTCAACCAGGCAACATAGAAATGACCATAGGCGACACTGAGATAAATAAAGGTGACGACAGGATGCTTAAAGGCGACAACCAAATGATCAGAGGTGACAAAAGATTTAGTACAGGCAAGAGTACAGTAGCTGAAGGCGTGAAATTTTGTCTCAGAGGTGTGATTTCTTATGTCGCAGGTGTGATTTCTTAAGTTCAGGCATGATTTAATTATTTCCAGGCGACAGAGAAGAATTCTGGGATGGAACAGAAGTTATCGATCGTGGGAAACTGTTAGTTATGCAGGCGTGAAAATAGAGCCCGTAGGCATGATTTCTTTGCTCAAAGGCGTGATTTGATTGCAGGAAGGCGTGATTGTATTGTGTGTAGGCAACATTTCTGCTGTTGAAGGTGTCATTTCTTTGCTTGAAGGCGGCATCTCTTTGCTGTAGGTGACATTTCTTTGCTTGGAGGCGTGATTTCTTTCATTTCTTGCGACAATAATAGTGAAAAAGTGTGATTTGATCAAGTTGATTGTGGTTTGAGTCCCACCAAGCATGCCAAAAATGTGTGCAAGGCTTTTGAGGGTACCTGTTACCTATTTTGAAAGGCTCAAATCATTCAAATGTTAAGAGTTTAAACTAGCATGCAATAAAAAACAAAAACAAGAAGCTCTAAGCAAAGCCACCTCAGATTGAGCTAAAAATAGTTTGCACCCATGCACTGTTTGATTTTCTCTGATAAGAGGGATGTGGGTGTGCTCTCTAAGCACTTGGAGCATACTCTAATGCATTTAGGATGATTTGAAGCTCATGAAAACCCCAAAAATGGCACAAAAATAGGTATGGAACACCTGATTTTGCCCCTAAGGCTTCAAGAGGCTCAAGAATGCTTCAAAGGAGATTTAAGCTACATGATGAGTAATCTAAGATTGATTTTAGACCAAATTAGATGTGATATGATGCTATGCTATGCAAGACAATAAGAAAAACTATGTTAATCCATTATTATTAAGCTATGATGAGTTAAAATGCTTGAAAGTAAACTAATTTAGAATGATTTGTGCTAAGTCTAGAATGAAAATGGCATTATAAGTTTGCTATGAGAATGAATGTTAAGCTTCTTGATTTGCTCTTGAAAGGAGGGGTATTTATAGGATTCCTAAGGGCTTGGGGTAGGAAGAATGAATGGCCAGGATTGAAATCCTTAAGAGAGGCCAAGATTCACTCAAAGGGGAGCACATGGATTGTGCTAGCTTGGGGCCAATCAGGAGGTGACACATGTCACAAGGTGAGTGGATGAAGGGAAGGGCAAAGAGGAATCAACAAAGGGGGCTCAAAGCTCATAACTCTTCAAATAAATGCTTGTAAGAGCAATGAATGGGCTTTAAGGGGTTTTGAAGACTTTGGGGAAGCAATTAATGCTTTGTGGTTGAGATATTTGGAAGGGGAGACTTTGCTTTGGTTTAGGAAAGTCTTAAGCTTGGTTAGGATTGCACAAAGGTTTAAGGGTAGGATTAAGGTTAGATTAGGATAGGGATAGGATTAGGATAAAGGCTTCTAGAAGTCTCTAGGCTTTTAGATAAGGATAGAAAGATTCTAGAGAAGTCTAGAACTTTCTAGGATTCTATGGATTTAGGAAACAAATTAATATTTATTTCTCTGAAAAGGGTAAATGAGTTTTGGGCTCATTAGGGGAAGGTTTGACTAAAAGTCAAAGAAGACTTGGATTAGCTAGGAATCACCTTTAATTAATATTAAAGTGAGATTAGGAAAAACTAAGAGAGGTTAGGAATCCTTAGGATATTCCTAAGGTTTTGGGATTAAAATAAATATTTTATTTATTTTAATGATTTTTGGTCAATTTATTAAATAAATAATTAATAAATAAGGAAATAATGTTTAAATAAGATTTAAACATTTTTGGAAGGCATTTCTTAATTAAATGTTTTTAATTAAGATAAAGGGATTTAATGACATAAAAATTAATTAATTAATTAAATAAATAATTAATTAATAAATGATGATGTCATTAGGGATTTTCAGAAAATAAAAATAATTTATTTTCTAAAGGATTTTTAGGTGTCTACAATATCTATTGTACTTTTGTGAAGGATTGGGGCAAGGTTGACAACAATAGCACCTAGGGAAAGGTTGAGTTATCTTGATACTACAAAGTGTACTTGACTATGTTGTACAATGATGAGACACTGTATTGTTTATCCTAGTAAGATTGAAGAGTAAACTAATAGGCTTGACTGAGCAAAAATAGAGAAATCATGCTTAAGCCGAGTAATGTTAGTGTTGATCGAGTCAGTGTATGCTGAGAAAAAATCTTGTGTCGACCAATCATCAGTAAATTGCCGAGGAAGACAGTATAAGCCAAGGAAACATTTTTAGTAATGACCGAGCTTTCTACATGAAGACCGAGCAGTTGATCACAATATTGACCAAGCATCAACATTTTTATATTTGAAGAGAATTTAGTTTTAGAGCCGACATTGTTGAATTCTTGGATTATGTAAAATGTGTTGACTTTATTTATTGATTGTCTGAAAGTATTAAATACACTGTAAAACATTTTATTGTAAATCTTTAAGAGATTTGAGAAGATTCTAGAAAAGGAGCTGAAGAACATAATGTGGGTAGATTCAATGAATTTGATCTAACCCTAAGATCTACGAATGAGATTGAGTGGCAAAAGATGAAGTTAACCTAATTGAGAAAAATATTAAGGGAACCTAAGCATTGGATATGCGTAATGCATGGGTGAAAACTGAATGCTGGAAGATCAGTAAAGTTTTATTGACTGTATAAACAGAAAAGGCTAAAGGAGAATTGTGGTGGTTTCTTGAAGAGAATTTCCGAGTAGATCAGAGATGGAGATGGCAAAGTTTCAAAGTCAGTAAACCAGTATTAGTGTACGGAATTTGATCTGATATTTACAAAGTGAGTTGTATGTTTTTCAGATCAATATTGCTACTACTTTCTAACCATTGTAACAGTCAAAATCCTTTTAACAGAGGTTGACCTAACAGTCATATGTTAAATCCTTTGAATAAGGTTACAGTCTAATAGAGTGTGTTGGTGTTTGAAAATGCTTATGCCAACTAGGGCTACCAATATGCCTATGATGGATATTAAGGATTGGTTAGTTCCAAATGTGGGCAATCTATAGGCAACTGGACCAACTATAGGGATGGATTTTTCCTCTTCTACTTCTGGCTCTGTGAAACCAAGGCGGGTACACCTGATCCAATAGTTGTAACTTCAACTAACAACTCTAACTCTGCCCCTTATTTCTTTATTGGATCTTTCAACAGATGATTACAGTGAGAGAATACTAAACAAGAACCTATTGTTCATTGATCCTCCATCACTGGGTAGGACAATACATAAAAGTAAAAGAAAGTAAATATTGGTAATGATTTAATGATTTCTTACAGAATGTAAACAATCCTGCCAAACTTGCATCAGTAGAGGAGATACTAACTTTTGATCAGTGCCTTATCCATTGGGCATCATACCTAAAGAAAACATGAAATACAAGAAAAACTACTAGATTCATCTGAGAAACCAAGCCATAAACATAGTCAAACATCTCTTACACTACTTATAGATATCCTTCCTGATTGAACAAGATTAATCTATGCTTCGCTCAGAGACTTTTAACCTGATTCTAGATCAAGGCTGAGAGACAAAACACATACACTAGTAACCTAATGCAATGAGTTAGAAAACTCAGAATTCATCAAGAACAACTGAAGGAGAGATCCAAGAATGAGAAACTATATTAAGTATGTGGGTTCAAATCCTTGTATTACAAACTGATTTAGTGATACCATAGACAATATGCAACAGATACAGAAGTTTTTCTTCCTAGTATTGATACAACCTGCAAAATATATTACAAACTGGACTAAGGATACACACTTGGCCTTTCAGCTTCCTGTGTCAAGAAATTCCAGCCAGCCCTTAAAAATGATTACAAAATTTTCTTTATAAGATCAAGGATACACAAAATATCAATTAGGGCACCTTTTAGGGCAACACTACTAACCCTAAGACTTTTCAAAAATATCCTAGACAAATATGAAATCAGATTACATTCAGAAAACATCTTTTACAAATATTTGCAAATTTACCCAAAACTGGACCCGGAGATACACAATCTGATACTACTCTCCCCCACTTTGTCAGAACTGAAAATAAATGCTAACATTGCGTTCCTCATTCTGAGCCGATTCTGAAAACATATAATATTGATATATTTGGTCAAAAATAAGACCCAAAATTTTTTTTTCCGTAAACAGCCTGCATAATCCAAATTTTTTACCTTTGAAATAATCAAAATTTATCAAATTTGAATTTAATACTTTATGGAGGCCTCAAATTTTGAGGTGGGTCCCATGCCACTTGGCATCACCAGATTCGCTCAATCGACACCTCACCTCCATGTTGAATTGCCAACACATCCCTTTGCCACTTGTTACTCTGTGATTCACTCCTCTAGTTGACTGAGCACTTATATGCTATATCACCTCGGGACACATGTCGCATTATCATTCATCCGCAAGCATAAATAGTGAGCAACTTTCTCTTTATTCTTTAACGAGCATCCCTTGATCGACATGCATCCCAAGGTGGCTAACCAACTACTTGAGCTTTGCCTCGTCATCACCACTTGCCAAGTGTCAAGTTTCTATTCATCCGCGGATCCATCTAGGTGCCCAACTACATCATTTAAGCCATATCCATGGAGTGCCACTTGTCACAATCTCGCTGAACCATTATGCTAAATCCCGTGCAACTTTCCATAGCAGCTTGGCGATCACCGTTGATTTGACACAGATCTCGAGGTGCAAACAATCTGCAAAGTCAAACATTTTCAAACTTATATTAAAATATACCTCCCTGAGCGCACTGGGCCCGCATTCCACATCAGCATCTTTCTTGGGTCACGCACGCATGAGAGGCCTCTCACAAAATCTTCCCTCTTTGATTGCTTTACAATGTCATTTGTGTGTTTTTTAATATAAACACTAAAAACCTTCAACTCCCAGCGCATGTGGGACATCAAAACACAAACACAAACCTCTGAAATCTTCATTCATTCTGTGAAAAACTCTTCGATCCTTTGCTGGGCGTCCTTCCATGGTTGCTGGGCATTTTCCTTTATTGCTGGGCGTGATTAACTTAGTGCTGGACATTTTTTTGCTTGCTGGGTCATTTTTACATGCTGGGCCTGTGTATTTGGACGCTGGGCATGTTTTTTGATTGCTGGGCATTGATTTAAATGCGTTGGGACTATCTTTTATTCATGATGCCTGGTCTTTGATCACATGCTTGTGTGTATATCTCTTTTCATTGGTGCAAAGCATTTGGAAACATATGTAGCCTTAAATCTAGTGTATTTACATTACTTCTCATTTAATCCAGTATGCCCAGCTCTTGATATCTTGCACAGCACCACACAATGCATAATGCATACTCTTGGACAATGCTAGCATATAAAGAGCTCTCTTCTTCTACATGCTTTGCTCATAAGAAATGGAGAAAGTATTTGTGTGTGAGACAAATACATTCCTCAACAATCTTGCAGCTTTTAACAAATTTGGTGTATGCTCTGTCTGCAAACACACTTGCAGTCCCAGAATTTGCATATGCAGAACATGAAGGGTATTTCACATTGTTTAAAAGAAACTTTGAAGTTCATTATGAAAATGTGAAGCATGCAGCCCAAAGAAAAGTATGTATGCACAAGAGAACCTAGGAAAAAAACTTTACTTAGCACTTTGCAACCTTCATTGCTTGCAACCAGTAGTGCATAAATAGACATCATGCTTTCAATTCCAACTGGAAGAAAACAGAGTAATTTCACTGTGCAAAAACCGGGAAGCCTGGAGCCTTGAAATCTTCAAAAAGTTTATGAAAAATAGAGTAATTTCACTGTGCAAAAATCGGGAAGCCTGGAGCCTTGAAATCTTCAAAAAGTTTATGATAATTTAAATAATCAACTGGGTCATCTTCAGATTCCAAGTAACGCACCAAATTTTAGTACTTCCTTTGTAAAATGGCCCATTCTGGCTTGTTCGGCAAACGCCAAAAAATCATTGTAAACTGCCTTAGAAGGGGAAAGATTAAAAATATCAAACGATGAGTTGAGGGCACGCCACTGGATCTGGAAGATATCTCATATGCAAGGATCAAAACAAACCAACCGCCAACTAAAAATGACCATTTGGAAAAAAGTTATTAATTTATGAAAACGGTTACTTTGCACTGTTTTCTATCCGTACTTTTATCATTATAAAACCCCTTTTTATCTGACCTGGCAATCTCGTCAAATGGAAACTTCACAATCTGAAAATCATAATGAATGATCACTCTACCATGTAGAAGACGAGGCCGCGATTAGATTTATCAAACGATCACTTGGTTGCCCAGGAATAATCCTCAAAGTTGCGCCCTCAAACATTTTTAGTTAAATTCTTAGAAATTAGATTTGGAATCGATTGAGAAAAGTCATCAATCGGATTCGTCATAAGCTAAAACTTATCATGGACAATCACCCTCATGTATACATTATGAATCAACCCTCAATTATGGTTGACCTCGATCCGGGCACGAATGACAAGATCACAAACTAAGCCACTCAACAACTAAACTATGCACTGCTGAAAAACTTAACATTTTGCAATCTGAATGGCTCCGGAAAACATGTCAAACGGATAGATGGGAGGCTGGAAATCGGCATAGACCTTCTTTCTTATGCTAAAAACAAGATGCAATGATCGGAATCTCTTGATCAATCACATGTAATTTTATGTACTCACCCGAACAGGGCCTCTGACTGAAAAGTATAACTGATCACCATCAAAATATTAGAAATTGCACACAGAATCAGATCAGGAAACTGGGCTACTGGATTCATCATGACCTATAAACTAGAACATTAGGAGTATTTGACCATTAGAACACAAGGCAAAAGGAATTTTATCAATTGAGATCACAGGTTCAAAAGTTATAACCAGTTAAATAGGGCCACTTAGAAAATCGGGCAGAACACAAAAATAGGACATTTCTAGAAGACCAACTTTGAGGGGTTCGAAACCTAATCAATCGGATTCAGAATTACTTGAAAATTGGAACATAGGCTATCTGACATGCATTGTAAACATTCCCAAAGTGGTGAGGCATGAAACATTACTGGGCATAAGATATTCAAGGGCAAACTAGGCCTGGTACAATGATTTGACATTTAGACAAAAGTGCAGATTTAGGTGAACACCTTGAAATGGGTACTCCCTAAACACTTTAGATTCTTCAATTAGGAGCTGGGACCCACTGCATATGTCAAACGAAAGGCGTTGAACCCATTCTCCAAGCTGTATTCGATGAAATTTATCAGGCCTATTTCTACATGAATTTGAAATCAGATCCTTAAACTGCTCTTTGAAAGTTACAAGCTTTGACCTAGTGAAATTTTCTGAATATGGACTCAAAATTGAATGGATTTTTCATAGCTCCAACAGTGGCTCTGATTGGGGACGCGTGCCCCTTGTGGGCATGCAGAGAATTCATGAACCTTTGGTATAGCAGACCACTCAAAAATAAAACCGACTTTTTTCTGTTTCTCAAAAATTGGCAACCTTACTGAAAGAAACACACAACTAAAAGAAAGAACTGTACAATATATACACTACTTTCAAAGGCTCCAAGCCTCAAAACTCAAATCACTGTTTACCTCTGTCAAACATATGATTCTGATCCATATATGAGACAAGCAATCTGAAAAACTTTTGACAAACATGTTGCCAACATATATGAATAAATTTAAACTGAAAGGTAATTCTGAATTTGCCAAAACCCAAACTCTTCTGGTCACAACCAACCTTCTCATATTCATGTTCCAAAAAAAATGGAGGATCCTTTATCTCTTCTTGATGTTGATTGAAAGTATAATATTCATCTAGTAATGTATCAAAGCACAAGCTATAATGACCATCATGTATTACTAAGAAATCACCTAGCTGAAAATGGAAAAGATCTTCAAATTTATCTTTGTGGGATACTTCAGCCATTAAGTGACCTAGTTCCTCTAGAAAACATTCACAATCTAGATCATGAACTAAATGTAATCCCTCTTCATGATCATTATGACACAAAAGCAACTGATCTGTATCATCATCTTTATCAATAAATTTGTTGTCTTTATCATAATCACAATCATCATCACATTCACTAAAAGAAAGGGAAGAAACTGAGAAAGGAGCTTGCTTATTACTTTGTGAAGAAGAAAAACTCCGGTCAGCTACAAGATTACTTTGTAGACTAAGGGAAAAAATCTCCTCGTGAAAACTATCATCCTTTTCACAACTCCTATTAATGTCTCGCACAAATAAATCTAGATGATCAAATAATGTTTCCTCTGAAACTTGTAGGGCTGAGAAATCACATTTAGATTCATCACTTTCCTCGGCCTCATGATTTACAAGAGAATCTCTAACACCAAGCTCATCAAAATCTGAATCTGCACTAGCATATGAGTCTTCATAGTCATCATACATGACACTCTTATATTCCTTACATTTATATGCATCAAAATCTTGCAAAGTATCCAACCTAGTTATAGGAACAAGACCGACATTATCTGCATCATACTTCACACCCTCACCAATATCATCACTATTAAGACACACATCCTTTGGGCATGAAAGTGTAGAGTTAAATATAAGAGCATACCTCTGAAAATCATCCTCTAAGAGGCTTGATATTTCATCACTACTTAGTGTGCACTGGACTTCATGTTCATCTTCTTTGACTTCTTGTTTGATATTGCAAACTTCTATCTTGTCTAGAATAGGGGCTGCAAACACTTGGTCCCCATTACCTTGTGCAAATCCATCAGTGTAGGAATCTCCATCCGCATCATAATCAGCATTTGCACAAAACTGTTCACAAGGAAACCTTACTGTTATATCCCCATAATCTGATTTTGTATCCACAATCAACTCATCAAAGTCACAAGGACTCATACCCTAATCATTCTCATCGAAGGATTCATACTTATACAAATCCTCTGCAACATTTTCAGTATCAAAACAAGAATCAGCAGGGCCTAACATTTGCTGACCAGATAGATGTGTACATTTATTATATTCAGTTGTCAACATATTAGAGATCTCATTAATGCTGAGAGGAAGAGAACTTGACTCATCCATATGAATCACATCCCTATGACCAGAAGTACTTGGATCGTTCATATCAGAATTCTCATTATTTTCACTACTAGAAGAACACACTTCCTTACTTGGTATAGAATCATGACTGATTTCAATTTTAGGATTATGAGAAAAGATGTCCTGAACTTTTAGCACTGGATCACATAGGTCTGGAAACAAGTCATCCTTAAAATCTTCATTAGAGTCTTTACTTAAATCATTTTCATTTTCAAATTCAGACATCTCTAAATAAGTAGAAGACCTTGTATATAATGATTCTGATTCTTGATCGCCGCTACAATCTGAATGTTCTTCTAACATGACCTCATCATTCTGAGAAACACTCTCATCCTTAGACATGAGCTGTATTGAAATACTGTTTATATTATTTTTTTGATGATGATCTTTTTGCAACTTATCCCATTCATCATCATCAGCAAACTCCTCCAAGAAGAACCATTTAAAATTAGTCAATGAGGAGATGCATTTTGGGGGTAAACTCAAGTACCAATCAGCTACAATCCCTTTGAGAGATCTCCCAAAAAACATCATGGTGATATCTTCATCATAAATCTGATTTTTTACAACAAATCTGAAGAATGCTAAGACATGTTTAAGTGCTGATTCAGATTGATCATCACAGACTGGAATCAAATAAATGAGCTCACTAGGAAAAGAATTTGGGGATCGATGAACATGATCATAACTTAGAGCTCTATCCAGCCTACTGAAACATAGCCTTCTAGGCTGGATCATTTGTTGTTTATCCATTTGTTTTGAAACAAAATGAGAACTATTCATCTTATTTTGTCCTTACAAGAGGTATACCAAAATATTTAAACCTCTATAACAGCATTCAAAGTTTCATGACAAGATATTTAACATGGAAACATGAAACTATTCTGATTATGTTAGTCTTCCCTTCTTACTAGTGCTGAAACACTTGATAGGGAACAAAATATTGTACAGCTGATCTTATGGAAAAACACATGAAGATCAAAAATACCTAGAAATATTGAAGTTGAAACTCAACTTGCTGAATGGAAAGCCTCAGAATCTGAAGCTTTGTTTGCTGAAAACTTTTGCAGAGCCACCACCTCCTTGAAGAGGACAAACACCTTAACCGCTGAACACTTTTTCTGAATCTCTTTCCATCCACAACAAACTTCAACAGGGTACACGCACTATTTATCAGGATTGAAAATATAACTTTTCTATGCACTGATCAAACAGAGGATCTCAGAGTCGCCACTCACAACTAGGTGAGATAATTTGAACTTTTAAAACTAACTCTTTAGATCAATGGAAACCACTAGATAAAGAATAAGCCGGCCAGGAGTCTAGCTCTACTCATACCCGCGTTATTCAAGATTTACTCAACATATCCCCAGCAGAGTCGCTATTTTGTTGGTGTTTGAAAATGCTTATGCCAACTAGGGTTGCCAATATGCCTATGATGTATATTAAGGATTGGTTAGTTCCAAATGTGGGCAATCTATAGGCAACTGGACCAACTATAGGGATGGATTTTCCCTCTTTTGCTTTTGGCTCTGTGAAACCAAGGTGGGTACACCTGATCCAATAGTTGTAACTTCAACTGACAACTCTAACTCTGCCCCTTATTTCTTTATTGGATCTTTCAACAGATGATTACAGTGAGAGAATACTAAACAAGAACCTATTGTTCATTGATCCTCCATCACTGGGTAGGACAATACATAAAAGTAAAAGAAAGTAAATACTGGTAATGATTTAATGATTTCTTACAGAATGTAAACAATCTTGCCAAACTTGCATCAGTAGAGGAGATACTAACTTTTGATCAGTGCCTTATCCATTGGGCATCATACCTAAAGCAGACATGAAATACAAGAACAACTACTAGATTCATTTGAGAAACCAAGCCATAAACATAGTCAAACATCTCTTACACTACTTACAGATATCCTTCCTAATTGAACGAGATTAATCTATGCTTCGCTCAGAGACTTTTAACCTGATCCTAGATCAAGGCTGAGAGACAAAACACATACACCAGTAACCTAATGCAATGAGTTAGAAAACTCAAAATTCATCAAGAACAACTGAAGGAGAGATCCAAGAATGAGAAACTATATTAAGTATGTGGGTTCAAATCCCTGTATTACAAACTGATTTAGTGATACCATAGACAATATGCAATAGATACAAAAGTTTTTCTTCCTAGTATTGATACAACCTGCAAAATATATTACAAATTGGACTAAGGATACACACTTGGCCTTTCAGCTTCATGTGTCAAGAAATTCCAGCCAGCCCTTAAAAATGATTACAAAATTTTCTTTATAAGATCAAGGATACACAAAATATCAATTAGGGCACCTTTTAGGGAAACACTACTAACCCTAAGACTTTTCAAAAATATCCTAGACAAATATAAAATCAGATTACATTCCAGAAACATCTTTTACAAATATCTGCAAATTTACCCAAAACTAGACCCGAAAATACACAGTCTGATACTGCTCTCACCTACTTTGTCAGAACTGAAAATAAATGCTACCATTACGTTCCTTGTTCCAAACCGATTTCGGAAACATATAATGTCAATATATTTGGTCAAAAATAGGACCCAGAAATTGTTTTTCCGTAAACAGCCTGCATAATCCAAATTTTTTACCTTTGAAATAATCAAACTTTATCAAATTCGAATTTAATACTTTATGGAGGCCTCAAATTTTGAGGTGGGTCCCATGCCACTTGGCATCACCAGATTCGCTCAATCGACACCTCACCTCCATGTTGAATTGCCAACACATCCCTTTGCCACTTGTTACTCTGTGATTCGCTCCTCTAGTTGACTGAGCACTTATATGCTATATCGCCTCGGGACACGTGTCACATTGTCATTCATCTGCAAGCATAAACAGTGAGCAACTTTCTCTTTACGCTTTAATGACCATCACTTGATCAGCACGCATCCCAAGGTGGTTGACCAACTGCTTGAGCTCTGCCTCGTCATCACCACTTGCCAAGTGTCAAGTTTCTATTCATCCGCGGATCCATCTAGGTGCCCAACTGCATCATTTAAGCCATATCCATGGAGTGCCACTTGTCACAATCTTGCTGAACCATTATGCTAAATCCCGTGCAACTTTCCATAGTGCCTTGGTGACCGCCGTTGATCTAGCACAGATCTCGAGGCGCGAACAATCTGCAAAGTCAAACATTTTCAAACTTATATTAAAATATACCTCCCTAAGCGCACTGGGCCTGCATTCCACGTCAACATCTGTCTTGGGTCGCGCGCGCATGAGAGGCCTCTCACAAAATCTTCCCTCTTTGATTGCTTTACAATGTCATTTGTGTGTTTTTTAATATAAACACTAAAAACCTTCAACCCCCAGCGCATGTGGGACATCAAAACACAAACACAAACCTCTGAAATCTTCGTTCATTCTGCGAAAAACTCTTCGATCCTTTGCTGGGCGTCCTTCCATGGTTGCTGGGCGTTTTCCTTTATTGCTGGGCGTGATTAACTTAGTGCTGGACGTTTTTTGCTTGCTGGGTCGTTTTTACATGCTGGGCCTATGTATTTGGACGTTGGGCATGTTTTTTGATTGCTGGGCATTGATTTAAATGTGTTGGGACTGTCTTTTATTCATGCTGCCTGGTCTTTGATCACATGCTTGTGTGTATACCTCTTTTCATTGGTGCAAAGCATTTGGAAACATATGTAGCCTTAAATCTGGTGTATTTACATTACTTCTCATTTAATCCGGTATGCCCAGCTCTTGATATCTTGCGCAGCACCACACAATGCACAATGTATACTCTTGGACAATGCCAGCATATACAGAGCTCTCTTCTTCTACATGCTTTGCTTATAAGAAATGGAGAAAGTATTTGTGTGTGAGATAAATACATTCCTCAACAATCTTGTAGCTTTTAACAAATTTGGTGTATGCTTTGTTTGCAAACACAATTGCAGTCCCAGAATTTACATATGCACAACATGAAGGGTATTTCACATTGTTTAAAAGAAACTTTGAAGTTCATTATGAAAATGTGAAGCATGCAGCCCAAAGAAAAGTATGTATGCACAAGAGAACCTAGGAAAACTGTACTTAGCACTTTGCAACCTTCATTGCTTGCAACCAGTAGTGCATACATAGACATCATGCTTTCAATTCCAACTGGAAGAAAACAGAGTAATTTCACTGTGCAAAAATCGGGAAGCCTGGAGCCTTGAAACTTTCAAAAAGTTTATCATAATTTAAATAATCAACTGGGTCGTCTTCAGATTCCAAGTAACCCACCAAATTTTAGTACTTCCTTTGTAAAATGGCCCATTCTGGCTTGTTCGGCGAACGCCAAAAAATCACTGTAAACTGCCTCAAAAGGGGAAAGATTAAAAATATCAAACGATGAGTTGAGGGCACGCCACTGGATCTGGAAGATATCTCATATGCAAGGATCAAAACAAACCAACCGCCAACTAAAAATGACCATCTGGCAAAAAGTTATTAATTTATGAAAACAGTTACTTTGCATTGTTTTCTATCCATACTTTTATCATTATAAAACCCCTTTTTATCTAACCTGGCAATCTCGTCAAATGGAAACTTCACAATCTAAAAATCATAATGAATGATCACTATGCCATGTAGAAGATGAGGCCACGATTAGATTTATCAAACGATCACTTGGTTGCCCAGGAATAATCCTCAAAGTTGCGCCCTCAAATATTTTCAGTTAAATTCTTAGAAATTGGATTTGGAATCGATTGAGAAAAGTCATCAATTGGATTTGTCATAATCTAAAACTTATCATGGAAAATCACCCTCATGTATGCATTATGAATCAACCCTCAATTATGGTTGACCTCGATCCGGGCACGAATGACAAGATCACAAACTAAGCCACTCACCAACTGAACTATGCACTGCTGAAAAACTTAACATTTTGCAATCTGAACGGCTCCGGAAAACATGTCAAACAGACAGATGGGAGGCTGAAAATCAGCATAGACCTTCTTTCTTATGCTGACAACAAGATGCAATGATCGGAATCTCTTGATCAATCACATGCAACTTTATGTACTCACTCGAATAGGGCCTCTGACTGAAAAGTATAACTGATCACCATCAAAATATTAGAAATTGCACACAGAATCAGATTAGGAAACTGGGCTAATGGATTCGTCATGACCTATAAACTAGAACATTAGGAGTATTTGACCATTAGAACACAAGGAAAATGAAATTTTATCAATTGAGATCACAGGTTCAAAAGTTATAACCAATTAAACAGGGCCACTCAGAAAATCGGGTAGAACACAAAAATAGGACATTTCTAGAAGACCAACTTTGAGGGGTTTGAAACCTAATCAAACGGATTTAGAATTACTTGAAAATTGGAACATAGGCTATCTGACATGCATTGTAAACATTCCCAAAGTGGTGAGGCATGAAATATTACTGGGCATAAGATATTCAAGGGAAAACTAGGCCTGGTACAACGATTTGACATTTAGACAAAAGTGCAGATTTAGGTGAACACCTTGAAATGGGTACTCCCTAAACACTTTAGATTCTTCAATTAGGAGCTGGGACCCAGTGCATATGTCAAATGAAAGACATTGAACCCATTCTCCAAGCTGTATCCGATGAAATTTATCAGGCCTATTTCTACATGAATTTGAAATCAGATCCTTAAACTGCTCTTTGAAAGTTACAAACTTTGACCTGGTGAAATTTTCTGAATATGGGCTCAAAATTGAATGGATTTTTCATAGCTCCAACAAATTGTATGTAAGTCCTATAACAAGGCTCACTTTTAACAGGGTGATTGAAACTCTTTAACCGGGTCACACCTAACAGTGTTTATTGTAACTTTTGACAGGGTTTTCTTTTAAGTGAGCTCACTTCAGAAGAGTGAAAATAATAGTAGCATGTTACAAAGTGGTTTTTCCCACATTGGGTTTCCACTATAAATCGTGGTGTTAATACTTGTGTGAATGTTTTGGTTTGAATATTTCTGTGTTTTACAAGTTAAGTTTTAGGTGGGTAGTGGACTGCAATGTTATATGTTTCTATTATTGAATCAGTGACGACCGAGTTTGTTTTGGTTATTAGATCTGATTTAAAGAAAAGTTTTTAAGTTTGTCTTATACATCAGGACCTGAGAACAACTGATTCACCCCCCCTCTCTGTTGTTCTAAATCATATTAACAATTGTTATCAGAGCTGTGTTGCTTATTATTGTTGTTTACAGAAATCAACTTTAAAAGGGACTTGAAGAAAATGATTATGATGTATAAGAAGGAGGTACCGAAGATGAATAAGGAAAACTTTCCTACATGAAAAAGCTTGATGAAGCTGCATCTGGCCGATATTGGTGATTCTGCAAAGTACTACATTGAGAATGATTATGTCTCACCTGTCGCACCTTTGACTATCAAAGAAATGAGAGCTAAGTAAGAACATAATCAGGCAATGCTGAAAATTGCATCTGCCCTAAGCTATCCAAAATTTGAGGACATTAAGGATTGCACAACTGTTAAGGAGATGTGGGACACCCTTGCAAAGATCTATGGTGGTGACTTATATGTACTGAAAGCTAAGGCCGAGAGTCTCAGAGGTAAGTTTGATGAAATGAGAATGCAAGAAGGTGAGAACATCGCACAATAATGTGGTAGAATAAAAGAAGTTGTGAATGCTATTAGAGGAGAAAATGGGACTATTGATGATGAAACTATAATTGGAAAAGTACTAAGAACTCTGTGTCCTATATATGCTATTAAGATCTTAGCTATTCAAGAATCTAGATGTAACTCTGCTAATGTGCTTACTTTAGAAGGTTTGATTGGCAAGCTGACTGCTTTTGAACTCTCTAACTATGATAATTTCACTGTTGGTAGTATTGGTAATGTTGAATCTTCTTTCAAGTGACAATTAGTTCTGAACAAGCCAAAGAAAGAAAAAGAAAGATGCATCAGTGAAAGTGAAAATGAAAGTCAAAGTGAAAATGATAGTGACACTTCTGATGAAGAACTTGAAGATCTAGAAGCTCTTATGGCTAGAAGATTGAGAAGAGGAAAAGGAAAATATAAAGGTAAACTTCCCATTATATGTTTTGCATGTAATAAAGTTGGTCACATAGCCGCTAGATGTTCTGATAGGAAGGATAAAGATGATGAAAGAAAAAGAAAACACAAAGATAGAAGAGATGATAGAAGCTATCGAAGGAACAAAGAATACAAAGGAAAATGTAAGAAATCTTGTTACATTGCTAAAGAAGAAACTGATACTGATAGTGATGATTTTGAAATTGAGGCAGTCTATGTTGCAATGAAAGATGAATCTAATGAGGATGATAAAACTGCATTGATATCATATGTGAGCAAGAATGATAAATGGATTATTGACAGTGGTTGTTCATGTTGCCCAAAATTTCCTATTCTACAAATTTGGCCAAATCCACTCCAAGGTCTCTGTTTTCCCTTGCCAAGTATCCCTGAAAGATGTCATGCTGCATTTGTCAGTTAGCTCTGGATTGGTCGATAAACACTGCACTGACCTGGCTCTGTAAAACACTGCACTGACCTGGCTCGATAAAACACTGCACTGCTCGGTTAACACTAAAGTGGTCGGTTAGTTCTAAGACCAACCTAGCTCGGTTAGTACTAGACATAATTTTCCTGTGACCCGAGCCAGTCCTTGGCCTTTTCAATTTTCATGTTATTTTATCCTAGCCTCTCTGTTAGACCAAGTTCCGTCAATGTAAAATTTTATGGATTGGTCTTGTCTTTAGTTTTCCTGCATTTGTCCCACCCTGCTACAACTTGTTCTAATTTGCGAACAAGATTTACAAGCTTTCATGGCTTGCGATTTGAGCCCCATGATCTTCAATGTGTTGTCAAGCTCCAGTCCAGATCGCATCACTTAATTCACAAAACCTAGCGAGATATTCAATTTTAAAGCTTGCAGGAAATACTCTAGTTGTAGGGTCCCAAAAGTGTTCAGTGTCAAAAACTGTTTGTGTTTTTGACCTCCAATTTGAAAACCCTCTGTGTTTTCGACCCTAAGCGCACAACTCCAACCAGGTGGGTCCTAGTTCATCATAGTCATGCCAGTGCAGAAGATCCAATGACTGTCGCATAATCTAATGGAATCTTTCAAGCCCATGAGATCATGCAACAACTGTCTGATGAGAATCTCAATGGGTTGGGGGTGGCATCTTGTAGTTAGTCGCATGATCGCATGCGGTCTTTTGACTGCATGCGACCATGTGACAAGCAGTCAACGGTCAGCAGGGCCTTCGGTGGGTCATCAGGTGGTGACATGTCCGGTTTGCGGTTGGTTGGAGGTATAACATGGGCCCCGTAGATTCAAAATCTACGGTGGTCGCATGTTCGCATGGGATCTTCCAATCCCATGTGATCATGCAACCAATGTTGGAACTGTCCAATGCAGTTCTTAGTGGGTTGTGGGTCTAGTGCCGCGTGTTGCTGACCTGCATACCTTTGATTGGTTGTCATGTGCTGATGAGGATTTCCAAGTGGGCCCGTTCGTCAGAGGGTTCCAACTTAATGAATATCTACGGCTATCGCATGATCTCATGGGATCTTTTAAGCCCATGAGATCTTGCACCCACTGTTAGATTTGAATCTTAGTTTGTGGATGGGCCCGGGGTTGGTAAAGAAAATGTGCGGTTGCGCAGTTAATGGATTTCGCATAGTCACTGGATAGAACTGGGGTGAAGGAAAACATTATGTGACTTGGCGACTAAGGAGAACTAAACCCGAGGTGAAGCCAGGGTTAAAGTCGCAGTCAGAAAATGAGCCCGAGGTGTTTTGTGTGGTAGGTTGTAGTTCAATGAGGCTTGTTGCATGATCGCATGAAGGCTTTTATGCTCATGCGATCATGCGACCAGTGTTATTTTGAAGGAGTGCAGCCTTCTTTTTTCGCAGGCTTTCTTCTAGTAAGAATGTTGCAGGTGCGAGTAGCTGAAAATTGATGATTTTAGGGATGGTTGCAGGTTGCAAAGTTGATGAAGAAGATCTAGGTGGCCATCTTGGGTAGATTCTTGTCCCAGAAAGGTACCAATCAGTGCAGTCATGGCTTGATTTTGGTGCAGGAAGGTTGTTGAATCCAGGTTGTTGTGTCTACAGGATGATTTCAGTACAGGGATGGGCACGCAAACCTGAAGTCTAATCAGCCATGTTACAGGAATATATTTATGATCAGATGTTGACTGCTAGGGTATGATTATTAAATTGTAAAACCAGTAACCCTAGTTAGTTTTTGACTCCTGCCTTTGTGTAGTTGAGGGATGTATATATTGTTTTTTGGAGCCTTTAGTGCTCAGAGTTGGACAATTGTAGTAGAAATCCATCTTTCTGAAAGGTCACCTATGGCATTTTTTCTTTTCCTCTGGCTTATACAGTTGTATTTCTCCCATTGATGAATTCAAACATTGTAGAGGTAGTTTGTGACAATCCTTCATGTCCCTGTGCTTCCTTGTTTGCATTATCTCTTATTGGATTGAGGTTTATGAATGCTTTCAGTGATATTTAGGGTTCCTCATCCCTCTTACTTTTAGCTTATATGTGTACTACTATGTTTGATCTGATCTGAGTGAGTTTGTGGGTATTCTTTAGCCCCCTATCATTCTGTCTCATTCACGTGCCCTTTTGCTGAAAAGAATGTCTGTTTGCAGGTCATAGGTTGTGTCTAATGTTCAGGCCCTCCTATGAAATACTTATGAAAACCTATTCAGTAAGTTGTGACCTATTAGATCTAAGTCCTTCATTGATTTCATCCCTCTATACTGAGATCCAAACCCCTAATTTTGGTGCATCACCTAGTAGGTAGTTTGCTTTCAGTTATTTCCTTTTTCATGCACCCCTTCTATCCCTTTCCCTCAAAAGATTTAATTTCCTATCTAAGAGAAAGCTAAGGTGATAATCCAAGAGGAACCAGCCTAGAACCTGGAGGTTTCATCTCAGTTAGCAAAGGTCCCACAACCTTAAGATGATTCCCATGTTATACTAAGTTATCAAGACCAAGAGAGCTTGAAACTAGAGGCACAAACTCAGTGTATAACAATTTCTAGCACGCTTTGTGGGACAGTAAAAGAAGTTCATTTGTTGAAGTTATGTCATCTCTAATATGTAGATTGCATAATAAAGACCTTTAGAGGTTATTTTACCAAATATATCTAGTGACTCCACTAGTTTCAAAGATTTAGGCCAGCCTTGTTTAAGGCTTATGAGAAAGATTGAGACTAGAAGCTCAAAACCCACCAATTTTTCAGAGTTGCCCTCAAGAAGAAGTCACAAAAGCAGGCCAACTCAAAGAACATCCCCTGCAAGGAGAGTTCAATCTACACCCCCTCATACATCAGAAAGGAGACCTTTTCCCTTTCATTCCAGAAGAAGAGGAAGATCTCTAACCCGAGATCTACAGGAAGATTCAAATTCAGCAGCAAATATAGCTCATATAGTTGTTAATCTTCAGATTCTAGCTCCTGTAATGGCTAGAAATTTTGCCTTTGCACCTTTCAATCAAGGGAGTCCATTAAATTTTGCAGTGCATCATGATGTGCCCTTGGTGACATTGAAAAGTCTACCTGATTTCACAAGTGAATGGTAGACAACTGCTTTTGAGCACATAAGAGATGTGACCACCATTTGCAGCATACATGACATTACTCAAGAGGATGTGGCCAAAAAATTATTAGCAGCATCTCTGAAAGGTAAGGCTCTAGAGTGGTTTAGAACTTTAACTGTTAGTTCTATTACTTCATGGGATGAATTAGGGGATGCATTAAGAAAACATTTTGAGGACAAATTAGATAATTTGTCTCTGGTTGAGCAGTTAACAACTATAAAGAGAGACCCTTAAGAGAAAATGACAGATTATAATAGTAGCTTCCCTAAAACATGGAATAGAATCCTAGTCTCTGTAAGGCCATCAGCTAACCATGCCTTCCTGTACTACTTGCAAAGTTTGAATAAACAAATTTTTGTCATGATCCAGTCTATGGGTGGTACCACTTTACCCCAAGTCTTTGACACTGCTATCATGGCTGAAAATTGTTTGATCCAAGTAGGCATGATACAGAGAAGACCTCCCATGCCTATCTTCCCTAGTCTCCAACCCATTGCACCTGCAGAAGTACCCCCATTTACCCCTATTCCCACAATATCAGCACCTCAAGCTAGCACCCAGTGGTCAAGAGTTAACAACAAATTTCTCTCAAGAGCTGCAAGAGATGAAGAGTAGTCAACAAACTAGTATGCAAACTACTATGTAGGAAATGACAAACTTGCTGCAAACTCTAACCAAAGAGGTCACAAACTTGAAGAGACAAAACCAAGGCATCAGGCCACCCTTCCAATCACAAGGCCAAGGTCCTAATCAACAATACCAAAATCAAGGACAACCTTATCAACAAAATAGGCCACCGTACCAAGGAGGCTATCAAGGGAAAAGGTAAAATTTCAATCAGAGACCATTTCAACCATATAACCCTGCACCTCTCAATTTTGCAAATCTAGTGAGGGATATGGTTCCTAGCCAAAATAATATGGTTGTGGATTATGAATGGTGTTCCCCTTGCAATCAACCTCACAATCATTCTGCATGTTTAAATGGATGGATGAACCAAGCTTTAATGGTTCAGAATGCTTCACAAGTTCAACCAGAGGCTTCATCTAGTGGGACAATTCCTCAACAAGAAACACAAGAGAATGAGACTGCTCTCTTCAATTGGGAGCAACGAGACTTCAATGGAGTCAATGATGAAGTTGCTTTTGTTGCCTACACAAGAGCAAAGAGGAGAGCCCAAGACATGGAGAGAGAAAATTCTGGTACTAAGGCCATTACATCTGCAGAGCCACTACAACAAGCTATTCCAACCACATCTAAGGAGGTTCCTATCATCACACGCAAAGAAGGCCAAGTTCCAAAAGAGGCAGAGCCCATCATAGTAAAAGCACAATAAAGAGTACATGTTGTGATACCTTATAATATTGTAGACAACATGAAGAAGGTGAATGTCACCATGTCTATGTGGGACTCTTTGTCTATTCCGGGGCAGTTTGACATTTTGAAGAAGGCTATGTCAGAAGTAGCAACTCCTCAACCTGCGAAAGAAGCTGCAAAGCCAGTGTTGGTTAACACTGATCAAGAAAGGGAGACTCTAAGTACCAACCCCAAAAGCAATACCATGCAAGGTAGGAACTCAAAGCCTCCTCCCTTTTATGTATCTTTAATAATTGGAGATTCTCTAGTACATAATTGCATGGTAGATAGTGGAGCTACTAGCACTGTGATGCCCAAGAAAGTAGTTAACCAATTATGATTGAAGTATGAGCCTTTCCAAAAGAAGGTTACCCAACTTGATGGATCCTTAATCAATACTATAGGTGTGGCCAAGGATACCAGTCTAATCCTTCATGCTAGTCCTAATGTTTCCATTCTCCTTGATATATATATCATAGATCTCCTGGCATTATTTTCCATGTCTCTCAAGGGAGTTTACAGCTAAGATAGGAGGCTATCTTTCTTCCGACTGGTCTCACATGCTCTTTCATACAAGGTATGGTACCAAAGTCACCATTAAATCAAAATCATTAGCAACACATCATGTAGAGCCATACGTGTCCAATTACATCAATACTAATTGTCCTATATTTGATAACAGTGATTTCCAAACCATTAGTGAAGCAAGCACTAAGATAGGAGATATCCCTGATATTTTATTAGATGAAAGAGAATCAGAGCATGTTGTTTGGAATGCTGGTTTTGGAAACTATTTGATGCAAGAAAATGATGCTATAGAGCCTAACCTTTTCAAGGATGTTGATTCAGAAGATCAGAATAATCAAGTTTGGGAACTATTTTTTGATGGAGCTAAAAGTAGACATGGTTCTGGTGGAGGTGCTATGTTGGTGTCCCCAAAAGGAGAAAGGTGTTATACTACCTTTAGATTTAGTTTTTCCTACACCAGCAACACTGCAAAATATGAGAGTCTAGTTAATAGACTAGAATGGGCTAGGAAAAGAGGGCTTAAGGCTTTAAAGGTTTATGCTGACAGTGAACTAGTTTTCAGCTAAGTAAGAGAGATAAGTGCATCAAAAAATGATACTTTGAAAGCATACAAATATAGAGTTTGGGATGCAATTGAAGATTTCCATGCTTTCAATATTTTTGCTATCCATAGAAGGTTAAATCAAAATGTAGATAGGTTAGCTGCTATTGGATCTCAGTTTGACATCCCCAATAGCATTCAAAAAGAAAAGGATCAGCAACACATCAAGATTATTGTCAAACCCTCTATTCCTAATAATGATGTCAATTGGTAGGTGTTTGATAATGATGAACAAATCTTGCAATTCTTGTTTGAAGATGTTTTTTTAGAGCACAATCAAGATAGGCTATCACAAAATTATGGTGATCAAGTGATACAATTGAAATCTAATAAGATGCCCAGAGGTCTTGTCACTTTAGAGATTGTCTTCAACAAGGATGACGAAATGAAGAAAAACAAAGCTAGCCTAGTAATCCAACAGGAACATCATGTTGAATTAGAGTTGGAGCTAGGCAAGAGCTTACAATTTGAAAAAGTAAACATTGAATTGGAAGAGAAAGCTTATACCAAATTATTCAGAGAATTAAGTGATATTTTTGCTTGGTAATATGAAGATCTCAAAGGTTTTGATCCTACCCCTGCTCAACACACTATTGAATTGGAGCCTAATGCCAAACCAGTGAGGTAGAAGTAAAGGTCTATTAATCCCAAGCTTGAGCCCCTCATGCATAAAGAGGTACTCAAACTAATAGAAAGTGGCATCATCTACCCCATTAAGCATACTAGTTGGGTTTCCAACCTTGTTCCAGTCATGAAGAAGAATGGGGAGCTAAGGTTATGTGTTGACTTCAGGGATTTGAACAGAGCTCCATTAAAAGATCACCATCCATTACCCTCAATGGAACAAATTCTACAATGTATCTGTGGATCTGAGAGATTCTCATTATTGGGTGGTTATTCAGGATATAATCAGATCTTAGTAAAGGAAGAGGATCAATACAAGACTGCATTTACAACCAAGTGGGGAACCATGACATATCAGAAGATGCCCTTTGGTTTGTCAAATGCAGGTGCTAAATTTCAAAAAGTAATGGATATGGCCTTTAAAAGCCTCATGTACAAGTTTGTAATAGTCTACTTAGATGATATAAATCTCTACTGAAAGCGTGCAGCAAACCACATCAAACATTTGAGGAAGATTTTTGAAAGGTGTAGAGAGTTTGGGATATCTCTTAATCCCAAGAAATGTTTGTAGCTCATGAAGGAAAACTGTTGGGATATGTAGTATCCAAAGAAGTAGTTACAGTGGATCCTAAGAGAATTGTAGCTATCTTAGAGCTACCCTTGCCACATCACAAGAAAAGTCTTCAATCTTTCATAGGGAAGATAAATTTTTTTAGGAGATTCTTGCCTAACATTGCAGACTTACTCAAGCCTTTGACAGCCATGTTGAAGAAAGGCTCAGCTTTTAGTTGTTCTAAAGAGGGAAAAGTTAACTTCCAAGCTATTAAAGAAGCCTTAATAGAAGCTCCTACCCTATTAAACCCAAACTTCAGTAAGGATTTTATCCTTTATGCTTATGGAGGTCCGAATGCTATATTTGCAATGTTGACCCAAGAAAATTCAGATGGATTGGAGCAGCCTATTGCTTTCTTCAGGAAAGGTTTAGAAGAGTATGAACAAAGGTACTCCTTTGTAGAAAAACATGTACTTGCTATGGTAAAGAGCCTAAAGAAGTTTAGATACCTATTGACCCATAGCAAGGTGCATTTGATGGTTACTCATACAAGCGTCAAAGAATTTTTTCTTTCCAAGGACCTTAATGAGAAAAGAGCTGGTTGGATCACTAAGGTGATAGAATATGACATAGATATTTAGACTACCAAGCTAGTTAGAGGAAGAGGTCTTTGTGAGCATCTGGTAGAGGATGAAAGTTCAAAGAAATTGGAATACATGGATGCATCTCTGGTGGTGCATTCTACTAAAGAACAAGATAAGGAAACAAGCTGGTTGCCCAACATGATTAATTACTTGAAGACAGGACAATGTCCTACAGGTCTTGATTCAGCAAAAAGGAGGTATTATAGGTTACAATCTATTCCTTTTGTAATGATTGATGATGTTCTTTTCAAGAAGGATCATAATGGCGTCCTCCTAAGATGCATAGATTCCGAAAAGAGAAGTGATGTCCTATTTGAGTTTCATGATGGACCTGCTAATGGTCATTTTTCTCCTAGGACTACTGCTTATAAAATCATGAGGGTTGGGTACTATTGGCCATATATCTTTAAGGATAGTCATGATTATGTTAGAAAATGTATCAAATGTGCTATGTTTGCAGGCAAAGAGAGGCTTGTTGCTCTTCCCCTTCAGCTAGTCAAAAAAGAGAAGCCCTTCATGAAGTGGGGTATAGATTTCATAGGAATGATTAACCCTCCATCTAGTGTAGGACACAAGTGGATAATTATTGCAACAGATTATTTCACTAGATGGACAGAAGCGGTGGCTTTAAAAGAAGCAAATGAGGGTGCCGTATTGAGTTTTTATGATGGCATCATCCATAGGTTTGGCATTCCTGATTCCATCATTTTAGATAATGCATTGGCATTTACAGGCCTCAAGGTCTCGGAGTGGGCAGTAAAGAATGGCATTCATTTGAATACTAGCTCAAATTACTACCCCCGAGGCAATGGTTTAGCATAATCCACCAATAAGAACTTGATTAGGATAATCAAGAAGGCTCTACAAGAAAACCAGAGAGATTGGCATACAAAGCTTAGGTCTCCATTATGGCTAGATATAATTACTCCAAAGAAAATCATTGGTAATTCCCCATACATGTGTTGGTGTATGGAAAAGAGGCTAAGTTATCTATTTCAACTGAATTACTAGCTTTGGTCTTGGCCACTCAGTATGCCCTGTTTGAAGAAAGTGATCCTCTACAAATCAAGTATGCCCACTTGATGGAGCTAGAGGAGATTAGAAAAAAATCAATGCAAGATATGGAATTCCATCAAAATCAAACAAAGAAGAGTTTTGACAAAAGAGCCAGGATCGGGAATTTCAAAGTCGGTGATGTTATCCTCAAATTGGATGAGTTCAAGTCAAAACCTGGCAGACATACAAAGTTTGATTCATTTTGGGGTGGACCATTTGTAATAACAGAGTGCAAGGGCCCCAATGCTTTTCAACTTTTAGACCTGGAGGGTGTCCCCCTATCAATATTAGTAAATGGTTTCCATCTAAAGCCTTGCTTTGAGGTTTATCCCTCTCTGTAAGTGTTTTTGTAAATTCTATATATATGTGTTTCCTACTTTCTTTCCCTATTTTCTAGGTCTGTTTCCTACTTTCCAAGAAGTGCTCATGCACAAGTTTTGTCTCTCTATTCAGTTTTGTTGCTCTGTCAAAGTTTTGTGTTCTAGAGATGACTCCTGTGCCCAATGGATTGCTTCAAAGGCCACTGGTCCAATGTCTAGCAGGCTGACATCCTGCAGAAATCGCCAAAATGTTGCCCAAAATTTCCTATTCTACAAATTTGGCCAAATCCACTCCAAGGTCTCTATTTTCCCCTGTCGAGTATCCCTGAAACATGTCATGCTACATTTGTTGGTTAGCTCTAGATTGGTTGGTAAACACTGCACTGACCTGGCTCAGTAAAATACTGCACTGACCTGGCTTGGTAAAACACTGCACTGCTCGGTTAGCACTGCGGCGGTCGGTAAACACTGCACCGACCTAGCTCGGTAAAACACTGCACTACTTAGTTAAAACTAAAGTGGTCGATTAGTTCTAAGATTGACCCAGCTCAGTTAGTACTAGACATAACTTTCTTGCAACCCGAGCCAATTCTTGGCCTTTTCAATTTTCATGTTATTTTGTCCTAGCCTCTCTGTTAGACCAAGTTCTGCCAATGTAAAATTCTATGGATTGGTCTTGTCTTTAGTTTTCTTGCATTTTTCCCACCCTGCTACAACTTGTTCTAATTTGCGAACAATATTTACAAGGTTTCATGGCTTGCAATTTGAGCCCCATGATCTTCAATGTGTTGTCAAGCTCCAGTCTAGACCACATCACTTAATTCACAAAACCCATCGAGATATTCAATTTTAAAGCTTGCAGGAAATACTCTGGTTGCAGGGTCCCAAAAGTGTTCAGTGTCAAAAACTCTCTGTGTTTTTGACCTCCAGTTTGAAAACCCTCTTTGTTTTTGACCCTAAGCACACAACTCCAGCCAGGTGGGTCCCAATTCCTCATAGTTGTGCTAGTGCGGAAGATCCGACGGTTGTCGCATAATCTCATCGAATCTTCCGAGCCCATGAGATCATGCAAAAATTGTTTGATGAGAATCTCAGTGGGTCGAGGGTGGCATCTTGCGGTTGGTCGCATGATTGCATGCAGTCTTTTGACCAAATGCGACCATGCAACAAGTGGTCAACAGTCAGTAGGGCCTTCGGTGGGTCATCAGGTGGTGATGTGTCCAGTCTACAGTGGGCTGGAGGTATAACATGGGCCCCGTAGATTCAAAATCTATAGTGGTCACATGTTCACATGGGATCTTCCAATCCCATGCGATCATGCAACCACCATTGGATATGTCTGATGCAGTTCTTAGTGGGTTGTGGGTCCAGTGCCGCATGTTGTTGACCTGCATACCTTTGATTGGTTGTCATGTGCTGATGAGGATTTCTAGGTGGGCCTGTTTGTCAGAGGGTTCCGGCTTAATGAAGATCTATGGCTTTCGCATGATCTCATGGGATCTTCTGAGCCCATGAGATCTTGCACCTGCCATTAGATTTGAATCTCAGTTTGTGGATGGGCCCGGGGTTGGTAAAGCAAATGTGCGCTTGCACGGTTAATGGATTTCACATAGTCACTTGATAGAACCAGGGTTAAGGAAAACATTATGTGACTTGGGGACTAAGGAGAACTGAACTCGAGATGAAGCCAGGGTTAAAGTCATAGTCAGAAAATGAGCCCGAGGTGTTTTTCATGGCAGGTTGCAGTTCAATGAGGCTTGTCGCATGATCACATGAAGGGTTTTGGGCTCATGCGATCATGCGACCAGTTTTATTTCGAAGGAGTGCAACCTTCTTTTTTCATGGGATTTCTTCTAGTAAGAATGTTGTAGGTGTGAGTAGCTGAAAATTGATGATTTCAGGGATGGTTGCAGGTTGCAAAGGTGATGAAGAAGATCTAGGCAGCCGTCTTTGGTCGATTCTTGTCTTAGAAAGGTACCAATCAGTGTAGTCATGGTGTGACTTTGGTGCAGGAAGGTTGTTGAATCCAGGTTGTTGTGTCTACAGGATGATTTCAATGTAGAGATGGGCACGCAAACCTAAAGTCTGATTGGCCATGTTGTTGTAGGAATATATTTATGATTAGATTTTGACTACTAGGGTATGATTATTAAATTGTAAAACTAGTAACCCTAGTTAGTTTTTGACTCCTGCCTGCGTGCAATTGAGGGATGTATATATTATTTTTTGGAGCCTTTAGTGCTCAGAGTTGGACAATTGTAGTAGAAATTCATCTTTCTAAAAGGTCACCTATGGCATTTTTTCTTTTCCTCTGGCTTATACAGTTGTATTTCTCCCATTGATGAATTCAAACATCATAGAGGTAGTTTGTGACAATCCTTCATGTCCCTGTGCTTTCTTGTTTGCATTATCTCTTATTGGATTGAGGTTTATGAATGCTTTCAGTGATATTTAGGGTTCCTCATCCCTCTTACTTTTAGCTTAGATGTGTACTACTGTGTTTGATCTGATCTGAGTGAGTTTGTGGGTATTCTTCAGCCCCCTGTCATTCTATCTCATTCCTGTGCCCTTTTGTTGAAAAGAATGTCTGTTTGCAGGTTATAGGTTGTGTCTAATGTTTAGGCCCTCCTATGAAATACTTATGAAAACCTATTTAGTAAGTTGTGACCTATTAGACCTAAGTCCTTCATTGATTTCATCCCTCTATACTGAGATCCAAACCCCTAATTTTGGTGCATCACCTAGTAGGTACTTTTCTTTTAGTTATTTCCCTTTTCATGCACTCTTTCTATCCCTTTCCCTCAAAATATTTACTTTCCTATCTAAGAGCAAGCTAAGGTGATAATCCAAGAGGAACTAGCCTAGAACCTGGAGGTTTCATCTCAGTTAGCAAAGGTCCCACAACCTTGAGATGATTCCCATGTTATACTAAGTTATCAAGACCAAGAGAGCATGAAACCAGAGGCACAAACTCAGTGTATAACAATTCACATCACATGACTGATGACAAGAGTAAGTTTGAGACCTTACATCATTAAAGAGGTAAAAGTGTAACATTTGGTAATAATGCATGATGTCCTGTTAAAGGAAAAGTTTTGATTAAACTGACTGATAAGATATCTTGTGAAAATGCATATTGGGTTGAAGGTCTTAATTATAATTTGTTAAGTGTTTCTTAGCTCAACAGAACTAGTTACCGATTGGAATTTCATCACAAGAAAGCTAAAATATTTTATGCTATTAGAGACTAATTGGAAGTGGAGAACAAACTAGAGGTAATTTGTTCTATCTTGACCTATCAAAGGAAACATGCATAATTGCACAACTTGATGATATTTGGTTATGGCATAAGAGGCTATGTCATGTTAACTTTGACAATTTGGTAGAAATAAGTAAGAAGAAGAAAGTAAGAGGTCTACCTAGATTGAAGAAACCTGAGAATGTGATGTGCAAGGAATGCCAGTTAGGAAAAATGACAAAGTCAAGTTTTAAGAGAAAATCCTTTACTTCTGAAAACATTTTAGATTTATATCATACTGACCTTTGTGGACCTATGGGTGTACAAAGTTACTGTGGTGCTAGATATTTTATCTTGTTTGTTGATGATCATACTAGGATGATTCATGTAATGTTTCTAAAAGAAAAGGGTATGTGCAAGATCATGAGGGGCCAAAAAGTGGTGATGTCAGTTCAAAACTTTGACAATGTAGCTGACAAATTTTGTTTCACCCAAATTTGATAAAACAAAAAGGGTATCTTAAGGAGATTGTCAGCTTTCTATCGATATAATTTTTGTCAAATTTTGAATTCGGTAAGTAATTATTAGTTATTTCCTAATTGAGCTACCTCTAAAGTGTTGATTTATATACTGATTGAAAAATGACTATAACTTTCAGACGGTATAACATTTTTGAAATTCAAAAAATGTGTCACATTCTATGCTTCGCCTACTATAAGGAAAAAAAATAAAAATTGAATTTTGTAAAGTTTTGAATGAGTTAAGGTGGTCAGACATGAGATTTTTTTTATTCTGAAAATGTTCTAGCAAAAC
Source organism: Chamaecyparis obtusa (assembly GCA_027943335.1). Taxonomy (NCBI): domain Eukaryota; kingdom Viridiplantae; phylum Streptophyta; class Pinopsida; order Cupressales; family Cupressaceae; genus Chamaecyparis; species Chamaecyparis obtusa. Next base: position 427,590 of record BSBK01008448.1, read on the forward strand.
ATTCATAATTAATTATTTTTTTGGAATAAAATTACAAAAAAAATATGCATCACATCCAGGCATGAGTCTACTACTTATATAAAAAATCTTATCATAAAATATTATCATTTGATTATGATTAAGGTGGTCAGACATATACCTACTTCTTATTTTTTTCCTAAAATTTTTGTACTGCTGCATTGAAATCTTTGCTTTTCACCAATCATACTAACTTTTTCTCAAAAAAGGCCTAGTATTTTAGAAACTACATTCAATTTTCTTTAGATTCTATTCTTACAACATTTTGATATTAGGTTCATAGCTAGTTGAAATTTTCACGTCAAGTTGACTAGCCTTGATTTGCTGATTTTTCATTGCCACTTAAGGGCATAGTTTGGCCCCTCATGATCTTGCACATACCCAAAAATCTAAAGCTTTTCAATTCTTTAAGTGGTATTTGGCTAAGGTTGAGAAGGAGATAATTTGGAACCTGAAATGTCTTAGATCTAACTGAGGTGGAGAATTTACATAAAATAGATTCAATCTATTTTGTAATGAAAGAGGAATTAAAAGACAGATGTCTACACCTAGAACACCTCCATAGAATGGAATTACAAAAAGAAGAAATAGATCTATCTTGAACTATGCAAGGACATTGTTGATTGAAAAGAATGTGGCACATAAATACTGGAAAGAAGCTATAAGCACTGCTATCTACACTCTTAACTGGGTACATATTAGAAAAGGTACAAATCTAACACCCTATGAATTATGGCATGGACATACACCAAGTGCTAAATACTTTAGAATCTTTGGAAGTAAGTGCTATTTATTAAAAGACACTAGGAATGGAAATTTTGATGCTAAAAGTGATGAAGGCATATTCCTAGGGTATTCCACATAAAGTAAAGCTTATAAGTGTTTGAACTCTAACACTAACAAAATTGTGGAAAGTGTGAATGTCAAAGTTGATGAGTATGTAGAAAGAAATGAAGCTGATAGAAAAAAAGAACCAAAAGATTATAGATCTTTTGTGTATATTGAGGAAGAAGAAGAGGCAAGTAACAAACTTGCACTTGATGCTGAGTCTCGGGTAAGCAATGCCGAGTGACAAATAGATGTTGCCAAGCATTAGGAAAATAGTACCAAAAGAGAACAAGAACATGCCGAGTGACAAGATAATGCTGCCAAGTATCAGGAAGAGGTTGACAAGCATTTAGAAGCTGAATCTGATAATCTTGGTGAGGAACCTAATGAAATAGAGGACAGAAGAGCTAAACCTATTTTGGAAAAATATGTAAGAAGACATCACAAGCTTGAATAGATAATTGGAGACAAAAATACTAGAATTCAGAGCAGAAGTAAGATTAAGGATCCAACATGCCTATTGTGTGAATTTGAACCCAAGTCAACTAGAGAGGCATTAGAAAATGAAGACTGGATACAAGCAATGAATGAAGAGATTGACCAGATTGAGAAGAATGATACTTGGACTCTGGTGCCGAGACCTGAAAACAAAAATTTTATAGGAACAAAGTGGGTGTTTCGGAATAAGAAGAATGAAAATGGTGAAATAACTAGAAACAAAGCAAGGCTGGTATGCAAAGGCTATGCATAAGAAGAAGGAATAGATTATGGGGAAAAATTTTCTCCTGTAGCTAGACTGGAAGGATTAAGAACTCTGCTTGCATATGCTGCTTATAAAGATTTCAAGGTATATCAAATGGATGTCAAGTTTGCATTTTTAAATGGTATACTAGAAGAAGAAGTTTACATAGAATAGCCAGAAGATTTTATTGATCCAAATAGAAGACACATGGTATGCAAACTGAACAAAGCATTATATGGATTGAAACAAGCTCCTAGAGCATGGTATGAGAGGTTGCATAACTACTTGATATAGATTGGATTTTCAAGAACAAATGACACAAGCAATCTGTACATGAAAGATGAAGAAGGTAAAGGTATCTTGTTAGAAAAATTTTTTGTGGATGACATTATTTTTGGTGGACAAGAATATTTGTGTAAAATATTTTCAAATGAAATGCAAACTGAATTTGAAATGAGTATGTTTGGTGAGATCAAATTCTTTGTTGGTTTACAAGTATATCAGATGAAGAAAGGAATTTTCATTACACAGTCTAAGTATGTTAATGAAATACTGAAAACTTTTGGGATGGAAGATTATAGACTAGTAAGTACTCCTATGGTTACTGGACAAAAGTTATCTTAGAATGATGATGCTGCAAAAGTAAATTAGACTTTGTACAGATCCATGATTGGAAAATTACAGTATGTTGTACATAGTAGACCAAATATTGCACTAGCTGTTGGGATTGTGGCAAGATTCTCTACCAATCCTAAGGAAACACACATGATGGCTGTGAAAAGAATTCTAAGATATTTGAAAGGAACTATTGACTATGGGCTATATTACAAGAAGAATGACAAATTTGAACTAAGAGTATATATAGATGTTGATTGAGCTTGAAATGTAGATGATAGAAAGAGTTCTAGTGGTGGAGCTTTCTTTCTTGGACAACATTTTGATTGATTTAATCATCTTACATAACATTTTAGTACTTGGTGATCTCTAATCATAGTTCTTCAGTTCATCTCAGATATTCAATCAGTTGTAGTTCATCAATCTCTCCCTTTGGTATTGATGGAAAAATAATAAATATGAAAATATTTCATACACATACCAAACATGTATTATAAAACTATGTAAGTAAAATGTTGTAGCTTGGTAAGCTCTCCCTAGCTTGATATTTAATATGTTTAATCACTAAAAAACATAACATCATTGCATGCAGGCTCTCCCTGTGGATTTGATCTTTTTAGTTCTCAGATTCTTGTTCATAGAAACAAATATTCAAACTCTCCCTTTCTCCGATTTGTCCCCTTTTGATGTTTCATTACATTTTCATATCCAAACTTCTCTCCCTTTGACAAAAATACCAAAGAAAATAGAAAACAACTCTAAGTAGCCAAGTAATTTTCTGTTGTTTGGTGCATAATAGTCAGTCAGGTACCTTCAGTGTACATATAAACAAATTTTTGTTCCAGCTTCTATAGTCTTTCACAAACTTAGATAAAATCCAAAGTGTGAGCTATGTGCATCAACATGAATGATATTTTGATAAGTATAGGTTGATGCAACCTTTTGATCACCTTAGTGACGAATAGACAGGGGATAGACCCTAAGTCTAGTCCTCAAATATTCAATTGTGTCCTTCGGTAATGGTTTAGTAAAGATATCAACAAGTTGTTCCTTAGATGTTACAAATTCTAGTTTCACTTGGTTCTCTTGAACTTGTTCCCTCAAGTAATGATACTTAATTGATATGTGCTTTGTTTTAGAATGCATCATAGGATTCTTTGAAATTTTTATAGCACTAGTGTTATCACAATATATAATCACTGGCTCAATGATTATCTCATTCATTCCTTCCAACACTTGTATGATCCAAGCATTATTAGAACAATTTGTAGCAGTAGCAACATACTCTACTTCAGTAGTAGACTGAGAGATACATGCTTGTTTCTTTCTTATCCAAGTCACAAGCCTATCTCCTATAAACAATACTCCACTAGTTGTGCTCTTTCGATCATCTATGTTTCGAGCCCAATTTGCATCAGTGTAAACTATCAGTTCAAATTTTCCTTCCTTAGAATACCATAAACCATGTTCTTCAATCTTCTTCAAGTATCTCAGAACTCTCTTAACTACAATCATTTTTGAATCTATAGGATTGGTAGAAAATCTTGCCACAATCTCAACTACTTGTGCAATATTAGGCTTACTATGTACAACATACATCAATTTCCCAATCATAGATCAGTACAATGTTTGATTTACTTCTCTAGATTCATCATCCTTTTTCAATTTGCATCCAGTCACGATCCATGTTCCTATTGGTTTAGCATCCTCCATGCCAAAAAATTTCAATACTTCTTTAATGTATTTTGATTATGTGAAGAAAATCCCATCATGCTGTTGTATAATCTGCAAACCTAGAAATAATTTAATCTCTCCAAACATTGACATCTCGAATTCTTTTCTCATTTCATTAGCAAAATATCTATAGATCTGATCTTGTCCACCAAAGATTATATAATCAAAAAACATTGCAGCAATTAAAATGTTAACATCAGAATCTCCTTTCATATACATATTACTATTTTCACTAGTTCTTACAAATCCAATACTAATAAGATAAGCATGTATTCTTTCATACCATGCCCTTGATGCTTTTTTTAGTCCATATAAAGCTTTGTACAATCTACATACCATGTCTTTCTATTTTGGATCAACAAACCCTTCCGGTTTTTCTATAAAGACCTCTTCAAGAATTCCATTCAGAAAAGCTGATTTCACATCCATTTGATATACCTTGAATCCCTTATGTGCAACATAAGGAGATAGTATCAAAACTCCTTCAAATCTTGCAATAGGTGCAAAGGTTTCTCCATAATCTATACCTTCTTCTTGTGCATATCCTTTGCAAACAAGTCTTTCATTATTTCTTGTAACTTCTCCATTCTCATTCAATTTATTCCCAAAACTCCACTTAGTACCAATAACATTTTTATCTTTCGGTCTAGCTGGTACAAACTTCCATGTCTTATTCTTTTCAATTTCTTCAATTTCTTCATTCATAGCATTTATCCATTCCTCATTATCAAGTGCATCCCTAACATTCTTTGGTTTAAACTCACAAACTAAGCATGTTTTTTGTCTCAACTTAGTTCGGGTCATCATGCCAACTTGCTTATCTCCAATGATTTGATTCTCTAGATGGTGTCTTCTAACAAATTTTTCTAGCACTTGTTCTCTCGTATGTTCATCATTCATTTCAGGTTCATTTTTTTGCTTGATATCTTCTTCTTGATTCTTAGTTTGTATTTGCTGACCATCAGTAGCATTCTACCGATGCTCGGTAGACTCAGTCTGTGGCTTCAATAGATATTCTAGATCTTCAACATAAGTAAACCTACCATAGTCTTATGGTTCCTTCATGCTTTCTTCATCATTCTTTTCAGCAAACTCATCAACTCTTACATTAGCACTTTCAATCATCTTATATATTAGTAACCTTATTCAAACATTTATAAGCTTTTCTCTTAGTAGAATAACCTAAGAATAAAGCTTCATCACCTTTGGAGTCAAATTTACCATTCCTATCATCTTTCAGAATATAACACTTACTACCAAAGATTTTGGAATAACTTACACTCGGTGTGTATCCAAACCATAACTCGTAAGGTGTCTTGTTTGTGTCTTTCTTTAATTGAACTCAGTTCAGGACATATACTACAGTGCTAACTGCTTCTCTCAAGTACATTTGTGCAACATTTTTCTCAATCATCAAGGTTCTAGCACAATCAATAATTGATCGGTTCCTTCTTTTAGCAATTCCATTCTATTGTGGTGTTCTTGGTGTAGAAACCTACCTTTTGATTCCATACTGAATATAGAAGTTAGTGAATTCATCAAAAATAAACTCACCTCCTCTATCAGGCCTTAAGCATTTCAATACTTTCCTGATTTCATTTTCAACTTTAGCCTTATACCATTTGAACAATTTGAATGCCTCAGATTTTTATTTTAAGAACATAACAGTCATTAGTCTAGTATAGTCATCAATAAATAAAATAAAGTATCTATCACCATAGTAGCTTTCAGTTCTCATGGGACCACATAAGTCGGTGTGAACCAACTCCAAAATCCCTTTATATGAATATTCCTTACTTTTGAAACTATATTTCATCATCTTTCCTTTCTAACATTGATGGCACATAACATGATTAGGTTTTTCAAGTTTAGGCAATCCCCTAACTTTTCTCTTTCTACTGATCTTAATCATGTTATAAAAATTTAGATGACATAAACCTCTTATGCCATAACCATGCATCTTCATTTTTCACTAGTAAACAAGAAGTATCAGCATTGTCAAGATAGAATAAATTACTTGTTGATTGTCCTCCAGTGCCAACAAGTGTCCCATTTTCATCATATATCTTCACCTTATTTCTCTCAAATGAAACTCAGTGACCTAATTTATTCAGCTGTGCTACACTTAATATATTTTAGTTAAGTCCTTTTACCCAGTATTCATTATTACATCTAATTCTATCATTTAGCAAGATTGATCTTTTTCCTTTTACCATACAAGGTGTATCATCTCCCATTTTTATTGATCCTCCATTATAATGATCAAGATGTTCAAGCTTGTCTTCATCACCAGTCATGTGATGTGTACAACCACTATCTATGATCCAAGTATCATTTTTACTAACTTTAGAGATAAGTGTTGTTTCTACATACCTTTCCTCTTCTTTGAATCATCTTTCATTGCAACAAATACTACCTCAACATCATCATCAGTGTCAGTGTCAGTGTCGGTGTCATCAACATCATCAACAAGGTAACATGCCTTCTTACCTTTGTCTCTGTTGTCTTGGTTGTCTCTGTTGTACTGTCTATTTCCTCTATTATTCCAGTTGTTATTCCTTCTACCAAATTTTCCATCACTAGCTTGGTCTTTATCTTCTTCTTTCCTATTATGACACCTAGCAACAATATGGCTAACTTCTTTACAATTAAAACAAGCTAAAGGTAACTTTCCCTTATATCTTCCTTTACCTTTTATAGTCGTCGGGCCATTAGTGCTTCAAGTTCATCAAGCTCATCATCAATGTTACTATCACTTTCATTATTTATATTATGCTTGTTGCTAGATTTACCAATCTTAAGAGATGACATAAAAGCATACTCAACACTTGGTACAACACTATTGTCAAAATTATTCAGCTCAAAAGTTGTTAACTTTCTAATTAGACTATCAAGAATAAGAGTGCTATTAGGTGTAGACCTCATTTCATGTATAGAAAATATTCTGATAGCATAGACAGACAACAAGGTTCTTAGTATCTTACTTATCACAGTCTATTCATCAATAATTCCTCTAGTTCCTCAAATAGCATTGACTACCTCTTTGATTTTGTTTGAGTATTGTGTGATGTTTTCTCCTTCCTTCATCTCCATGTCATCAAATCGGCCTCTCAAGCTTTCTGCTCTAGCTATCATCACATTCACATCACCACCATTAACTAGAGAAATTTTATCCCACATCTACTTCACTGTAGTGTAATCTTTGACATCTTCAAATTTAGCATCAGATAGAGTAGTAGTAATATCTATCATAGTAATGTTGTGTTCATGTCTCTCTTTCAGTTGGTCAAGAGTTAGAGTTCCAACATTTAGTTGTACATAGCCATTGTAAGGTAATTATAATGTAGATTCTTCAATTCCAGATATATGAAGTCTCATTCGGCTTTTCCATATAGTAAAGTTGTCCTTGTTCAACTCTAACACTTCCATCTTATACATCTTGTGATATTTCTGTTGAAGTCCTTAAAACTTTTCTTCCAATCAACCAATATGCTCTAATACCAATTGTTAGAATAATTGAGAGGGGGGTGAATTAGTTAGATCAGTTATCCTACAGTCCCAAATACAAAGATATACTCCACAAAACAATTTAACCAAAATATGTAGCTCGATAACATATAATTTCAATATGTCTGTTCACTTTACCGATTACCAGAAATATCCAAATGTGATTACCGACTAAATCAATTATGCAGTATGTAAATTATGATAGAAAAACAATCATGGCACACAACACATAACACAATGATTTAACATGGAAACCCTATTAAGGGAAAAACCACTTGGGACTGGTAACCCAAAATAATTCAATTTTCTAAAGTGAGCTTGGTGAAGAGACAACCCTGTTAAAGGTTACAATACACACTATTAATTGTGACCTTGTTAGAGGATTTAACACTAACCATTAACTTTTGACCAGTATTCATTATGGGGTCAACAAGATAACACTTTCATTCAATAGAATGTCATAGGGTAGAACATAAGACTGTCAAGTCCACTCGATTAAGAGATTTTCTGAATCAATGGTTAAAATGATACAGTAATGATCTGATTCAAATAAAAATCAATTGTAGATATTCAGATCTATGCTAAGACCTTAGAAATAATCCTCAGATCACTAAACAATTCACTTCCTTCAATATCTCAACTTACTTTCACTTGGCAAATGATTATTTGACACTTGGTAAAACTTCGCAGCTCGGTTCTTCAATAACCAGTTTGATCAGTCATGCATGAAAACAATCTTCACATAAATTCTCTGTAGTTTCCTTCTTCTAGCATAGTTTCAACAATGAAACTCATATCTCTTATATAGATAGGTAAAATATTTTCTTTTCAACCATTAGATTTTGCTGCTTAATCTCCTTCATCCATTTTTCCACTTAAACCTTCCTCGGTAGATGTGTTCATAACATGTTTCAATCTCATCCTTTAGATCATCTTCAAATTTTGTTAGCAGTGGATCTCATAAAAAACTTCATCCTTAACCTTGAAATCATAACAATATCCAACTCATCATATTTAGTCAGCTGATCTTATCATTTAATGTTTTCATCCATACTCAGTTAAAATATAAATGTGTTGGTGATAACTAGTTAGACTAGATCAGTTTATACTGTCACTCGATATACACTACACTAGCTCAGTGTATATAGAAATCTTCAATTACCAACCACATTGACTTGTTCAAATTTAAATCTCTTCTTCAAGATAGATTAATGTAACATGCTCAAGTCAACAATATACAGTCATAGCCTCATCAAACAAGGTACCCAATGTTTACCTTTTCCTTCTCTATCATATTCATCTTTCCCTCATGTAGATATCTTTGTTCTTCATTATTTTCTTCTTCAACATATGTTCAGATGTTTGTAACTAATATTGATGCAAGGGCAGGGTGGCTAAAGGTAGAATCAAAGTTAATTGATGCTTCTTAAACCCACAAACATGCCTTGTGAAGAGTTACACACATAAGAAATACTTGAATAACACAAGATGCCATGAAACACAATAAATATAGCCAAGCAACTGGCAACCACACTAGTGTACTTATTATTAAAATGACAACATGCTCGTCTATGAGGCCTTCTAGGTTTCAACCTTGTATAAAGAGAATTATGAATTTAGAGACTCAGCTCACATGTTATCTTCTCATCTACTTCTTCTACCATCCTACTACCATCTACACACCTCTACTAAACAACCTAAGCTCCCAATATATAGCTAGCAAAGCCACAAGTCGACCTATCAAGCATTCAATTACATTATACGTCCACTTAGGAGGAGAAACCAAAACTAAAGAAAGAAATAAAAAACATGATGTGAAGTTGCATTTAGGTCCACTAATGATCCAAGAATAGATACCCAACTGTGCAAGCTCCAATTTCCATGTATGGAATAGCACAAGATGAAAGACCCCATGTTTTATGAGCAAAACTAGTGGAAAATCGATGCCTAATGAAAATGGCAATAAATTCTAGATCCAAATGACTTAGGACGTGCACCCTTAGGAGAATGTTCAATATTAGGTCCCCAACACTTCATTAAGTGCGCAAGGCAAGAAACCAAATGTAACATTGGTGAAAAAACAAACATTAGACTGGTATAGGAAACAGGAAATATTTTTGGTGATGTAAGATAATTGCTCAAGACCCAAGATGCTCCTGCATCAGACACCTAGGCTAACAAAAGAATTGATGTCCATATTAGGCACCGCTCATGTTCTGACCTAAATCATAAAGATCCAACTCAACTTGTGTAATCCATGAACTATCTTCAACTGGCTTGTCTTTCCACTGAACTAGACCTATTCCATATAGTCTTTTCCTCTGGTACTTTTGCTCACTCTACTATTCAAAAGCTTCTCAATGTTGTCTCTATCCTTCTTAGAATAATTTAGATCATCTCCTATCTCATTATTTGATTCAAATTATTCAAAGATATCAGCAATGTTGAATATAGGTGATATATCCATGTCCTCTAGTAATTCCACTTCATAAGCATTTCCACTATCAAACTTCTTCAAAATCTTACAAGGTCCAAACTTCTTCATTTTAAGCTTGTTGTAGGTACCAAATAGAAATCTATTATTCTTCAAATGAATCATAACCTCATCTCCAACTTCAAAAGATATATGTCTCCTTCTCTTATCTGCTCTTTATTTATATTTCAGATTACTGTCTTCCAAATTCTTTTTGACTTCATCATGAAAAGTTCTCATGTATACTACAAAATCCTCAGCTTCAACACTTCTTGTCTCCATAGGTAAATCTCTCAAATCTATGGTTCCCTTAGGATGAAATCTATTAACAATCTCAAATGGTGTCCTCTTAGTACTTCTATTCACAAAATTATTATATCCAAACTCTGCTTGTGCCAAAACTAAATCCCAATTAGCAGGCTTATCTCCAACTAAACATCTCAACAAGTTTCCAAAACTTCTATTCACAACTTTAGTCTATCCATCTATCTGAGGATGAAATGCAGAACTAAAATTCAATTCAATATTCATCTTCTTCCAAAGTGTTTTCCAAAAGTAACCATTTAACTTAGTATCTCTATTTGAAACAATAGATTTAGGAAACCTATGCAATCTTACCACATCCTTGAAAAATAATTTAGCTACATGTAATGCATCATATGTCTTCTTACAAGGTATGAAATGAGCCATCTTAGAAAATTTGTCAACCACTACCAAAATAGAATCATTACCTCTCTGTGTTCTAGGAAATCCAAGAACAAAGTCCATACTCGCATCTTCCCAAGGTCTATCAGGTATAGGAAAAGGTGTATACAATCCCAAATTCTTACTAGTTCCTTTTGTTTTTTGGAAAATTTTGCAACCTCTAACCATTCTCTATACATCTCTATAAATCTGCAACTAAAAGTATCTTTCTGAAACCAATTTCACAGTCTTATCAATCCCAAAATGTTCAACAAGTCCACCACTATGTTTCTCCTTCATTATGTTTTCTCTCATAGATCCTCTAGGTATTCACAACTGAACTCCTTTAAACAACATGTCTTTTTGAATGAAATAATCAATCCACTTATCACTCACTGTTTGTTCCTTACAAGCTTCCCAAGACTCTGCAAAATCAAGGTTAGTTTCATAAAAACACTTCAAATCATCAAAACCAAGTACCTCAACTCTCATTTCTTTTAGCAAATTTCTTCTTTGGCTCAAGGCATCATCAACTTTATTTGACTATCCACTTTTATGCTTTAATGAAAAGGAAAAATTCTACAAGAACTCAACCCAGTTCATGTCTCTGATTCAATTTATTCTAACTTCCCAAATACTTCAAAGCTTTATGGTCAGTATACAACACAAAATCTTTAGGCATCAAATAATGTGTCCATTTCTTCAAAGCTTGAACAATAGCATAGAATTCCTAGTCATAAAATAAATATTTTCTCTTAGCATCATTCAAATTCTCACTAAAGAAAGCTACAGGTCTTCCCTCTTGACTCAAAACATCTCCTATTGCACTTCCACTAGCATCACATTCAACTTGAAAAACCTTATTGAAATCAGGAAAAGTAAGTGTAGGTAATTCTACAATTCTTTGTTTCAATGTTTCAAAAATCTTTTGTGCTCCATGTGTCCATTTGAAATCCCTTTTATCCCCTCTCATAGTTTTAGTCATAGCATTACAAATATAACTAAAATTTCTAATGAACTTCCTATAAAAACTTGTCAATCCATGAAATGATCTTACTTCTCCAACATTCTCTAGTGTAGGCCAATCAAGTATAACTCTCACTTTCTTAGGGTCCATCTTCAATCCATCAGCTAAAATTACAAAACCAAGGTACACAATCTCCTCTTTCATAAATGAACATTTCTTCAAATTAATCAACAACTTTTCTTCCTTCAATCTTTGCAATACTTGTCTAATATGCTCAAGATGTTCTTCCTTACTGTTACTAAATATTGAAATGTCATCAAGATATACAATCACAAACTTACCCAAGAATCTTTTCAAAACTTCAATCAGCCTCATGAAAGTACTAGTTGCATTAGTCAAACCAAAAGGCATAACCAACCATTCATACAAACCTTCATTAGTCTTAAAAGAATTTTTCCATTCCTCCCCTTCTCTAATCCTAATCCAATGATAACCACTCTTCAAATAAATCTTTGTGAAATACCTTTCTCCACTCAAACTATCCATTATGTCATCCATTCTAGGCAAAAGAAATCTATATTTTACTATTATCTTGTTTATAGCTCTAGAATCAGTGCACATTCTCCATTCTCCATTCTTTTTAGGTGCTAACACAACAAGTACTGCACAAGGACTCAAACTTTCCCCAACCAAACCTCTTTCAAGAAATTCTTACACTTGCCTATTCAACTCAATCTTTTCATGAAGTGTCAACCTATGTGGTTCTTTATTAGGAAAACTAGCTCCATGTATCAAATTCATACAACAACTTATACTTCTCATAGCTGGTAAACCATCAGGTACATTATAAGAAATGATGTCATGAAATTTAGTCAACAAAGGCTTAACCTCAGGTGCATGTTCTAACTCATCTTGTTTCTCAGTTTTCCTTGGAATCAAAGCAAAACAAACATTATGTTCTCTCAAAACCCTATATTCCTATATGTGGAACAACTTAAAGTGGTGAGGCTTAGGCCTATTTGCTGACAGCCAAGGTTTTAGTGCTATATCATTATTTTTTGGCTGGTCATTTCTTTTTTCAGGATGCTAGTTTTTCTTGTATCATCTTTAGCAGCAGATCTTCTTGTTTGGGTTTTTAGATTCCCACCAAAATCTGATTGTTAAGGGTTTTGGGGCCCCTTCAAAACCTACTTTTACCCTAATTCAAAAACATTATGTTCTTTCATTTTTCTTTCAAACTTTTTACCATCAACCAAGCATACTCTGACTATAGTACAATGACCTTCATCAAACTTCTCTACTAAAGGAAATAAAACTTGTTTCTTTCCATCCATCCAAATAGTATATTGATTAAATATACCATCATGAAAAGATTTCCTATCATGCTACCAAGGTCTACCCAAAAGAATATGATAGCAATGCATAGGCATAATATTACACAAGACTTCATCATGATAATTCCCAATTTTGAATTTAACAAGGCATTGTTCACTTACAAGTAGTTTATGCTCCTTCTGGATCCAAGCAATATGGTAAGGCTTAGGATGTCTCAATCTCTGCAACTACAATTTGTTAATCAGCTCTTCAGATGCCAAATTATCAGAACTTCCACTATCAATTACTACCTTGCAACATTTTCCAATGATCTTACATCTGGTTCTGAACAAACTTTTCCTTAGAACAAGCTCCTCATTAGCTTCTTCATTCCACAAGATCCTTCTTAGCATCAAGTTGTCACCATGTTCAGGTTCATTGGATAATTCCTCCACTTCTTAACAAGCTAAATTGTTTCTTCTATTACCTCCAGTCTTCATTCCAGAGTTAGTGCATTCAAAATCTCTATGTCCTTCTTCAACACATTTGTAACAAGTACCTTTAAACCAAGATTTCTCTTCTCTTTTCCCACTATTGTTATTCCTAGAGTAACCAGTATAGCTACCTCTTGAGTAATTACCTCTTCTACAAGAAAGTTCATCTTTCCAACCTTTATCTTGTACTGCATTGTCAGATCTGCTACTTTCTCCATAAGATCTACCTCTACTTCTTTGAAATTTGCCACCTCTTCCTCTTTGTCTTTGTTCATATTTTTGTCAATCTCTCTTTTGCCTCCAAAGAAAATTGGTATGCTTCTTCTACACTATCTATTTTAACATAATTGATCTCATCTTGAATTGATATCCTCAGTCCATTTAGGTATCTAGCTACCTTCTCAACTTCATCATCCACATGTTTAGGTCTGATATCTAATTTGTAAATTCCTCAGTATATTCTTTCACACTCATGTCCTTTTGTATTAGATTTTACATCTTTCTCATCAAACTAACTTGGTAGTTAGCTGGAAGGAACTTCTTCTTCATCTTTCCAAGCATTTTCATCTATGTCTTGATCTTTTCCTTTCCTCTCTTCTGTCTCTCAGTTTGCAAGTGATCCCATCAAAGAGTGCATGACCTTTCAACTTTGTGACTGCTATCTTATCCTTCTTATTATCAGGGGTACCTTCATATTCAAAGTACTTATCCATCTCAAAGATCCAATCCAAAAGTATGTTGGTCTCAAGTCTTCCATCATAACAAGCAACTTCAACTACAGGTCTAGAGTTAGCCTTAGACAAAACTCTCAAAAGTCTTTCTTCATCTTGTTAAACTTCAGGTTTAGGATTAGGTGTTGGCTCTTCTTCATCGATAACATCTTCAAGATGTGCACCTCTTCTCTGGATTGTCTCTACAACTTCAAGCCTAGTTGCAATCTTCCATAACATATCCATGATAGTATTATCATTTCTTCTACCTCGAACCATCTTGACAATTTGGTTTGAGCAAGATCATAACCTTATGCAAGTTACAGGTTAGATCTCAGATTTGCCACCCTACAACCAATCCAATAAGGTGTTGGCATTAAGCATGATTGTCATTAGTGACAACACTTATTCATATTATGAGAGCTTACTGAGCAGAATAGAGCTTACCGAGCAGAACAGAGCTTACCGAGCAGAATAGAGCTTACCAAGTTGAACAGTATTTACTGAGTGCTGCATGGTTAAACAGGAAATTCAGTTTCTACCGAGTAAAACTATATCTACTGAGTCTCTCATATTTACCAAGTTTGAAACTACGATCGAGTGGTTGGTATGGACTGAGCCTCCACTTCTATCGAGTGCATACTTCACTGTATGTTTGTAAATCCTCTAACAAGGTGGACTTAGCAGTCCTTATTGCTCCTAATAGGGCAGATCATCAGAAGTGATCATTGTAAGCCTTAACCAGCCAACTTTATACTACAGCATTAAAGTCTTATGGGTATCATCCCCACCCCAGTTTTACTTTCTATTTGGAAGGTTTCTCGGTTACCAAATCTGTGTGTCAAATTGATATGAATGCTTTTATGTTTTTAGTTTCTCATGCATGCAATTAGATCAATAAAGTATATGTCATCTTGATCTAAAATTGGGAAGAAAATTTGTAGTTACTGATTCACCCCTCCCCTCTCAATAACTCGGTTAGTCTTGAATATTTCCAACAATTGGTATCAGAGCTTTGTGGTTCTCAGGATAAAGTTTGACAGCTTGAGTGAAGATCTAGGATAATGGAGGTATTTAGACTTAACAAAGTAATTGAAAATGAAAAGCTAGATCTGGAAATGGCCATAGCTAAATACAGAGAAGCAAAAGAACATCTTTCCCAATCTCTAAGAAGAAGGAAGGAACTTGCAAAGTAGATGAATGACCATCAATATGTTGAAGAAAACATTGAAGACCTTTTCCCTTCAAGTAGCTCAGATGAAGCAAACAATGCTATCAAAGAACTCCTAGAAAAGAATGGATCTCTGTAAGAAGAAGTAAGAAAATTAAAAAGGGAATAGGAAATACACTCAACCAGATTTTGTGAAATCTTGGAACAAAGAAACAAGATGAAAGATGAGATAGATGGAAAGAGAAATGAAATCCAAAATTAATCTCTTCAGCTAGAAAACCTTATTGATCAGATCTCCAATACAAATGAAGAAATCTTGACTCTAAGATCAGAAAATGAAAAAATAAGAGATGAGCTGAGTTATGTAAAGCAAATCAATTTAAGATTGGTGGATGATCTAAACACTGAAAAAAAAATCAATGAGAGAATGTTGAAAACTCAAGAAGACCTAAATTAGCTGCATGAACAAAATCTTCATATGCAAAAAGGAAAAGCAGGACTTGGATACAAAGAAGAAGGTGAATCTTCCAAGCAAGGTACTCAAAGGAATTAGAAACCCATTTGTAATCGCTGTGGAAAAATAGGTCATACTTCAAATAGATGTTGGAGTAATGGAAAAGAAAAATTCAATGGAAAATGCTACAACTGCAATCAGCAAGGTCATAAAGTAGATGAATGCAAGGAGAAACCAAGATTTAAAGGAAATTGTCACAAATGTAACAAACAAGGTCACAAGGCATCTGAATGTAGATCTAAAACATTCAATCTGGTAGAACAAATTATGAAAGCAATGTTTGGATGGGACTACAACACTTGGTGTAGATGTCATTATTGTGGAGAATATGGACACATTGGCATGAACTGTGTAAAACATCACTTAAGAAAAAGGGACACCATTGTAAGATGTTTTAAATGCACTAAACTTGGTCATATAGCTAAGAATTGCATGAATACTGGTGAAGTTGAAGATGGAAAGAAAGAAAAAGTAGATAGCATTAGGAAGCAAATGAGACAACAATGGATCCCTAAATCTACCAAGAAAACCAGTCCAAGTAATGGAGTGGGTGGCTCTATCAACCCTAACTAAGTCTCGAACAAAGCACTGGAATTGTATCTTCATAGATAAATTCCAAACATTTCCAGAACTGAATTGAAAGAAAAATCCAAATCAGTATACTAGATACAGTAGGATCATAGGAAGGTTAGTATCAGTTTTCACCAAGCAAAGTCTGGAGTAACCCAACTTTATATGGTTACCAAGTAAGGTCGGAGCGGTATGAATTCCCATGATCACCGAGTTGCCGAGTCTTCACTGAGCAATTAATTCATAGTGGATGATAGTCTATCAAGTTCTTACCCTAATTCTTACAGAGCATTAATGACAAAGTTTTAACAAAAAGGAGAGAAATCAAGTTCATTATTCACCGCGAACTTTAGCATATTGAGAGCAGAAAAGTCTCCTAGTGCAATCAAGCATTTCAAAGCATTTTGCAGAAAAGATTTACCATGTTCACCAAGCTACCATGGCATCATCCAGTGCTAAAGTGAAGAAAGGTTCAGAAATGCTAGCTCATGGAGAATGGAAAGCACCAGATTTCAAACTCGTGCCCGCAGTTGCCGAAACCCTAGACCCGAGTGGAGCTCAATCTTAGATCCCTCCTAAGGTACTTCTCATTAATGATATTTGCAGTCATTTCAAGTGTACAATTCAAGAACTTGGAACCCTAGAGATAGATACTATCCGTGAGGAACTATGTGTTGATGGTATTCTCAAACCCGAGCATAAACATTTGGAAGATAAGGGTTTAGTTCACATTACACACTTGCCCCAGAACTTTCAAGTTAAATGGGTCAGATATATTCTCAGCTGAGTTCATGAAGGTAAAATATGGCTTGAGCAACTAGTAGAGATTACAAAGAAGATGATTCACCGAATCACTAGTCTTCCCATGCTCAACAAGGCTAAATCCACAAAAACCCTAAGTTGGTCGAAACTAGAAGAGAAAACCCTAGCTGAGTGGGATGATAGAGGTATGAAAATTAGCAACATTGTTGATGTAGAATTGAAGTTTGGTATACATATCATAGCTCACAAGATATACAGTTCAAGTTGGCAGAATAGTGTTCCGTGTGAAGCAGTTGACCTAGCATACAAGATTCTGAAGAACAATTTGTCATTTGACCTAGCAGATTTGTTATTGAAGCAGTTCAACAAGAATATGGAAAGCATTCAGACTTCTAAGAACAATCCATGTAAGTTTGGATCACTGTTAGTTTGTTTATTTTTCTATGTTTAGAAGTTTTTCCCTTCTAAAGGCACGGTAGTATGGAGAAGAGATGTACCGATTCTTTATTAGATAAATGAATACATTGCAGAAATGGGTGAAAATTTTGAAAGCATAATGGATAACTACTTTGAATCATTTAAAGAAAAGATGAACAACAGATTTTGGATTCCACAAAAATTGGTGGAAGATTATAAAGATGATGTCTGTTTTATGGTAGACTATGATAATGTGTATATACAGTCAATGAAACCAAGGATTGTACATGTGAAACCTCTTCCCTATGAGGTAAATATTGATGAAACCAAGAACATTATTGAAGCCCTAATTAATCAACCTATTGATCAAAAGGCACCATATTTTGGGACATATGAAGAGGCTAAGGAGAAAATTGAACTTTGTATAAAGCTTCCTCAGGCGGTTAACAAAGGAAGAAAGAGGATGGCCAAAACGCAAGCTGACACACCTCTAATGTTAACCAAGGACAAAGAAAAGGATATTGAAGAGGAAGAGAAAAAGGATGAGAAGGAAGAAGAACAAGCTCCAATAAAGAAGAAAGGAAAAGTGGTTATCACCAAGGCACCCAAGCAATCCCCTACAGTATTTTCAAGAAGGAGTACAAGAAGCAAGATAGGTAACAAAGATGATGATATTGTATTTAAAAGGCCTTCTCCCACCTTTGAAGAAAGAATTAAAGATTTGAGAGAAGGATCTGGAATAGCTAACATCAAATCCTTCAAGTATGAGATTAGATCAGAGACAGAGCAGAAGGAAATTGAAGATGCAGTTATTCAAAAAATGGGATAGTGGAAGTACTCA
This sequence comes from Chamaecyparis obtusa, assembly GCA_027943335.1. NCBI lineage: Eukaryota > Viridiplantae > Streptophyta > Pinopsida > Cupressales > Cupressaceae > Chamaecyparis > Chamaecyparis obtusa. The sequence continues at coordinate 445,951 of BSBK01008448.1, forward strand.
CTTGATGAAATAGCCCCACAAATTCCAGGTATTCTATTGGACAAAATCAAAATGAGATGGAGCAATGCAAGGAAAACTGTCAAGGACATTTTTGATCAAAACTTAAGACAATTGATGCCTAGTATGAACAATGTTGAAATTAAAAAGGCATTGAAAGATAATGAAAATAAAATGACACTCAAATTTAACACTTGTTTGATGTTGGTCAACAATATTGAGTCAGTTGTGAAGAGTGCAACTACCACATGGAAAAACATCTATAATCTTCACAAACCGAGTACTGAAACTGTGATAATCAAAGATATAGAAGATGACAGTGATGAACAGGAAGAAGCTACTGAGGTAGGTAGGCAGAATGATGAGGAAGATAATATTGTTTAGATAGCTGTAGAAGTCATTGCCTCACTTCCTCACTTTCCAGTAAAAGTTGCTACATCTAGCCCGGAGATAACTTCAAGTATGATTGTGACAACTTCCACAGATACATCAAATGTCCAATCATCACTAGCACAACTCAATGTATCATCAATAGAAGTGGCTACCACCTCTTTTACCAAGTTGCAGTCTCCTGTATCTACTTCAATAGCTACTTCTTTATCAAGTTTTCCAGTAGTAAGTAGTTTAGTTTTGGACACTTCAGTAAGTATTTCAGTTCTTGATTCTACAATTGTAAATACTTCAGCTTTGAGTTCAACAAGTATTCTAGTCAGAAGTTTATCATTTTTCACAGCTAGTCCTAGAATGTCTACAATAACTTCTACAAAGGCATTAAGCACAATAACAGTTGTTCCTAAGGCTCAACTGAGCACAAGATTTTTGAGTAAGAATGTAGAAGAGGATATAGACTTAGATGAGGAAATAGATCCCAACATTAGATTTTGCAAATCTATTAGCAGACCAAATGCTAAGCATTGGTGAACTCCTCTAGAAGAAAGCAAAGCAGAAGAAACTAAAAGAATAAAGGGATAAGGGATATAGAATCATTGAGGATGCAAAGAATATTCTATCAGAAGCAATAGGTATTAAAGTTGATTCCTCACAACATATTTTGTTACAATTAGCAGAGGCAGTGAACAAGTTCAATGAGGATTCCTCTAGGTTAGAAAAATTGCTTGAGAAAGCCGAGAAGAAGTTTGACAATAAAGTGCTTGAGCCTATTGCTCAGCATATAGCAATTAATCAGGAAAAATTATCTTCAATTTTGACAGAGATTGAGTCCTCCTATTCTAATATTGCCTCACTTTTTGCTAAGCTATGTAATGTTGCCGAGTTCACTAAGGAAGTCAAGGATAAAATAAATAAGATTGATGAGGATTTGAAGGACAGTGTACAGAAGTTGCAACTTGAACCTAGTTCAAGCTCTGCACATCATATGAAAATCACATTCCTATCAAATAAGCAGTCGGAAGTATTGAAAGAAGACACAAGGATCTGGTCAACACTGCTAGACATTCAGAACATGATCCTTCCCATCATGGATACAATGCAAAAACACGTTGCTCACTCAAAAACATTACTCCATGACAATCAGTTTTCCATTGCAGATCACATGATTTAACTCTCTGTAGAAGTCCAAATTGCACTCCATACATGCAAGATTCTGCAAGAGAATTGGGACAATACTCTGGCACTAATCAAGAAGGTAAATTCAGATTTTCTTTCACATTTTGGATTTTCCCTGTAAAATACTTGTATATATACCTTTGGCATTATTGTCAAAAAGGGGGAGAAAATGTATAGGAGAAAGAATGTATAGGAGAAAGTATATAAGATTAAGATGAGTAATATGAAAGGGGGAGAAACTAATGAAATGTATATACATCAGTTTGACAAAGATAAATTTTGAAAAATCAAAATCAGATTCAACATGATTCGTGTATATAAGTTTTGGCAACAAGTGTTTTTGTCACTAATGCCAAAGGGGGTGATTGTTGGCATCAAGCATGATTGTCATTAGTGACAACACTTATTCAGATTCTGAGAGCTTATCGAGCAGAACAGAGCTTACCGAGCAGGACAGTATTTACCAAGTGTTGCATGGTTAAACAGGAAATTCAGTTTCTACGAGTAACACTATATCTACCGAGTCTCCCGTATTTACCGAGTTCAAAACTATGACCGAGTGGTTAGTATGGACCGAGCCTCCACTTCTACCAAGTGCATGATGATGCTGAGTAATGCAGTGGATGCCGAGTATCAGAAAGTCACTGAGTTAGTTTGCAGTAACTAAGTAACAATATTTGGGCCAACTCAGTAATACTTGTGTTTACTTGTTTAAGAGTTGACTTTGTAATTGTTTTGTAATCAATTTAGATTGATATATAAGAAATGTTTATATCATATCCAAGATGGCAGAAAGGAAGAAGAATAAGAAAAATGAATGTGTATGCGAAGATACATGAAAGACAGATGTAAGTAAATTACAAAGGGCTATAGTAGTTTAAGGAGCAGCAGAGACAAATCTATCACAGAAGGTGATCAGTACATCAGCGAATCTCATTCAACAAATATAGTTACAAGTAAGAGATCTACTATTTCATTCTAACAAGTGAATCAGTACTAAATCCTCTAATAGGGTAGACTTAACAGTCTTTTGTTAAATCTCTTAACTGAGTGCATACTTCACTGTATGTTTGTAAATCCTCTAACATGGTGGACTTAGCAGTCCTTATTGCTCCTAACAGGGTAGATCATCAGAAGTGATCATTGTAAGCCTTAACCAGCCTACTTTATACTGCAGCATTAAAGTCTTGTGGGTATCATCCCCACCCCAGTTTTACTTTCTATTTGGAAGGTTTCTGGGTTACCAAATCTATGTGTCAAATTGATATGAATGCTTTTATGTTTTTAGTTTCTCATGCATGCAATTAGATCAATAAAGTATATGTCATCTTGATCTGAAATTGGTAAGAAAATTTGTAGTTACTGATTCACCCCTCCCCTCTTAGTAACTCGGTTAGTCTTGAATATTTCCAACATAAGGTTCTCCTCGATCCAATCCACAAGAAAGAAATTTCTCTGATATCACTTGATGCAAGGGCAGGGTGGCTAAAGGAAGAATAAGAGTTAATTGAGACTACTTAAACCCATAAACATGTCCTACGAAGAGTTACACACTGAAGAAATGCTTGAATAATGCAAGATACCATGAAACAATGAATATAGGCAAGCAACTGACAACCACACTAGTGTAATTATTATTAAAACAACAACATGCCCGGTTGTGAGGCCTTCCAGGTTTCGGCCTTATAGAAAGAGAATTATGAATTTAGAGACTCAGCTCACATGTTATCTTATCTTCTACTTCTACTACCATCCTACTACCATCTACACACCTCTACTAAACAACCTAAGCTCCCAATATATAGCCAGCAAAGCCACAAGTCAACCATTCATGAATTTAATTACATTATAGGTCCACTTAGGAGGAGAAACCAAAACTAAAGCAAGAAATAATAAAACACAATTCAAAGTTGTATTTAGGTCCACACATGATCCAAGAATAGATCCCCAACTGCGCAAGCTCCAATTTCCCCATACGGAACCATGCAAGATGAAAGACCACATGTTTTATGATTGAAACTAGTGAAAAATCAATGCATGAGGAAAATGGTGATAACTTCTAGATCCAAATGAATTAGGACGTGCACCCTTAGGAGAATGCTCAAGATTAGGTCTCCAACGCTACATTAACTACCCAAGAAAATAATCCAACCGCAATATCGGTGACAAAACAAATGTCAGACTGGTACAAGAAACAAGAAATATTTTTGGTGATGTAAGATTGCTCAAGACCCAAGATGCTCCTGCATCAAATATGATAAGTACTATTAAGACTAGTTGACATGAATGACAACATATTGACTGATTTAATCATCTTACATAACATTTCATTACTCGGTGATCTCTAATCATAGTTCTTTAGTTCATCTTAGATATTCAATCAGTTGTAGTTCATCATTACCAAGTAAGATAGACTGACATAACAAATTATAATAGATACATTGAATTTGGACACTGAGCATAAAACATTTTATAGATTTCAAGAAGATCATTTGGTAAAATATTGGAAATATAAAGAAGATGATTTTGCATGATTACATGGTAAGATACACCAATGGAAATTAAATAAAATATATACATTGGACATGTAAGAAATGCTACCACTATTTAAGGAGAACAATCTAGAATATTTCCATCACTTCTAGATCAAGTATACAAAGAACAATGTATGAAGATAAAAGAGACTACAAATTTAGAGTGAGGTTCATACAAGATCAGAGAGAATGAAAAGATGATGTGATGGTGATGTGAAGCTACCAAATACCAGAAAAGCTAGAGAAGAACTATGAAAGTGAATTAGATTTGAGACTACTGAGTACATAAGCTAAATTGTGATTGAAATGTAGTGAAGTATATAATGAGGTAAAAATATTACTAAGAGTATTGATTCTGAACAATCATTTGTTGATGAACTAATACTGATAGATTTTATACTAATTCATACTATAATCAGAGTTGTAAAATCCCTTTATCAGGTACACCCTAATAGGTCTTATTTTATAAATCCTTTAAGAAGGTACATCTCTTAGATTAGAGATTATAAAATCCTTTAGCAAGGTAGACTATATAAGTCTTTTGTACTCTTAACTAGGTAAGCTATTAGAAGTAGATAAAAATTTTAGCTCTAATTGAGCAGCATTTTTACTGTAGTAGTGAAGGATTGTGGGTACAATCCCCACCACAATTTTTCCCTCTAACCAAGGGCTTCTATGAGACCAAAAATCATGGTGTTATAAGTTATGTTTTCATGGATTCTATTTATGTTTTATGATGTTTCATGCAAAGTTTTCAATTTGGTAAATGGTCAAAATAGTTGTTAAAAGTTTTTGGAGTACTAATTCACCTGTCCCCTCTTAGTGCTTAACTTTCCATTATTAATTTGACATGTTAGGTCTTAATTGGTATTAATAGGTCCTATTATTCCTATTAAATCTTAAGGGGTCTTAGTAGGTCTTATTAGATATTATTAGGTCTTAATAGGTCCTATTGGGTCTTAATTGGTCAAGTAATAGGTCCTAATTGGTCTTATTAGTCACATGTTAGGTCTTAATTGGTCTTAATAGGTCATATTAGTTCTATTAACTCTTAAGGGGTCCTATTAGGTTTTAATTTTATTTAATAGGTTCTATTAGGTCTTATTGGTCATGTTAGGTCTTAATTGGTCTTAAGAAGTCCTATTAGTCCATTAGGTTTGAAAGGGTCCTATTACTTCTTATTAGGTATTATTAGGTCATATTAGGTCTCAATTGGTCTTAATTGGTCCTAATTGATCTTAATAAGTCTTATTAGGTCTTATTAGTCCTATTGGGTCTTATTAACCTCCTATTAGGTCTTATAGGTCCTATAAGGTCTTATTGGTCCTATTAGGTCTTATTAGTTACATGTTAGGTCTTAATAGGTACTATTAGGTCTTAATTGGTCAAGTAATAGGTCCTAATTGGTCTCATTAGTCACATGTTAGGTCTTAATTGGTCTTTATTGGTGTTAATTGGTCTTAATACATCCTATTACCCCTATTAAGTCTTAAGGGGTCGTATTAGGCCATAAGGGTCCTATTAGGTCTTATTACTAGGTTTTAGGTCTTATTAATCATGCTAGGTCCTAATAGGTCCTATTTGACCTCTTATTAGTCATATTAGATCCTATTATGTCTTAATAGGTCTTAAGGGGTACTATTAGGTCTTACTACACATGTTAGATCTTAAGAGGTCCTATTAGGTATTAATTGGTCTTAATATACATCCTATTAGGTCCTATTAGTCCTATTTGGTCTTAAGGGGTCCTATTAGGTCTTATTACTCATGTTTGGTTTCAAAGGATCCTATTAGGTCTTATTACTCAAGTTAGGTCTTAATTCATCTTATTTAGTTTTGCAATATCACATATACATGCTTCATTGAGATAATTCATAACCATGATCCACCAGAGAGAGAGAGAGACCTTGTTTCCCATGATAATATCTTGAGATTGATTCTTCATGCAGTCTTTGGTCGATTTCAGGTGAATAATTTCATGCAGTCTTATTTAACCTTCTCTTTTTATTTCCCATCACTTTGCCTTGCAAAATTGCTCCACTAAAATTAGACAAAATTAAAAAACATACACTTCTAAATGTCGTCCTTCTCCAAAATGTGAATTATACTCCAACTTTGGAATTTATAAAATAAGGTGAAAAAATGTTTATTTATATGAGATCGTAACTAGCCTAAAAAATCAATAAATTGGCCAACAAAGGTTTCTATCAAAAGTCAATTACTACTTTCAATTGAAAGTACTTGAGTTGAGAATTTAACTGCACAAATAAACTCCAGTATTTTTGATCGAAAACTATTAGTTTTGATCGAAAGTACTTTCTATCGAAACCTCCAAATTCAGCCCATTTTGCGAAGGCCAATAAATTTCTAAAGATTTCATGGCTTTGGGACTCAATTACAAGGCACAAATGGAACATTAAGGATATGCTCTTTTGCATGTTACTTTTATTTATAACAAGATTTATAATGGTTATAAATTTGATAAATTTTGAGTTGATAATACGTACATGTTTTTTCACATCAATCAAATGTAGGTTTCTTATCAAATCGAAACCTCTATGCTTGACATTCAATGAAAAATAGTAAAAAGGAGAAATTTTTTTTGAAAAATAACAATACCCCTTGTATTGAAGTCTTCTTTCTATAAAAAAAAAAATTTAATTGGAAAAATACACAAATTACAAGTTACAAAAAAAATAACGGATGTCAAAATTATGTTTTAGTCAACTTCAAACATTAATAATTTATATGACATACTATTGATAAAGTCATGAAACCAATTCCAGGTTCTAGATATGGATATTACAAAATAAAATTTGAAAGAACCACATTGATATCAATTTTAGAAAAAAAAAGTTATGATTTACAAAGACATTATCACTCTATGAAAAAAGATGTTTTTCATAAACATACCACTTTTCATGGGATAAAGAAAAATTGATTCAAATCAATTCCAAAAAAAAATAAAAAAATATATTTAGAATCTAGATAGAAAAACCTAAAAGACTCTAATTTACTTCACCTTCTGATTTGTAAATGTTTAGTGACAATAAGCATCCGAATGCGATTTTTTTTCAAAATCTAGACTTCAGTGTTCGTTCAAGCAAAAAAGCGTAAGCCACTATTGTGGGTTCATCACTTAGATTGGTATATACTTTTCTTAATTTGTTTTCTTGAGTTGATATGGTGTAACCTACAATGTACTAATTACTTAATTATTATTCTATAGGTCTTTGGATTGAATGTCATGCATCTCCTTGGTTAGTAGTCTAATTGAGAACATGATCACCATTAATTTGTAGATGATTGTCTCAAATTGACCATAAGTTGCATTTTCTACTATATTTTCTCGTACAATCAAATATTTTTTCATAAAAGTATCCAAACAATGAATTTCAGATGTGATAATTCATTTATCCATGAAAATCATGTGATAAGGAAAAGACACCAAATTTCCTAATCACAACAATCATAGTAGAGAAACAAAAATGTCTATCTATCAAATTCCTTGTGGTGAAACATAAATATGATAATTGTTTGAGTGTTGATAACAATGTAGAGTGGAAGCCACACAATGAGACCACAACTTGAGAAACTCTTTCATTTCTTCTCCCTTTTCCCCTTTTGGCGATGGTAATCTATTGTGGGTAGATGCCTTAATCGGTAGAACAACATTTATTAATCTTGGACTCAATTCATATTTGCTAAATTGGAAGCCCATTTCTATAAATCCTCTTATTTCTTTAAACTCCTCTATTTTACTCTTTAAGGAGCCTTTGTTTGAAGTTTTTCCATGCTTCTGATATATGCAAGTTGTGTTTTTCTATGCTATGCTTTACTATTGATTGAGAAATTTATAAATAAAATTATGAGTTTTAGGACTACTGATTTGTGATAAGGTATAATTTTATTGGTCTTTTATTAATTTAATCTTATTTCAAGGATATGTGTAGACAACAGAATGAGAAATGCAAAACACGTGTAGGCGACACACAATAATTTCTAATTAGCAATATCCAGTTTTAGAAAATTTTCTTTTGTAATATCCTTTTTCTAAAATTTAATTATTATATGTTGATTTATGTGTTAAGCATTTTGAGTTTGTTTATTTTGAGTATGTATTTGTATATAATTTTATATTATTAGTTTCTTTGAAATTATGTAAAAAATATACATATTAACTAATATAAACAAAGTATTGGATCTTTTTATTAGGAAGTTCTCTGTGTGTCTATAAATATTAAATTAGCAATAAAACTCAATTGTTATTATGTAAGTTCATGATCTTCCTTTGACCATACATGTACACTTTCTCAACATGTAATAAAGAGCAGAGTGTACTCCAAATGGTCATATAAGTAGCCTAAAAATATTTTGTACAAAAATCATCATTTAGAAGGTACTATCATGCTTGTGTAAAAGATTATTCATGAGATAACCATAAAAAATCTCTATGACTTAGTGATAAAATAAATCCATGAGCTATTCTTGACTTTTAGAGTAATTATCATGATGTTGTTAAAATAATGTTAAGCATTACATTGTATTATTTGATACATTCCCAATCTCATCCATATATAAAGATCAAAATCAATATTATAATTATTTACCATTTTTTATTTCAATTTTCCAACCTCATCTCGGTTTTTATCATTCAAAGTCCATCTTAAGGTCATTATACGAGTATTCCATGATGATGAATAATGATAAATTTTATGAAAAATATTAATGCTTCTAAAATATTATTCTAAATTAATGTATTCTAATGAACATAATCAAATGCATGAGATTAATAGTATTGATAAGTAGGAGATTTCCATAGAAAGTCAAAGTGTGATATTGTTACTAGGATTTAACTTTGGAGTAGCAAATGGGGTATAAAGGTACGAGGGTTTAACTTTGGTGGGAACTCTAGATGGTTAAGTGTGCTTGAGTTGGAGTGTACTAGGTTATGTGACTACCTCAAATGAGCATCACCTTGTTGCAATGAGTTCTAAGTGTTTCATTCATTGTCATGAGTGCTAAGTGTTCTACTCATTCTCATGAGTAATGGGTTCCTATGGACTACTACTAATGAAACATGGGTCAATGAGTTTGACTTGAAAACTACACAATTAAACCCCATCGTAACAATATCACAAAAATAATTAAGCCAATAGGCTTTTATGGGCATAGCCCATTGACGGGAAAGTGTTAGCTCACTAGAAAAGTGTCAGCTCATTGGAAAATGGAAAAACCAGAAAAGTGTCAGCTCACCAGAAAATGGAGAAAAATATATCACCGAATTTGAGAAATTTACAATGTCCTTTGTTTTCATTTTGTAATTTTAAGAGCCTATCTTATTGGGCCATGTGGGAATTTTCAAATTAATAAATTAATTAACTATTCCAGGTCACTCGACCTGAGAGCAGCATGGTGGTGAATCCATTTTCCCTCACTCCCTTTGTTTTATTTAAAAAAATTATATTTTAGAAGTGGTGGATACATTTCATTAAGCGACACCTCAATCCTGTTTATCTGTTTCTCATGCTGTTAATTAAGCAATTTTTAAGAGTTGCAACCCGATTGTTTTTGGAAGTGGTTGAGATTGTGGTGGAGGGAGTGGCTATTCCGATAAGTGCTATTCCTTCAGAAAATCATGGAGATCATGAACATGGCCTCACATTTTCTGATAAATAATTCTCAAAGGCTTACAATAAGCAACTTCCTTTTGGAATTAGGATTTTCCGTTACATTGATCTTCTGCAAGAATTGGTAAATTTTATGTAACTCTCATTATGTTTTTTTGAAAATTTTGGGAAGATTTTTAGTATTTGATATTAGGGTTTTAAAATTACTGTCTTCATACCTTCATTTGGGGTTTTTTAAAACAACTTTCTATTCCTCTAGCTTCACTTGGGGTTTCATTTAACAAATTTCTTAGAAAATTCCTTGTATATTTCAGTGTTTTGTTTTAAGAAGTTGTCTATTTCGAAAAATCTCAAGATTCCAAGTTTTTTTGTGTGTTTAAAATGAAAAATTGCAGCAGAAAGGTCTGATTTATTTGGTCTTTGTAAAGAGGGGTTTTGTGCTTATTTTAGTATGTTTTATCATTTATTTGTGAAAACAATCATGGGTTAATGTGTTTATGCTGTGTGAAAAAAAAATAAAAAAATGACAAAGATGGGATTGGATTTGGTTTTCAGTTCTCAATTGTTACAGTACTGATTAAATTTGGCTTTTCATTGTAAGTTGTTGAATCATAGTTCAATGATTTAGACTCAACAAAAACCCAGCAGGCCAAAATGTTGAGTTGGACTTTAGACTCGTTAAAAACCTGGCATTTTTTTTAAGAAAATACATTATTTCTTAAAATAGAGATAAATAACATGCTAAAAAGTTCTAACAAGCATAGAAAATGAATTCTATTCTTGCATAGCTATGAAATGTTGTTGAAATATTGTTTAGATCAACGGCAATGCAAAAACCCAGCAAAAAGTGGACAACGTAGTGCTCAATTCACCTCCAAGGTTCAGTGTCCCAGTGGTTGAGAACTAGATTTTTAATGCAATACTGTTCAGCATTGGCATATAATTATGAAAACTGTATGTGACTACCATATTAGCAGGGTGATTTATATGACCCATTTTATGCAAGAAGTATCCATACCTCATGGTCTTCAAAAATACTCTTAGAAATGTGGTAGCCCGTGATTTTATACATGAACTGTTTATATCTTGAAATACTCCCTTTTTCGATATGTGGTTTGTATTTTGAGAATATGAGATGACAAACATACAAACATTCGTGACATTCATGGTATTATATAATGTCGTACACATCAGAAAAAATTATGCGTATAACGGACTCAATTAAACCAAGTATTAACTATCTGCTTTGGCCTTATTAAATGCCCACTCATCTTCCTCGCTTATGCCTTTGCACTCTTATTTGACTAAATAATAGTTAGGCTCTAAGTCTAATTCTAATGAGATCAATGGCTCGCCTAGGTCAAAATCCTCATGTGAAGAATTTAGTGTTCTTGGCCTTAAATTTGATGATCATAGGTGTTAAAGCCTAGATAATCAAAGGAAGCAATAGATATCTCATGTCTTCTACAAATGGAAGAAGCTTTGACGTACAAAATTATGGCGCAGTGGGTGATGGAGCACACAATGATATTGAGGTCCTCTTTCATTTATTTTCTTGTTTACTAATATTAGATCTTATTTACTCCCACTTTAATAACTATTTCTGTCTTCACTAACTGATATTATAATGGTTTCTAGGCATTTACTCATGCATGGAATGAAGCTTGTAAAGCGTCGTCAGCAACTTTGCATTGATGGAGGAAGAGAGATTACAGAAAACACAATGCTGCAAATAAACAGAGTAGAAACAGAGAACTCTCAGAAAATAAAATTATATTCTATATTCTATATATTAATGCCAAGTTTTGATTACACAGTGAGCTGCCAGAAGAATGCTCACAAAAAACATCTATATTTTCTGCAGAAGACAGAGCTCTATTTATCAGCCTACAAAACTATGAAAAACATTCTTCTTCTTTTTGCAAAATATTCTTTCCAGAAGATTCTAGAAAAATACCTGGAAATGTCGGAATGATTTAAAAGGTCAGAGAAAAATAATATAAAATATATAGCATTTAACAAGTTAGTTGGCAGTTTGAAATATGTGGCTGTCGCATGATCGCATAAACCAAATATGAGTTATGCGATCATGCGAAAAGGTAAAAAAAAAGAGAGGGGCCCACACGAATTAAGTTATCGCAGGTATAAAATATTACCCATGTGACAATGCGATAAATCAAAAATTAAAGTGCTTGGTATTAATGAGGTCACATGATCGCAAGAGATGAGAGAGAAGCCTTGCGATCATGTGATAAGGCATTGAGAGAAGGCAGCGGTAGGTGGAGAAGGTCAATGCAGGTGCAGGGAAGATTAAAAATCAATTTAGCTGGCATCCACGTCCATAGGCATTCACATTCTTCAACACTCCCCCTTAATCTTCACTGTTAAGTATGTCTGCAATGTTGATTTCTTCTCGAAGATGTTCAAACACATTCTTTGCTAGTGGTTTTGTGAATATATCAGCAAGCTGTTCATTTGACCTTCAAAACTGAAGATGAATGTCACCATTATTGACCAATTCTTTGATGAAGTGATATCTGGTATCAATATGCTTGCTTCGTTTATGGAATACATGATTTTTAGATAAGGCTATTATAGAATTGTTATCACAGTAAATTTTCGTAGCTTCTTTTTGATGATGCCCCAAATCTGAAAGAACTCTCCTCAACCAAATTGCTTGACAAGATGCTAATGTTGCTGCTACATACTCTGCTTTAGCTAATGAGAGAGTAACAATAGATTGTTTCTTTGATGCCCAAGAGATAGCTCTGGAACCTAGATGAAAAATGTATCCGAAAGTGCTTTTTCTATCATCCATACTACCTCCCCAATCACTATCTGTATAACCAATCAGTTTATAATCATTTGAAAAAGTGTACAAAATTCCAAAATTCTTTGTTCCAGCTATGTATCTCAAAATTCTTTTTCCAACTTTCCAATGTGACTCTTTCGGTTTCTCCATGAATCTGGAAATAAGGCTAACACCAAACATGATATCCGGTCTTGTGGCGGTTAAATACATGAGGCTGCCCACTAATCTTTTGAATAAAGTTGGATCAACACATGGACCTTGATCATCCTTGCTAAGCTTCAGACCCAATGCAACTGGTGTAGGGGCTGGATTCACTTTTGTCAGCTTAAATCTTTTCAATAGTTCACTAGCATACTTGCTCTAACATATGAAGATTCCTTGATTATTTTGACTTACCTCCATGCCAAGAAAGTATCTCATGAGGCCCAAATCAGTCATATCAAATTCCTTTTTCATGGCTACCTTGAATGTGTTAGTTTCCATATCTCCTGTGAGTATCAAATCATCTACATATAAACAGACTATCAAAATTTATCCTTCATCATTCACTTTGATGTACAAGGTAGGTTCATTCCCGCATTTACTAAAACCATTATTTACAAAATAGGAATCTATTCTGCTGTACCATGCTCTAGGAGCTTGTTTCAAACCATATAATGCCTTTTTCAATCTGCATACTTTATGTTCTTCTCCCAGAATTTCATATCCAGGTGGTTGACATACATACACCTCTTCTTCCAAAAATCCATTTAAGAACACTGATTTGATGTCCATTTGATAAACTTTCCATTTGTTTTGGGCTGCAATAGATAGGACCATTCTTATTGTATCCATTCTTGCCACGGGCGCAAATGTTTCATTGAGATCTATACCTGGTTTTTGTGAGAAACCTTTTGCCACTAGTCTTGCCTTGTGCTTTGCTACTTTTCCATCAACATCATGCTTTGTCTTATAAATCCACTTAACTCCAATCACATCCTTTCCTTTTGGAAGTTCTACAAGATCCCAAGTTTCATTCTTTTCTATTGACTGAATTTCTTCATCCATGGCTGTAATCCATTTGTCCTCTTTTATGGCTTCTTCAAAATAGATTGGATCAGCATGTGTTAACAATGCAAAATCACAACAGAAATCAACACTTTCATCTTCTTGAGTTTCATCATAAATCTCTCTAAGGCTTCTTGTCTTCTTTGATGTGTGTACGGACCTAGATCTTAAAGATGCAATTGTAGGGTCAGAAGATTCGTTGCTGTTATTATTTGTTGGGGTAGTGGGATTAGGAGTACTAGGTGCTCTTGATGGTGTTCTAGGTGCATTTGCTTGTGTAGGAGGATTTGCAGCCTGAATTTCATCCTCTTCATTCTCTTGTAGGACACTAGGTGTGCTTGAATTTATTTTATCTATGCTGCCATCCCATGCTTCTTCTTCAACAAAGTCAACATCACGACTTACTATTAGCTTCTTTGCAATAGGATTGTACAGCTTATATGCCTTTGATTGTTCACTATATCCCACAAATATACACTTCTCTCCTTTGTCATCTAATTTCCTTCTCAACTCTTGAGGTATCAATGAGTATGCCACACATCCAAAAACTCTTAAATGTGATATGTTATGTTTTCATTTGCTCCAAGCTTCTTCTAGTGTTTTATTTATCACTACTTTAGTTGGACACCTATTCAAAATATATACTGAACATGCAACAGCTTCAGCCCAATATTCATTTGGTAAATGTTTTGCCTTTATCATGCTACGTGCCATTTCCATGACTGTTCTATTCTTTCTCTCAGCTACCCCATTTTGTTGAGGTGTGTACCTTGCTGTAAACTATTTATGTATGCCATTTTCTTTGCAAAAATTCTGAAATTCAGTTGAGAGATACTCTTCACCTTCATCGGTTCTCAATGTCTTGATAGGATATCCACTTTCTTTTTCAACTTTTGCCTTGAACTCTTTGAAAACAGAAAATGTATCAGATTTGTATTTCAAGAAATAAACCCATGCTTTTCTGCTGAAATCGTCAATGAACGTTATGAAATAAAGTTTTCCACTAATGGAAGGTGTTTGCATAGGTCCACAAATGTCTGAATGTACTATCTCTAATGGTTGTTTTTCTCTATATGACTCCCCAACTGGAAATGACTTCCTATGTTGTTTTGCCAGTATGCAACTTTCACATGTGATTTTAATTGGCTCAATTTGTGGCAACCCATATACCATTTTCTTCTTGTATAACAGTTGTAATCCTTTGAAGTTTAAATGCCCAAGCCTTAAATGCCATAGCCAAGATTCATTTTTGTATGAGGCTTTAAAAGCAATTTCAGAAACCTTTTGTAAACCTTGTGGCTCTATCATTAATCCACTTTGAATTCTTAGTGGGAACATCCTATTCTTTGTCATTTCAACTCTTGCAATCAGCCTATTGCTTGGTTTCTTGTCTAGGATCACACATTCACCATTCTCAAAGTGCATTCTATAACCCTTTTTTACTAGTTGCCCAATGCTTATAAGATTGTGTTGTAATCCAGGGACATAGTAAACATCTGAAATTTGTTTATCTTTGCCTTGTTTTGTTTTTATGTTAATTGACCCTTTGCCGATGACTAAAACTTTTTGATCATTGCCCAATTTAACTTCTGATTTTACTGAATCATCTATTGTTGAAAACATCTCCTTCTTACAACTCATATGGTTACTACACCCACTATCTAAGAACCACAATTCTTTAGAACTTTCTTGTGCTACATTGCATGCTATTAATATTGTGTCTTGTCCACTAGTTTTTGACTAATTTTCATTTGTAAAATGTGCCTTTTTCTTATTCAAATCATATTGCTTTTTCCTACATTCTGATGCATAATGCCCAAATTTGCTACAGTAGTGACATTGGATGTTAGATTTGTCATACCCTTCTCCTTGATGATAGCTATGAGAGTGACTACTCCCCCTTCCTCTTGTTGATGTAGAATGGGCATTTGGGCTTGATGGTGGTCTTCTACTTTCAAATTGTGTGTTTTCTCTTCCTCCTCTTGATGAGAAACATCCTCTGCCTCTATTGTTGTTTGATCTCCCTCTTGACTTGCCAAATGAGAGCTGAGTCTTGAATGCATTTTCAAATGATGATGACCCTATTCGGTTCAATCTTTTCTCATGGACTAGAAGTGATCCCATTAATTCATCTACTGATAATATTGAAAGATCTTTGGCCTCTTGAATAGCAATTACTACAACATCAAATTTAGCAGGCAGACTTCTAAGTATTTTTTCCACGATCTTTTGATCTTCAACAGTGTCTCCATAGGACCTTAACTGATTTACTATTGACATTACATGAGTGACAAAAGCATCTATAGAATTTGAGTTTTTCATTTGCAAATTTTTAAAATCCCTTCTAAGTATTTTCAATTTTACCATTATTACCTTGCCTGTGCCCTGGTATGCTGTTTGTAGACTATCCCATGCTTGTTTTGATTTTGTGGCAGCTGCAACCTTTGGAAAGATTGATTCTTCCATTGCTTGCTGAATGAAAAATAAAGCTTTTGCATCCTTCTTATTTTCCCTCAATAAATCTTTATCAGCTTGTGAGAGAGCTTGTAATGCCTACTGATTTGCTAGTTCAGGAAACCTATTTTCCACTAAATCCCAAACATCCTGAGAACAAAAGAGAGTCTTCATTTTTATGCTCCAATAGTCATAATTCTTGCCATTAAAAACTAGAATCTAGGGCTTTGAAATACTTCCACTGGTTCCTGCCATGGTTTTCCAGTAACACTTTCTCCTTTTTTATAAAACCCCCTTTTTCTTTGATTTGCTATTTACGCAGAATGAAATTTTTCCCAAGAAGTAATACCCAAATCTTTTTGAGCTCTTCAATATCGAGCATAAATCTTCTCTTCAATAACCAGGTCTTCAATCTCCGGCTCTGATACCAATTGATGGAGGAAGAGAGATTACAGAAAACACAATGCTACAAATAAATAGAGTAGAAACAGAGCACTCTCAGAAAATAAAATTATATTCTATATTCTATATATTAATGCCAAGTTTTGATTACATAGGGAGCTGCTAGAAGAATGCTCACAAAAAACATCTATATTTTCTGCAGAAGACAGAGCTCTATTTATCAGCGTACAAAACTATGAAAAACATTCTTCTTCTTTCTACAAAATATTCTTTCCAGAAGATTCTAGAAAAATACCTAGAAATGTCGGAATGATTTAAAAGGTCAGAGAAAAATAATATAAAATATACAACATTTAACAAGTTGGTTGGCAGTTTGAAATATGTGGCTGTCGCATGATCACATAAACCAAATATGAGTTATGCGATCATGCGAAAAGTGAAAAAAAAAGAGAGAGGGGCCCACATGAATTAAGTTATCGCAGGTATAAAATATTACCCATGTGATAATGTGATAAATCAAAAATTAAAGTGCTTGGTATTAATGAGGTCGCATGATTGCAAGAGATGAGAGAGAAGCCTTGCGATCATGCGACAAGGCATTGAGAGAAGGCAACGGTAGGTGGAGAAGGTCAATGCAGGTGCAGGGAAGATTAAAAATCAATCTAGCTGGCATCCACGTCCATAGGCATTCACGTTCTTCAACATGCATGTGCAAGGTGGCAAGAATTTTCTAGTTAACAATCTAAATTTGTAGGGACCTTGTCAGCTTGGCTTCACTTTTCAGGTCTAAAATTTGAATAAGGATTGTAATAATACTTGAAGTTCATTTTGTGGAAAAACTAATATTTTTGAATTTGTGTAGGTTGATGGAATGATTGTTACGCTGGAAGATCCGACCAGGTGGAAGAGAAAATATGTGGTTGTTGTTTGAGCATCTTCAACAATTTACTTTCATAGGGAAGGGCAGTATTGATGGAAAAGGAAATAATTGGTGGGGAAAACATAAAAAAGACCAGCGGTTGGTAACCTATTAGAATGGTGAACTTCTCTCTAGTGTTTTGATAGAGAATATTGATTTAGGCGTAGGCGAACGTGGGGAGTGGCTGAGTGGGGGAGTGAATTCATCCCAAGAAAGGGCTACGACGATGCCAAGGAGTACATTTGGCCATGTGTAGACACGCAGTTCATGCTCATCATGGGGTATTTTTCATTCCATGATGCCAAATTGATGGCCATGTACAAGAAGATCTACAAAGGAACCACTTTTTACAATATTTTGCTGGATTTAATTTTTTATATTTAACAAAGTAATAAATAATTAGAGTTAGATTATTTTATTGATAAATATGATTTTATATCTTTCATTTGAACAATTTCCATGAATAATAACTCCTAAAAAATTAATATAATTTGAAAAGAAAGTATAATCTTCAACAAATCTTATGATATATTTGTTTTAAAATAAAATATTCAATCCAATTCAATATTTTAAAGTCTAAAAATATTAATCTTTCTAGATAAAATATTATAACTTACATGAAACTATAAGAAATCTAATTAGATAAAAATTTAAACATATATTACAAACAATAATTCAAAAATTTATATTTAAGGAAAACCCTTCCAAAAATATTCCATATATCTTTTATAGAAATCTAATACTTCAAATAATAATATGTTTTAAAAAAATCTAATAATTTTATAAATTTTTTAAGAACAATGATATGTTTAAATTTTTATATTGGAGGAGGAGGAAGAGGAGCAAGAGAAGGAGGATGAAGAGGATTAAAAGGAGGAGAGAGGAGGAGGCGAGGGGGGGGGGAGGAGGAGAAAGAGAAGAACATGGTGAAGAAGGAGAAGAAGCAAGAGGAGGAAGAGGAAAAAAAGATGAAGAAGGAAAAGGAGGAGAAGGGAGTGGAGGACAACAAAAATGAGAAGAAGGAGGAGGACAAGGATGAGGACGAAGATGAAAATATGGAGGATAAGAAGGAGAACAAAAAAATAACAAGAAGAAGCATGAGGAGGAGGAGAAGGGGAAGAAGAAGAAGGAGAAGAAGAAAAATATGAAGAAGGAGAAAGGGAAGAAGAAGAAGGAAAAGGAGGAGAATGGAGGAGGAGGAGGAGAAGAAGGAGGATGAGGATGAGGATGAGGATGAAAATAAGGGAGATAAGGAGGAGAAGAAAAAACAAGAAGACGCATGAGAAGGAGGAGGAGGAGAAGAAAGAGAAGAAGGAGGAGGAGGAGGAGAAGGAGGAGAAGGAGAAGGAGAAGGAGAAGAGAGAGGTGGAGGAGGAGGAGAGGAGGAGAAAAGAGAACATAGTGCAATAGAGGAGGAGGAGAAGGAAGAAGAATAAATCTGAACAAATATGATATCTCATAAATTAATTATAAAATAAATTTTAGATTATTGCAATCTATTGCAATGAAGGAATTGTTGGAGTATTACATGAATCAAAATTCAAAAAATATACAAATAAATTGAATAATTACATATGCCACTATTGGCGTGACCATTGCACCGCATTAGTGCAAGTGCTAGTATTTACAAATATGATGGTTGAGTTGGTAGATATAATCAAGGTGCACATTCTCATTTCAACCATGAGATATTTAAACTAGGAGAAAAAGATACTATCCAATGTAGTTTGGTAGATGGAATTTGTATGAATATACAACATAAATTTAATTTAGTTTTTTTTTCAAAATTTATTTATTTATTTATTTTTCTTATAATTTGAAATATTTTGAGCTGATTTTAAGAATGATCAACACCCTTTCTTAATTTCTACATTTACATATGAAAAATCTAATAGTTTAAATGTAAACGAGATAGTACTAATAAACATAGATACATATTCTAAATTTATATAATAATTTTTGAAAAGTAGTGAAAGAATTTAAATTTGAATCATTTTTCTCATTTTTTTGGTGATAAAAAAATATTTTTGAATTGATAGAATTCTAACTAGTACTATAAACTAGCAACAAAAGATAACTGTAAGATTTGGCCAAATTTTGTGTTACCTTCTAATCTCAAATAGCTACTCGAAGAGGAGAAATAGCATTTAACAAGTGCCACGTAGTGGTTAGTACTTGCCTAATCAATTGTAATTATATTGTGAAATATAATTAAAATTTTAATAAATTTATTATATTTTATTAAATATAATTCTATTTATATAATTTTATATAATTATAATTATAATAATGAGTAATTTTCATTAAAACTATTATAAATAAATAAATTTAAATAAATCGATATTTTGAACTAAATTTAATAAGTTTTTAAAAATAAAAATATTATAATAATATTAAATATTAATTTAATATAGTTTATTTAAATATTAATATTTTGTAAAGAACAAATTATAATTATAATTTTTTTACATAAATAGTTGTTAATATATAATTAATATATAATAAAATTTAAAATTAAAAAACTTTAAAAATATGAATAAAAATAAATATATATTATAATATCATACATTTTTATTTAAATTATAATATATTGTAAAAATTAATAGCATAAAATAAATTCAAATAACATAATTTTTAATTTAAAAATATATTAATAAAATATTTAAAAATCAGTTTTAATCACTAGTTAATTTATCAAACTCTATAGATTGATTGACTAAAATTTTATAAAACTATAAATATGACACTTGAATTTATTAATAAATTGTCAAAAATTATTATAGAGAATATATTATGGTATATAATAATATAAATATGTATCATTTTATAATATATATTTAATGTTAATTCTATGTAATATTAATTATATTGATAAAATATTTAAATTTAAAATAATTTATTAAATGATTTGTAAATTAAAAAAATTGACAATCAATTATTTTCTAAAAATGTAAAATGAAGGACATTAAAATGTCTAAATGGTCATAACAAAATTATAGGATAGGTAGAGGTGGCTGTCAAATTCCAAGCTGGTTGAGAGACATTGGATGTACACTAATGTGTGTGTGTGTGTGTGTGTGTGTGTGTGTAAAGAGTGAGTAGATGCATGAGGTATTAAATAAATGTTATATGAAATGTGGATACTTTAATTTCAAACAAAATAAACTAGCTGATGTTTAAAACTAATATAAAAAATAATTTATATATTAAATATAAGGAGTTCAAAGTTACAAAAAGGAATCACAAAGTATGAAAACATAATCACAAGAGACCTAGCCTCACACCAGAGAAAATTGACTAATAATTACAAAATACCAAAAAAGAGAGACAACCCCAGCAGCTAGTGGAGCACATCTTCAAAAGTATCAACCCAGGTTGTCTAGCCCAAAGAGCCTTCCATCCAGACTATGCTTTTCTGTTCCTGAATCTGTTTAAGCATAGAGATCATTTCCCTAGTAGTACCATGGTTATTTCTTCTGATTTCCTTGTTGAGAAGGTTAATAGTGTGATTGAAATTCTGAATGTTGTCCATGTGCAGTTTCCAGAAGTACCCATTCTTCACCTCGTTGGTGAAAAAAGTGGCGTGACCATCTTTAAGGAGTCTTTTGAATTTAGCTTTGACAAATTTCATAGTAATTTGAACTTGCGAGAAAATTTTAAAATGGGCAAGACTTCAAAAAGACTCAGTAAGCAATCTGGGAATGTTTTGAAACCTTTCCTCATTTCTGCATTTCCAAATTTGCCACAAAATGCTAGATGAGAGAATGTTACAAAATATGTTAGTATCCCTTTTAGCATTCAAAATAAAACCAGTAATAATTTCAAAAATGTTGAAATTAGAAGGGATAGAGATACCAAACATCAACCAAACCTCTTTAGCAAAGCTACAATCAAAGAATATATGTCTTCCCATTTTCGGGGTTTTACAAATGCTGCAATAATTAATATCAGAGAAATTGTTCCTAATAGGAAGCTTATCTAGAATAAGAATCCATTTGAAACATTTAATTTTAGGATCAATTGAACTTTTCCATAGCTTATCAAATAATTTCTTCTAGGAGGAAACATCCAAATTAGTGTACCATATTTTATTAACGTGATTGATAATAGATTCACTATGATTAATAACAGAATAAATATTCTTAGCTTTCAGCTTGGTGATGATGG
The DNA here is from genome assembly GCA_027943335.1 of Chamaecyparis obtusa. Classification (NCBI taxonomy): domain Eukaryota; kingdom Viridiplantae; phylum Streptophyta; class Pinopsida; order Cupressales; family Cupressaceae; genus Chamaecyparis; species Chamaecyparis obtusa. The sequence continues at coordinate 467,479 of BSBK01008448.1, forward strand.
TCCCATCTAGCCATTTAATTTTTAGATAGCTGCTGGAATTAACATGGCAATTAGTGGGAATGTCCTTACTAGCTTTGATAATCATATTATAGGTTTTCTTTTGAGAGTTAGGCAAGTTAAATTTACTTTTTAACTCCTCCCATAGGATACGTTTATCATTTTCAAAAATATCAATAAATTGTTTGATCCCACAAGTGGCCCAGTGCTTGGCAGATCATCCTTGGGTAAGAGCAAGGGGTTTATTACCCAACTTAAGGTTCCACCAAATGGATCTTTCACCATGGAGAGTCTTGTCATCATGAAAATTTTTGTTCTTAATGAATTTCCTAACATGGTTCCAGGCTTTCCAAATGGACTTGAATATAACCGAACCTTGAACCATGATAGGAAAATCACCACAAATCAGATCACTTAGAGGAAGATTTTTCCAAAATTTGGCTTTCTTGGGGTAACCCCTTTCAATATTATTTCTAATTAGAATTTTCCATAGATCATCTCCCTCCAAGGCATGAAAGATCCATTTGGAGGCCAAAGCAAGACCACTAAGTTTGAGGTCCTTAAGCCCTAATCCCCCAAGGAGTTTGTCAACATGGCACCACTCCCATTTAACCAAATGAATCTTGTTGTTCCCTTTCCCATTAGACCAAAGGTAATTGCGGATGGCTTTCTGAATTTCCAATACCTGGCAGTCATTGAACATCTAGGCAGAAGCATAATAAATATTGTATGAAGAAAGAATTTTCTGGCACACTTGGATTCTACCAGCAAGAGATAGAGATCTATTGTGTCATTTATTAAGTTTAATATGGATTTTTTCCTTGACCTAGCTCCACATTTCTTTCAAAGAAGGCTCTATTGAGAAAGGAATACCCAAGTATTTAACAATTTTACAGGGCCTCCCCATTGGAACCCAAATTTATCAAACCAGTTCGGAGGTTGATCTTTCCATCCAAGACAGATAGATTTAGACTGAGATAAACAAGCTCCTGAAATTTTATAGAAAAAATTAAGTTTATTGATCATGGCTTAAAAATTAGCTTCTGGAGCTTCATGAAATAAAGAAGTATCATCAGCAAACTAACAGTTAATAATTTGCTTATTATTAGGGAGGTTGATACCTTTGACCGCAGGGGATAAAGAATTGTCCCTAAGAATGTAAAAGAGAGCGTCAGAAGCAATCACAAAGAGGGCAGGGGCAAGTGGACAACCTTGTCTAATGGATCTTCCCAGGGGAAAGGGTTTTTAAAGTGAACCATTAATGTCGACCTGGGCATGAGCATCTTTAAGAAGCATTTGAACAATTATAGAAAAGAAAGGCGGGAAACCAAAGTCCTCAAGAACCATAGTGATAAAACTCCACTCCACTCTATCATAAGCCTTTTCAAAGTCTAGTAAGAACATAGAGACATTTTGATTGGAGTGCTTAGCCCAATCAATAGCTTCCCAACTAGTAATCAAATTCTCCAAAATGTATCTACCCTTAACAAAGCTAGTTTGGGTAGGACAAACAAACTTAGGGAGGATGGTTTCAAGTATACAAGATAAAATCTTAGCAAGAATTTAATACGAAACATTCAAAAGAATAATGGGTCTCCAATTCTTGATAAGGGTTTTGTCCCCATCCTTAGGAATAAGCTTGATAATGCCAGTATTAATGGATCTACCTAGAGAGCCTATATTAATAGCTTCATTGTATATATTAAGCAAGTCCTTGCAAATCCATTTGTTGTTAGCCTTATAAAACTCCATTGGCAAACCGTCAGGGCTAGGAGCTTTATCGTTACTGAGGGACATGATGGACTTTTCAATCTCTTCCAAAGATATAGGTTGGCTAAGAAGGGAGGCATCATTATTCAAAATCCTCTTGGAGATAAAATTCCTGCATTGATCCCTAAGGGAACTAGCTTCATGAGAGTCTTTTGAAGTGAACAGATTCTCATAAAAATGAGCAAATTCCCTCTTAATAATTTCAATATCTGCAGTCTCTTGATTATCAATATATAATTTTTCAATGGTTTCATTGGCTTGCTTTTGCTTGATAAGATTAAAGAAGAATTTACTTCCTCTATCTCCGAATTGTAACCAATGAGCTCTGGATCGAATTCTAGCTCCAAGAGCTTTCTGGTGTTGATGATTTCTGAGAGCACTTTTAGCACAGGCAAGGTGTTGGATTAGGGAGGGATCATCAGGATTGTCTTGAATAGCAGCTTCGACATTATAAAGATTAGTAGCAAGCTAGGACTCTTTACGTTTGAAATCCTTGGCTTTCTTTTGACCAACAGTTCTAAGCAAATTTTGCCAAGTAGAGACATTCATGTTCCATCTTTCAGCATGCGAAATGGAGGGATAATGAGACTGATTGATAAGTCTAATAATGGAGATGGCAGCAAGGATATCTTCATCATCAAGAAGACTAATATTAAGAATGAATTTAGGCCTAATATGCATGCTAAGGACCGGGGAGTAGCTAAATCTAACCAAGATAGAGACAGGGTGGTGATCCGAAAGAGTGGTAGGAGAAACAAGCACCAGATTGTTATGCTTATCAGGGAGCACCGAAAAGAAATTTTTGTTAAGGTAAAAATGATCCAATCTAGAATAAATTCTATACTGACCCTTCTGAAAATTGCACCAGGTGTGCCAAAGCCCAGGATTGACATTCTTATTCCCACTTAAAGGATCAAAAAGACATTTAGATTGTTTAAACATATTCCAAAAGAGTTTTTCTTGTTCTTTCCAAGAGAAAGGAAATCCCCCTAACTTATCTTCTTGGGCCTCGATCATGTTAAAATCACCTCCAAACATCCAGGGGATGTCCGGGAGTGAAGTAAGCCAAGACCAGAAGTGAGCTCTTTCACTATAATCATTAGCAGCATATAGGAAGCATATACCAAATTTAGAGTTATTATAGTTAAAAATTAACCAGATAGCCAAGTTACAAGGGGATTACCAAAACTCTTAATCCTGGGACCCCATTTTGGGTTGACCAAAATAGTGATGCCCCCTCTACCCTGAGGATGATTAGTGGAGAACTTAATGGCATCTTTCCAAAGAAAATTAAGATTTGATTCAAGAGTGAATCCAATAGATTTAATTTCTTGCAACATAACCATATCAATACAATTAATACTATTAAGAAAACTTTTAATCACAAATTTTCTATCAGGACACTCCAGTCCTCTAATATTCCAGGATAAACAATTCATTGGGAAACAATTTTTGAGTTAGACGCCTCAGAGCCCACAATATCCTCCATAGGAGTGTTTTCCCCAGGGTTCGTAGGACTCTGCTTTTTCGTGTTCGTATTTTTGTTTTTGGATCCAAGAGGTCTTCCTCTCCTTTTTTCCGTAAGGATATCCTCAGTGTTAGAAAGAGAAGGAGAGTTAATATCCAACTCCAAAATCGGGGAGGTAGCAGCGGTTGGGGCTACTGGGATGACTTGCACAATAAAGTCATCAGTAATTTCTTTAAAAATTTTAATCAGAAGCTTCGAACCTATTGAAAAAATCTGAGAGGGGGCTTTGAAGGTGATAGCGGGAGATGGGTGAGAAGGGGTATTAATAGCCTCTCAAACTTTAGGCTCCAAGACTAATGCGGGAGGAGGGTAGAAAACAGGGGTAGGAAAGGCAACATTATGTTTATTTGCTCAGTTTTTTCTCTTTTTTATAACAATTTGAAAACCAGCAGTATCCTCAATGGTATTCATAGGAGCTTGCTGTGAGATAAACGAAGGAGGAGTCGATTGAGTAAGAACACTAGGTGAGGGCATCAGATTAGTTTTAATAGAGGAAGAGGGAACCAGAGGTGTAGATGTAGGGGAAGTCCTAGGGTTACAAGATTTAGGGGTTTTATTCTTGATAATGGGACAGTCTTTCCTAAGATGCCCCTCTTTCTTGCAAAGAAAACAAGTGTTTAGCCCTCCCAAAGTCCCAATAGGACAAGAAAAAACTTCATTGGTGATAACAATTTTTATTTCCTTAGGCAGATCATTACCTGGTTTAAGTGATATAAGAACTCTGGCACCTAAGTGGGGAACCAATCTGACAGAAACGTCCATAAGAACAAATTTTCCAATGGGTTCAAGGAGTTGTGGAAAAAATCACCACAGAAAAGGAGGGATTTGTTTTATAAGGATCCATCTAGGGGCCAAAAGGGCAATGACTTCATCAAGGTTGGCATCAAGAGTCCATGCCAAGGCTCAGAAAGTGGTATTGCCAACCGACCAGTATTCCTTTTTAAGCACGGTAGATTGAACTTCATGATTATTGAAAAAAATTACAAACAAACCCTTCTGAATCTGGTGGCAAAAAGAAATGTGGAAACCAAGTTTCAGATTCCAAAAGTTGTGGAACCAATCATCCCGAAATTTCCTAGGTGGCACCTTATCTATTTCAACTACTAAAAAGAAAATCACAGAGTTTCGCAATCTATCCTTTTCCTTTAATATCTCAACTAACATTTCAGGGTTTGGAGAAACATCAAATGAAGAAAGGTTCCTAGATTGCTTACCTGCTGGTGAGTTTTCATTGTGGGCGGAAGTGGTAAAATGAGCACCAAAGCTAATTGCAGGAGCCAAACTTGCGACAGCTTCCGAGAATGATTTCGGCTTACTACCAGGAACAGCGTTAGGTTTAATGGTACCCGAAACATTGTTAATATTGCCATTCAAAGTGAGGGGAGATGAGATCGTAGGGGAATTAAATTGCAAAGGTACTGAACCTATCGAAATATTAAGGGAAACATTAATATTAGGGTTAGGGGAATTGGGACAAAAAATAATTTAGAATTTTTTAGAGAATCATATTTCAAATCCTACCTAAAGATTGTGTGTGAAAATACAAAATATAGCGTGAGAGATCATGAATCAAGTATATATTGGGAAGAATATTTACACATTAGATAAATAATGATATTTATTTCTTGATAATCATATTTGTCTCAATGAAATGTAAAAATTTCAACTATTTAATTAACAAGTTTAAATATTCATAGTAAAATGAAACTATCCATTCTAATATCATTTTTACATCCAATTAATAATAATAATAAAACCTCTCATTACTTGTAATCTATCCACAATGTGGTCCTAAAAATTTCTAAAGAACAATTAAAATAATTTATAATGAGAAGATCTTTAAAATGCCTATCTAGACATGGGGACAAGGGAGGGGAAGAGTTATGCATTCATATTTATTGAATTGTTACATACAAAACTGGAAAAAGACACATTTTAAAGCACACTGTCAAAAATTGAAAATATGTCTTTTAGAAACCATCCTACTAAAATTGAAAGGTTATTTATTAGCTATGTGTTTCTTTTCTTGATAGCTGTGCGTTATTTGTTCAAAGGGGGAGTTGAACAATTTTTAAAAAATATAAATATGTTAGTATTAAAAATTTTAAAAATTAAATAAATTTTTTTTTAACAACTATTGAAATATGGTCTACTCCTCATCTCCACCCCTAGGAACAGTCCCCTTTTAAAAATATGATGACTCAATGCCTCATTTTATCTATAGATCTCACATTCCGATTTGTAATGGGCATGGTGCCTGAGCTTGAAGCACATGTAACCATTGATTCCTTCTTTTAAGATTGGAGAATGATAAGAACTTGTTTCCCCTTCCATAATGTCTATTGTTTTGTAATTAATTTATTAATTTACCTTTTCGATCAATTTATTTCTCTATTTCTATAGATATCAGTTTTTGACAACCTATCATAATTTTTTGAGTTATTTCTAGATTTGATTGTGGGTGTATTTTTTGCATCAATGTTTCAGATCACACGATATGATCTTTCTACTGTTAGACTCTCTACTATCATCTTAATGAGACTGTGATCCTAAATGTTAATATAAAAATCATACACACAATTTAATCCAAAAACAGCACAAAGAATTTTTCTATTTTTATTATTTTCCCATGTACAACTAGACCATCTTCCACTAAAATTGTGACACCAAAAGATATTTTTTCCCTCTCAGTTAATTTTTTATATGACATCCCTAGTAAAAATCGTTATAATGCTTGATTTGTTATATGACTGCCTAGTAAAAATCATTACAATGCTCCAAACATTTTTGTGACCTATTAATTTAGGAATTCACCTTTGTGAACAATTTATCTCCCTACTTTTATTTTTATTTTCCATGTAACATCCACCTGTGGTCAGGCCATCTTCCACAGGAGATGTGACACCAAAGTCTCCTGGGTTATTCTAAATGTCATCCCTGGTAAATTACTCATATTTTCTCTCGATTATTTTGTATACCATGTGAATGTCATCAGCAGTGAAAGTCATTGTTACACGGCAAACATTTTAAATACCTTTTTGGCATTGAATTATCACCATATGGTTATAACATAATATGATTATATCTCTGAAATTTGAGAAATTAAGTGGACAGATTGAATAATACCTCAATATGAATTCAACTCCAAACAGGGATAAAATCAAACGCAATCTTCAAAGATGATTAGATCTTAAGTACGACATTGTTCGTAGTCTAATTGAGAGAATTATTAATAAGGATCCAGGACAAGAGATCGATGCATAGAAAGACAAAACCAGGCCTTTGGCCAAGATTTACGATTCTCCAAACTAATTCTCCAAAAGTGTACGAACAATAAATTTCAGGTGTGGCAATAAAATCATCCACGAAATTCACGTGACAAGGCAAAGACACAAATTTCCTTTTCACAGCAATGAAGGTGGAGAAACAGAAACGTCTGTATATTAAATTTGTTTTGGGGAAACAAAAATATGATAGCAGTGGATATCGGAAGCCACACCACGAGCCCACAGCCTGAGACGTTCTTTCATTTCTTCTCCTTTTTCCCCATTTGGCGACGGTAAACTTTCATTAGTGGTTATAATTAGATGCTTCAGCCCAGGAACAGTATTTACTATTCTTGAGCTCAGCTGATTATTATTTAATTGGAAGTCCAGCTGTACGAATCCTCTTATTTCCTCAAACTCCATCCCTGTTTTACTCAGAATGCGGTCTCTGTGTTGAAATTGGTTGTTCCTGCTCCTATATGTCAGCTGGGTTTTTATGAAGCTACGCTTCACAATTCATACTCCATTATTGTTAAAGTGTAAATAGATTTATGAGTAAGGAGTTGTTGATTTGTGATGAGTGATACGCGTGGACATCAGAATAAGAAATGTGCAAAGTATGCACGCGACACTCAAGTTTTCTTAATTAATATTTTGTCAAGACAGGAAGAAATGTCGAAATGATAATTTAATATTTTGTCAAGGTGGGTAGACGATAGTGACGTTTTGTGGACGGTCATAGTTTTGCCAAGCTGTTTCCACTTCACGTACTGTATAAAAATGAGTACTCTGTAATTTTACAGAGACCATTCACTAAGATAGATAGGAAGGATAATTTAATATTTTTAACTGCTATTTTATGGAGAATGATATCGGAACAGGATGAGTGCTTCCACTTGATCTACGTTAAACTATATACTATGTACTGTAGCTCGTTTATATTACATTATTTAGGTTATCGTTGTAAATATATTAAAGAAATTTTATCTTTTTCTTACAACGTCTGACCCAGATCAATATGAAGTTTTTATTTCCATTGTAAGATGCAAATCAAAATAAAGATTACAAATGTACTTTAACAACTAAGACATTCTCTTAGGTCACATGTTTTAAAATAAAATGAGTGGTATTAGTTCCTTTGATTTATCATATTTCATAGACTCAATCTATAATGCCATAGTTACTCTTAAACCTATATCAAAGATGGCATTGATAGTTCAATTATTTAGTATTCCAATTAGCAAGTTTTATAGAAAGAAAATGAAACAATGTCCATACTTAGTGTATATTTGTAGTTGATTTGAAAATAACTTGCCATAAAGAAAATTTTAAAATGATATAGTTCTACAAATCAATTATGAGGCACATACTTTGATGATGGCAACTTAACTAAGAGCTATCATCAAAGTATGTGCCTCATAATTGATTTGTAGAACTATATCATTTTAATTATTTCTTTATGGCAAGATATTTTCACATCAACTACAAATATACACTAAGTATGCACATTGTTTCATTTTCTTTCTATAAAACTTGCTAGTTGGAATACTAAATAATTGAACTATCAATTCCATCTTTGATATAGGTTTAAGAGTAACTGTGGCATTATAGATTGAGTCCATGAAATATGATAAATCAAAGGAACTAATACCACTCATTTTATTTTAAAACATGTGGCCTAAGAGAATGTCTTAGTTTTTTATTATAGCAGCAGCAAAAAAGGGTGCTGACGCAACAGTACAAAAGGCAAACTTAAGGAATTAATAGAGAGTTAATCACCAAAGAGTGCAACATGCAACAATAAACATAGAAGTCTACCATGATCAAAAACAAAGAAACAGGAAAACAAACACCACCACATCACGAGAGTATTGATAAAGTTCAGATTTAACCACGCTATGTACCACGCAGGGCTAACCTCCTGAATCTGGCTACTAACCTCACTACCCTTATCCATTCCATCTGCATCCCCATTTTTGACAGACCTGATAGACTTATTTGGCGTCAAACCCTCCATGGTGGCTTCACTGTCAAATCTGCCTACAATCAGCTTACTATGGCTCCTGCTGACATTACCTATTGGAAAAAGGTGTGGCAACCATAGCTCATCCCTAAGGTCAACTTCTTCTGGTGGACGGTGCTACATGGGAAAATTCTTACCCTTGAAAACCTAACTAAGAGGGGGTTTAATCTGGCCAATAGGTGTTGCTTATGTAAAAAAGAAGAGGAAAGCATACATCACTTATTTATTCACTGTGATTATGCGACTAAGGTTTGGCAGCAAATTTTTTCTCACCTTGACATCCGCTGGACTCCTAATAAAGACTTATGTGATCTTTTCCATAATTCGTGATCTCCCTCACATCACCCTCTCATAAAAATCTTGTGGAACTAGGCACTTCCTATCTTTTGCTGGTCACTATGGAAGGAACACAATAACAGGATATTTAGAGATATTGAGTTGAATAGCACAACTCTGTTTCAAATTGGGTTAAAATTGCTTTAGGAAAACTTGCTGGGACTCGCCCACTGGAAGGCTCCTAGTTTCCCACCCTCTACCTGGGATCTCAAAACTTCTCTGAACTAGGGTGTGGACAAGGGATTTGCCAAATTTGATGGCACCAAAATTACTGCTCACAAGGCTACTATATGGACTTTCCCCCGTGCGGCTTGGCATAAGCTGAATTTTGATGGGTTGGTTTGCAACCTGCAACAAGCTGTTGGGGGTGTCATTCGCGATCACAATGGCTATTTAGTGGAAGCCTATGCTGGATCCCTTCAAAACCACACTGTCAACTAGGCAAAAGGTATGGCCTTCTCTGGGGGTTGAAAATGGCTGTGTCCATTGGCTGTACCAACATTGAAGTGGAAGGTGACTCCAAAGTCATAATTGAAGCCTCCAGAGGTGTTAATAATGCTGGATGGAAAGTGGACAACATTTTGAAAGATATCTAGGGCATTTTGGATAGCTTGCAGAGGGTCACCATCACACACATCTATAGGGAAGGGAATGTGATGGCTGACGCCATCACTGCTACCAGTTTGTAGCTAGAGGGACTTAGATGTTGGAGAGTTTTTGGTCAGCTTCCCCAGAACGCTTAGGACTTGCTAAAGCGGGAAATGAGAGAAACTAACTTTCAAAATTATGATGTTTAAAAATGATAGCTTAGGTGGGATACCTTATGATCAGGTTGGTTGCCAACGCATTATTATGATGACTTTAAAGAACTCTTTTTTCTGCCACATGGATTGTTGGGGGTGTAATTCTAAGCATGATTTTGGCATGACTTGGCTGATGTGACAGCTGGCTGCGAATCGGGCTTATCAAACCAATCATTATTTCATTTGGGCTCTGGGAAATAAATTTTTGGAGGCTAGCGAAAGATACGACATGGATTTTTTGTAGGGTAATTATTATATTAAGTGCGGGTTAATGTGTACTTCTCACATTTTAACCATGGTGGCACTCATGGCTAAGATTTGTGAAATCCAAGACAATCAAAGCATTAATCGCTCCTTACTAAGAGACACGTCTTCTAAACTCCTGTCCAACTTTCTTGTTGGCGTTTGTATTCTGGGTTGTGGTTTTCTTCGAAGAGCCAAAGTTGCTGAAAGTTCCCTTCTCCTAGGCTTCTCTCTGGATCCTGGTTTCCTTTGCAGATAGCCTTTTTTGAAGATTATGGGTGGAGATAGAAAAAGAAGCGAACCTGACCAAATTGAGGACGAGTTCACCTCAGATGCCATGGTCATGTATTTCTGCCATGAGGGAGTTGTTCTACCTTTCATGGAGTGCCTTCAAGGCCACGCTGAGATGATTTCTAGATAGGTCGCCAAGACTTGGAATGACAGACAAGTCACCATTAATGGCATCATCTTCCATGTTAATGAGGAGGTTATTGGGTAGGCTAGGGGCATGCCTACGACTAGAAGGAAGTGGAAGAAGATGGCTAAGACCCAGGCAAAGGAGAAATTCATGAAATTCTTCAAGGATGGCCCCACTCCCACTCTGATAAATGGTGGCTACACTGTTACTGAGCTTCTAGATTTTTGGCCTAAAATATGTAAGCTCGTGATGAAGTACTTTACTCTGGAGGGCCGATTTGGTACATTTTACAACTATCACCTCCCCTTCCTTAATCATTTCCATCACAAGCTTTTAATCTCTTTTCCTTTCTTTCTGCTGCATTTGTTAGAAGCTAATGTGAAGATTGCTAATGAAGCCATTTCATTTGGCAAAAACCCTTTCTATCTTCACCAGGGTCTCATCCTTTTCCTTTATAATTTTCACCGTACCCTTTGCCCTGCTTTGCCTCTGCAAGTTTCACACACCTCTCATCCCGCCTCGCCCTTAGTTTCCCTTAACCTAGGTATCCCCACCCCCACTGAGTCTAAGGATGAGGCAACGCTTCTTCTAGCCCTATGTCTTTTGAAACTAAGCCCACTCCTAGCTCTCTGAAGCATTCGTTCAACCTAGAAGATGATCCCCTACCCCCTCCCAAGAAGTAGAAAAAGATCATGATTAACCTGGATTGTGGCCCTGTTTCTGAGCACCCACCTACTTCCACCTACCGCTCTACCCGCCTTGCTAAAGAACAAGGTAAAAGAGCCATTAGAGAACTCATGTCTAGGGAGGAGGTTTCTACTTAGGAAGATGGTTCTATTGGCTACCCTAACAAAGGGAGCCAGGGCAATGATACTGTCAAGGAGGAAATTAAGCCTGAGGGAGCTACCCAAACTAAGTTGGATGGGGAGGAGGTGAATGTGAAGGACTCCACCAACAACAAAGGTCACTCTACTAGTGGTTTCATGGGAAAAATTAAGTTCCAGGTTGATAACTTGGAAAACACGGTCTTGAATCTCATTAAGGACCTGGAAGCCACTAACAGATGGTTAAAAGATGTGAGTAAATTTTTCCCTAAGGTCATGCACACCTCAGCCACTACTCTTTGTCTCCTCAATGAAAAGGCTACAGAGGATACAGAAGCTGTGAAAAGCAACCGTGAGCTCTTCAGTTTCCTCAATGAGGAGTGGGCTGATATTCTACTATCGAAGCACTTATGGACTAGAAAATAGCGTTCTAGGATCCTGTGAGAAGGAGGTTAGAGAGTGCTGTTGGTTTCTTGCCTCCCTTTTTGTTTTACTGTGTTTATTTCCGTATGCTTTATACTCTGGTTTGGGTTTTTAGCCCTACGTGGCACATAGCTTGGTTAAATCTGAACTTTATCAATACTCTCATGATGTGGTGGTGTTTGTTTTCCCATTTCTTTGTTTTGATCATGGTAGACTTCTATGCTTATTGCTGCATGCTGCACTCTTTGGTGATTAACTCTCTATTAATTCCTTAAGTTTGCCTTTTGTACTGTTGGGTCAGCACCCTTTTTTGCTGCTGCTATAATAAAAAACTAAGACATTCTCTTAGGCCACATGTTTTAAAATAAAATGAGTGGTATTAGTTCCTTTGATTTATCATATTTCATGGACTCAATCTATAATGCCACAGTTACTCTTAAACCTATATCAAAGATGAAATTAATAGTTCAATTATTTAGTATTCCAACTAGAAAGTTTTATAGAAAGAAAATGAAACAATGTGCATACTTAGTGTATATTTGTAGTTGATGTGAAAATAACTTGCCATAAAGAAATAATTAAAATGATATAATTCTACAAATCAATTATGAGGCACATACTTTGATGATAGCTCTTAGTTACTAGTTTGTATTATATATGTAGTGATGTAGTCTTCAACATTATAACTCTACCTATTTTTATATAGATTTTGAGTTAAATAGTACAAAAATATCATCGTGTCTAAGAAAATGGTTGAAGGAAAAATTAGAAGTACCATTATTGATAATGGGGTGGATGGTTTGGGCATAAGTGTCTCCTAATCAGCACAACACAAAACAAGTGCCACGTAGTGGCCAAGTACTTGTCTTTAGTTTTATAAATAAATTTTATTTTAATCTTGAATTATATGTAAAGTGAATTTTTAATTAAAATAATTTATAACTAAGTTTAATTTTAATTTTAATTTATATGTAAAGTAATTATTTAATTATAAAAAATTATAAAATTACTATAATTATAGTTCTAATAATATTTTTTAATTTTATAAATAATTATAAAATATTATTTATAATTAATTTAAATTGTAAAATAGTTCTACTTATAATTAATTTTAATATTAATTATTTAGTCCAAATAACTCTTTTTCAACAATATTATAATGTTGTTCTATTAAATCTAAATTTATATAATATATATTAAAATAAATCTAAAAAATATTCAATATTTAATAATATAACAAAAATAAAAATATTATTTTAATATAAGGAAAAACTTATCAATCTCTTAATAGGTATTTATAAAGTTGTAAACCATAAACCGAATAAAATCAGATCATATATAAATTAGATTATATTATTTGAATGCACGATTTTTTTTAATTGGTTCACTCCAATAATAAGAGCTCAAATGTATTAGCCAATCATATCATCAAAACATAATTTTTACAAATTATAAACTTAAAAAATTAACATTTAGACTATAGAATATGTGTTATTTTTAACAAAATAAGAAAATACTAAATTATAATTGGTGCAAAGAATTGGTTTTAATCACTACTTAATGGAAGAAATGCAAAAAGTGATGCAATAGTACTTGCTAGCCTATCGGCAAGTACTAATAAGGGAAAGAAATGTGAAAAGCATTTCTATGCCTTCTATTTAATTATTATTCTGGCAGGTAGAAATGCTACTATTTTTCAGACCTTTCAATCTTAAATAGTTATTAGAAGAACATTTAATAACCTTAAATGAAGAGTAGTTATATTGGGTTAAATTAAGTATGACTATTTCTGAGACAGTCTGGAAAATAATCTATGCTTAGATTTGGTTTATATTCATTTTTGCAGTGCCAACCTATGCAAACTTATTGTCTTTTAACTCTAAAGCTTTTTTACAAATTTGAATTTGTACAACTGGATAAACTATAAACGGATATATAAATATCAATTCTCCCGAAATATGCTGACATAATTTGCACGGACATTATGAAGATTCAAAGTATTTCTCCAAAAGTAAATGAATTGATAGATATATCAAATGTGATCATTTTAATCTCAATCCTCATATTACAAGGCAATGAGAGAAAGTCCAGAAGTTATAGCAGGTAGTGCTTTGGTTAATAATTCTCTACCAAACCATTTTTTGGCGAAACAGAACCATGATAATGGTTAAGTGTTATTATCTGTCAAGAGTGGAAGCCACAGAGCGAGCCCACAATTTGAGGCCCTCTTTCATAGCTTCTCCTTTCTCCCCGTTTGGCGATGGAAAACTCTCCTTCATAGTAATAATTAGATGCTCAGCTCGGGAATAACATTTAATAATTTAGGGCTCAATTGCTCATTGTGGAACTGGAAACCCAGATGAACAAATCCTCTTATTTCCTAAAATTCTACATCTAGTTTACCCATAACGCCACCTTTGTTTTGAACTTCTTTGCTTCTGCTCATCTGGTTTACGAGTATGCATTTGTTCAATACTGGTGGTCTTCGTTGATGGGGAAAGAGTAGATATATGAATGGTTTTGTGCGTGGACAAATGAAAAAATCACAGCTGCTGAATAAAAATTAATAATAAGAAAGGTGAAAAACATGACCTTGTCTTCCACCATACACACGGAGTTTGAAATTAACGTATTTACCTTTGTGTTTTGTTTAATTGAAATGACGTTGGAAGCTAAGCATATTTTTATTTTAATAAATAGGGAGTTTGATATTAATGCATTACACTTTCTAGTTTTTTTTATTTAAATCAGAAATGACGTTGGAAGCTAAGCTAGATTTTATGGCAGTGCCTCTTTCACATACCCAAGTATGTTGCGCTATGATTTCAGCCATGTCTATTGTTTGGAATTTGTAGTTATGGTGGATCGGTATTGGTTCCTTTTTTATTATTTTGATTTATATGATGAGGAGCATGTGTATATATATCTGTCTTTGTGTGGGATTTGATATTATATATGTAAGTGGAAAGCATGTGTATATGCGGGAGGTATTAAATAAATTTTATATGAGTTGAAAACTTTTATCAATAGTCGATTACTCACTTGTGAATATATTATCTATTCTTACACCACATTTTTACTATATATTGTAATTAAATAATCCAAATGTAAATAAAAAAATTTCCAAATGTTGATAAAAATGGACCAATAGTTGAACACATGAGAACCTATAAATGTTATATTAAAAGAATATTAACAAGTGAAATAGTGAGTAACTTACTTGAGTAACTTATGCACTATAACAATCTATAGCATTTTGCAACTTCCCACCCATCCTTTCATTTTCAAACCTTCGAATTCCATACCCGCCTCCCCTGGGGGGAAACTTCCTCCCTTGCAGGACCCCAAGCTGGACCCCATGATGGTCCTCAGACTGCTGCCTCTGGCATGGGGTAGGTTGCAATAGATTCAATAGATGGAACCCACCGGGCATCCTCTTCTACCGCTGCCCCTTCATCCCTGCCAAAAACTAATTGAAAAGGTGCTCTTGTTGGCAAGGCTCAGAACACTTTGGAATTGCTCCTGGTGGACTTCATCCAAACAGAGGAAGGCTCTGAACTCATGCTCCCCAATTATGTGGTGAATAGGACTATGGTTGACTTTCAGCTGGCACTAGTGGGTCAGTTCATTAACTTCCGACCCACCGTTGAGATGTTCAAGAAATGGGTTTCCATTAAATGGAAGATCAAGGGGTCTCTCTTCGTTTCAGCTATGCCTAGCGGACTTTTCCTATTCAAGTTCAACACTTTGGGGGATCTGGTCTCTATTTTGTCAGGCTCATGGGTCTATGGTAAGCACTTTCTGGCTCTAGCAAAGTGGAAACCTAGGTTCAACCTTGCAACAGAGCTGAGCAGGATGGAACCAGTTTGGGTGCACCTCCCAGGCCTACCACTTGAATATTGGGATGAACAGGTGTTCAGATGGATTGGTAACTCCTTTGGCACTTTTATTACGGCAGACCAGGTGACCCGCTCTAAGTTTAGGTTGGTGTTTGTGAGATTCTGTGTTAATGTTACTCTTAAGAAAACCCTTCCCAACTTTCTAATCTTGAAATCTAAGCTGGGTAGACAGACCCAAGCTCTGGTTTATGAGAATGCCACTCTCTTTTGTCATAAATGTGAGTTTAGGGGCCACACTAGCAAAGCATGCAAATCTCTGCATGGAGCAAACCTCAAAAACAAGGATAAGTGCACCTCTGAGGAACCACTCATGAATGCTGGTGAAGAGATGAAAAAGACTAGTCCCCTCCTAGAGGCTGAAGTTCCGGTAAACCCAAAGGTGGAAGAGGGGGAGATTGTTATCCAGTTGGTGAATAATGAGGTGCTCTCTGAGCCTAATGATATAAAAAGCCCCACTGAGCCTATGATAAAGGAACCGTCAAATCCCCTAGTGATTACCCCGACGCCAAGTGTGGTAAGTACTAGTGAGTTGGAGAAGCCTGCCATTGTGGTCTCCCTTGCACTAAAGTCCCCTAAGGCTAATGCAAAGCTCCCCCTTTGTTGGAGGAGTGGAACTACCCCTCCTCATCCAGCTCCCTAGGTGATGAGCACAGTAGAGAGGATGATGGTGAACGGAAAACCCAAAAGAAGAAACCCAAATCCAAGAAAGTTGATGTGGGTTTGGAAACACCCAGAGGTAGGCCGTAAGAACATGCCACGAGATCAAGAGGGGCTAAATGGGATGTTGTGGGAGGTAGGCAAAAAACTTTATAAACAAGTTTTAAAAATAAGAAATGATTTATCTTTCTTGGAATATTAGAGGTCTCAACAGCCCCCTCAAGAAAAGCGTTGTTAAACAATACATTTTTGTTCACAAGCTAGATATTCTACATATCCAAGAGGTTAAGTTGTCCTTCAATAATTTCACCTCCCTTGCTGGCAATCTCTAGCTAGGTGTTGATTTTCTATACTTTGAGGCCTCTGGTGCCTCAAGAGGCATTGTCACTCTTTGGAACCCCAACACTATTGAAGGAGAACCGCTGGCCTTCTCTTTACATTTCTTCGATGTTACCTTTAGAAGGAAACAACTAGTTTGTCACTTGCTCAATATCTATGCTCCCAACACCCAGACTAGCAGGATGTCTCTCTAGAAGGAAATCACCAGTTGCATGGAGCAGGACACTTTTGCTAAGTATATGGTGGTTGGCAACTTTAACACCTCCATCTATCCCTCGGAGAAACACAAAGGTCTAATTGACTACTCTGAAAGTATGGGGGACCTCACGGACTTCATTTCTTCTTCTGGTCTCCTAGACATTGACCTAAAAGGTAATCCCTTTACTTGGTCTAACAATAGAAAAGGCTCCCATCTCATCCAAGTTCATCTGGACCGAGTTTTGGCCACCTCATCCTGGAACTTGTACTTAACCTCCACTCTATCTTCCCTCCCCAAAACTACCTCTGATCATAACCGCCTCCTCCTCTACTGGTCTGACTCTCCTAGTTTTGGTCTGAGTCCCTTTAGATTTGAGATTATGTGGTTCTCCCACCCCTCATTCAGATACCAAGTGAGATCCTGGTGGGCCACCCCTATTATGGGAACTACCATGTTTAGGATTGCTCAAAAATTAGAAATCATCAGAAGAGAGGTCAAAGGTTGGAGCAAACATAATTTTGGTGACTTCTTCAAGGAGAAAAAAGAGCTTATGGGGACTTTGGAATCCCTCCAAACCTAACTTGCTACTAGAAATATCAACCCCCAGCTTCAAATGGAGGAGGAAAAGACAAGACACAAGTGATAGGAAGCCTTAAAAAGGGAATAAATCTACTAGAAATAGAGATCCAGGATCCAGGGGCTTACGGAAGATGACTGAAATACGACCTTCTTTCATAGATCTACTAGAAACCACAAAAGAAGAAATACCATTAACACCATTAGGGATGATAGGGGGAATGAAGTTACTGAGGAGGACAAATTAGTCATGTTACGGCCAATTACTTCATGGAGTTATACTCTAATGCTAGACACATGTGCCTGGTCAACATCCAGGACCAACTCCTAGAGCACATCCAATGTGTTGTTACTCACATTGATAATGATCGTTTGATGAGTCATATCTCTGATGAGGAATTCAAAGCACCTGTCTTTGCTATGGGTGCCTACAAAGCGTGGGGACCTGATGGGTCCCTCTTGGCCTTCTTTCAAGAATATTGGGATATTTTTGGCCTTGAAGTTTCTCATGCTACTAGAGACTTCTTCAGAATGTGTAGGTTGCTGAAGTATCATAACAAGACCTATATTGTGTTGGTCCCTAAGAATGACAACCCTTCCTCTATGCTGGACTTCAAACCTATCAGTCTGTGAAACATGTTCTATAAGATCCTTACTAAGATTCTTATTAACAAACTGAAGCCCCTTCTAGACAAACTAATCAACCCTACTCATAAAGGTTTTGTGCCAGGAAGGCAAATCCTGGATGTTGCCATATCCACACATGAAATTATTCACTCCATGGACAGGAGCAAAGCACTAGGTATGACATTCAAACATGATATATCTAAGGCTTATGATAAGGTTAATTGGTCCTTTCTTCTAAAAATTCTTAGTAGAATGGGCTTTAATGATAAGGTTATTTGCATTATTCAAGAATGTACACAAATTGTTAGTTTCTCTGTGTTGGTCAATGGCTCCCCGAGGAGCTTCTTTCAACATGAAAAAGGTCTTAGACAGGGAGATGCCCTCTCCCCCTATCTATTCATTATGGTCACTGAAGTTCTTAGTAGGAATTTGACTGTGCTCTCTTCCATGGGAAGAATAAAAGGTGTCAAACTAGCTTCCACTCTGCAGCAAGCTATCTTGGAAAAAAATGTGGATGATACTTTCCTCTTTGGGTACTCTTCGGTGATTGAAGCTAGACAGTGGAATAATGTGTTGGAGACTTATGCTATGGCCTCAGGGCAGTGCATTAACTACCAAAAAAGAAGACTCTACTTCTTTAACACCCCTATTGAGACCCAAATTAGAGTGCTTCAGATCTTGGGATGTTAGTCAGCTTCACTCCCTTCCACCTACCTTGGCCTCTCTCTTACTATCAAAGAGGTCTCTTAAGATTTTTGGAATTCCATCCTGGAGAGAACATAGAAGAAACTTGCTAGCTGGAAAGGGATGATCCTAAGAAACACTAGTAAACTCCAACTGGTGGCTTCTACTCTCCATAGGATATTTATTTACTTTGTGTCTCTCTTCAAGATAAAAAGCTACACGGCTGATAGGGTTGAAATGATTGAAAGAACTTTTCTGTGGGCTGGCTCAGAAGAGAAAAAGAGGATGTCCTTGGTCAATTGGGAAACTATTTTTATTCCTAAAAGACTAGGAGGCTTGGGACTTAGGAGAATTGGCATGTTGAATATGGCCCTCACCATGAAAGTGGCATGGAAGCTTATAGAATGAAAAGTGGAATGGTGTAAAATCATTGACACTAAGTACTTTCAAGGGAACCCTTATGGGATGTTGTACTAGGACAATGACCTTCCCCATGGTTTGAAACTCTAGGAAAATATTTGCAAATGCAAAACCATGCTTTCTAAGGGTTCCTTCTAGCAACTCAAAAATGGTTGATCCATCCGATTCTAGCATGACTTATGGATCCAGAATTACACTACCCTTTCTGGGTGGTTTGTCCCCCTCATGACTTACCTCAGGCCTATCCTTGGTGATAGAAACTACAAGTACATGAGTGGTGGTTGATGGAAAAATGTAGCGCACCTTGTTAGAAATAGACCTGAGTTGGAATACTTGGCTAATGAGCTCATGGAAATTTTGGGAAATGACAGAATTCCTAGAATTAATGGCCAAGACTCTATCATTTGGGCCCCCACCCAAGAGGGAACATTCTTGGTCAAGACTACTTAGAACCTGCTTCTGAAGGAGTAGAACAACCCTAGAGATTGGAAAAATGTGTGGATCCCTCACCTCACTCTGAAAAATCAAATTCTTCTAGGGGATGCTCATGCATGGAAAATTTCTAACCCATGACAACCTTATAAAAAGAGGGTTCCCCCTGGCCAACAGATGTGTCCTTGAAAAAAAGGAGGAGGAAACTGTGAACCACATATTTGGTGATCCCTTTCCAATCACCCCCTCCTCTAGCTCCTATGGAGCTTACTCCCCCCTGCACATTTGCTAAATTATATGGAAAGAAAGGAACAACAGGATATTCAGGGAGACTAATTCCCCACCTGACGCCTCTCTCCATCTAGGCACTAGGATCCTATGTGAGAATGTTGCCTCAGCTAATTAGAAACTTCCCTCAGCACCTGCTTTAGCCTCAGAGATCAAAACTACCAACAATTGGAACTTATTGGCCAGCTTCACTAGGTTCGACAGCTCCAAGTTGATGGCCCAAAAGGCTACTCGATGGATTGCCCCACCAGTTGGCTAGATCAATTTAAACTTTCATGGGGTCCAGAACAATCTTGCCCAGGGTGGGGGTGGTGTGCTACGGGACCACAATGGTTCTTGCATTTTGGCTTATGTTGGGCTGCTTAGAAACAATACTATTAACCAAGCTGAGGGAACAACTCTTCTATGGGGGATAAAATTTTCCATCTGTAAGAATATTAGGCTATTGATGATCGAGGGGGATTCCAAAGTTATTGTGGAGACTATTAACCAAATGTCGAGTGTTGGATGGCGGGTGAACACCATCATAGCAGAAATTTGGGAGCTTCTCAACAACTTCCAAAACACTATTATTTCCCACACCTACAGGGTAGGTAACTTGGTGGCTAATTCTATGGCTGGTATTGGGCTCAAGCTAACTAGGGTGGTCGGTTGGGAGGGGATTAGTGTGCTACTAGAGGAGACCTAGCAGCTAATCGGGTGGGAAAGACACAACAAGAGTAATGTTTAAAATCGGTCGCATTGCTCATAGATTTGTTGAGGGCCCCACCAAGCTTCCATACTGGCTTAATATGATGATTATTTTTATTATGATTATGTATGTGCAAAATTTAATAAAGTTTCATAATTTCCTTTTAAGAGATTACGCATGGAAAGGAAGTTGTCCACATCAGCTAGTCATTTCGACTATCAAGGACATTAATGGAAAATATGGCTTAACTTCTAATTATTATGCTTGGAGATCCATTGGATTTCACTGCATGAGGCTCATTTCCCCAAAGACCATCCAGCCCATGCCTTTTATGAGCAAAATTCACATTAAATGGTTAACTCAAAAAGCCATGTTTAATGCCCTGGGTTGCAAAGCTCGACTCTGTAATTTTCAGAAGGTGTTTGCTGTGGAAACTAGTCAGGTTGAGATGGGTGGAAAAACTCTGTGCATTAAACTTGACAAAATTGAAGAGGAGTTCACTTCTGATAAACTGGTTAGTCACTATTGCAAAGACAATGGCATTTGGGGTTTTATGGAAAGAATGAAGGGTGGAGATGATGAACAATTTTCTAAGCAATTTGTGTCCTCATGGAACAATAGAAAGGTGTCTGTTGGGGGCATCCACTTTCAAATCAATGAGGATGTTATTGGTAAAGCGACAGGGCTATCAAAAGAGGGAGGGAAATATAGGAAAACCAATGAAACACCAGACATGACCATCCTCAACCAATTCTTCAGGCCCGGAGAAAATCCGGTTAAGAAGTCTAGAGGTTTCAACCATGAGCTGCTCCCTGACTTCTAGCCTAAGGTTTGTCATATTATCATGAAGTATTTCACTTTAGATGGAAAATTTACTGTCTTTTACTACTATCACCTATTGTTTCTTAATCATATCAGGAATAGAGATCTTATTTCCATCCCATTCTACCTCCTCCACTTGTTGGAAAGCAACATCCTGGACATAAAAGAAAACAAAAACCCTGAGAAACTGATTCCCATCCTTCACCAAGGCCTTTTTCTTTGTTTGTATAATTTCCATAAGGCCATTTTCCCCCCACCTCAATCTCCCATTATTAACACAGATATCACCCCAGATGTTGGTATTTCAAGAGCTAATAACCCCTCTCAATCCCCTTCCCAGTCCATCTAGGAGACTGACCTTATCCCACATGATGGCAATGGTTGCAAGAGGTGTGTGCAGAACCCCTTTAAAAGGTTGGTGGATTTAGAGGATTCCTATGTCCCCGTGTCTCTGGAAGTGAAAGATAAGATGGTTGAAGATAGCACCCCTGAAGCTGAGAAGAGGCTCAAGAAAATGAAAATGTTGAACAGTCAGGTGGGGACGGAGGTTGATTTGGATGGTACCATGCAGTGGTGCTCCAACATAATTGCCAAGGAAAGGTGTAAAAGATGACTAAGGGAAGCGACCTCTGAGGAAAAGATTCCTTCAGAGGACATGGATACTTTTGGCTCTTCTAGATCAATTAAGGGCTCCTCAGCTAAGCATTTGAGATCTCCCAGGTCTGGCAATGTTCCTCCTTTGAATCCCCAGCCTGAGGTGAATGAAATCCCTCACAGCAATACCCTAACTGTGCCCTCTCCCCACACTTAGCAGGTCAATTCCCCCCTCACTAAGCATGCTACCATGGCTGGTGATGGGTATGTCAGGTTCAAAGGATCCCTCAAGAATAAATTCATTGAGATGGACAAGGAGATTCTGGGTATCAAGCGGGATATGAGGTAAATCAAGGTCCACATTGCTGATTCTAACAAATTTTCCCTCAAAGTGATGCACACATCGGCGATGACTCTGTGTAATGTGCAGGAGAAGATGGCTGGTGGTAAGCTGGAAGCTAATGAGGATAATAGAGACCTCTTCTTGTTTTTGTAGGAGGAATGGGCCGCCACCTTGCTGTCTAAGTGGCTGGGTGACAGGATTTAACTACTGCTAGTTCCATGGTGATTTCGTCTTGCTCTGGGCCCTTGGGTCCCTGGTTTTATCTTGAGTTTTTTTATTTTTTGGTTAAGTTTTTAAGTCTTTGGTTTATCCCTATGAGGTAGTTTACTGTTACTATTTTCAAAACCTTTTGGCTAAACTACAACTCTGGTTCATTCTTTTTGTTAAAGATCTGCAAGTTTGTTTTTGATAGAGGTAGACTGGACACTATTACTCTATTGTTTAGCTGTTGTGAAGCTAGTATAGTTAATGTGTTGTTAATGTGCTATTAGTCTTCATTGTTCCACAGGCCAGCACCCTCTTGCTGCTTTTTCTATCAAAAATAAGTGAAATATATCTAACTTTTTGTCTCAAAAATATATCATAACTATCTATCATATGCGTGTCACTTAAAAAATAATATACTCACTTAATAAAATAAGATGCCCACTTAAACAATTATTTTTATCTTAGTGCACAAATACTATTCTTATGTGTACAACTATTGGGGTAGCAATGTATGTGCATTGGAGTATTTCATATTAACAATTTGTTTTATCACAAATATAAAATTTGAACACAATAAATGCCTTGTATTTTCCCATAAAATGTGTGAGATTGTCAAAAAGTTTTAGTATTCAACTATTGGTCCCTTTCTGTTATTTTTATAACAACAAATAATCTTTTTGTGTTGAATCATTAGTCCTTTTGTGTTGGATATAAAAAGTTAAATATACAAATTATTTATGATTACTAATAGGTATATGGTCCATTTAAGTTGCATATACGTTATATTTTATACAAAAATACAATCACCCACTAATAACGAATGATATTTTTAAATTCAACTACTAGAGATTTTTATATTGAGTTTTGGTGGAATCTTTAAAAAGCCAATTTTTGTACATGTTTATCTAGGCATGCTATTTTAATGAGTTGTGTGATGATCCACACCTTCAAACATTAGTTATAGGTAGTTAGGTGTCTATTTTACATTTCTAAAAAAAATGGTCTTACAATATTCCATGCAACAGCTACATGTTGACGAAGTTAACCCTCACGACTATTGGTCCCTCTCCCCTAGTTTAGAAAAATAATTTAAAATTTTTAAATAATCATGTTTCAAATCTAATCTAAAATTTTTTTACAAGAGAAAATAAATAAAGATTAAAAATCATATACTAAGAATGTATTAGGAAGCAATGCATTTAACCATCAAAAGTCATTCTTATGACATCAACAATAGACAATATTTGGACAATATAAAAGTAATTATAATTAATATGGTCATATAATATAAATGTGAAAACCTCAACTAAATATAGGTAATTAAATAAAACTAGCATACTTATATTTAAAAAATATATCTAAAAGATGTGGAAGGATTTCATTATGTAGACATTTATTTTGTTTGTCTATAATGTAACGCAAAAAAATATTCTATTACCACATTGTAATGAATATTAAACCACAATAATGATAAAGAAAATAAATAGGATTGTGATGTTGTATTAAATAAAAATATAAGGTCATTCCTTTAATAATGTTTTATTATGTATTGTAATTTAAGACTAAATTATTATGAAAATCTATTTTCTATAGAAAGCTAATTTTCTTATAATTATCAATTTTGATGTTACTTGTAGTTTTCTTGTGCAAAATTGTTAGTGAATTTTAATGTACAAATAAAAATATAATTTTATACCAATAAAATGGTTCTTGGAGTACAAGGATTCTATCCTCTTTGCTTTCACATGAATCAAACATCTCTTGGTGCCACTCTCCCAACTATAAGAGTGGGTTTGTTGACGAGTATAGAATATTTTATAAATTTTAAGAAGATAATAAATGTTTTAGATGAATTAAA
Organism: Chamaecyparis obtusa; assembly: GCA_027943335.1. Taxonomy (NCBI): domain Eukaryota; kingdom Viridiplantae; phylum Streptophyta; class Pinopsida; order Cupressales; family Cupressaceae; genus Chamaecyparis; species Chamaecyparis obtusa. Next base: position 491,746 of record BSBK01008448.1, read on the forward strand.
AAACATTTATAGAAATTATTTATTTTTAAATAGAATTATAGAAAAATCAATTCATATTTTAAATTAACTTGAAGATCTATTAACTACTTTTTTATTTTACTAAAACAATGGTGTAAACATAAGTTATTAATAAAAAAATTATTATATACTTTAAATTAGTTAAATATATCTTAAAGAATTTTATTTTATTTTATTTTTAAATTAATAAAAAATTATAGATTTTTTCAAAACTTTATTTCAATAGTCATAATTGTAAAAATAAAAAATATAATTATTAAACATAAATTTCTAAAATTTTATAATTTATAATAATATCTATGTCAATAATTTATATTAAAATAAATGCTTATTAAAAATAATTCTATTTTTATTTTAAAATGAGAATAAAAATAATGTTGGGCCCATACACCATAACTCCTGAAGAATTCTGCAAATTTCATGTTAAACTAGGAAATCCAAAACTCATTGCAATAGTACTTGCTTAGCCTATAGACAAGTACTAAGATTGCTTAAGATTTCTTATGCTATTTGAAGATGCTTTAAAAATTATTTGAACAATAATTTGAAATCTAACCGTTTTTAAAAAAAGTATTATTTCATAGAGACTCATAGAAACTATTTAGTAATGCAATTTAATTTGTTTTAAAAATTTATACTTCATATATATTCTCCACCAAATGAAGATTAAAGCTTAGGGAAAAAAAATATTTTGCGTGTTCTTAAAAATTCACCATTCTTGAAAACTCATCATTACAAACACTACATTTTGAAAACATCATCCTAACATAAAGTGAAAGGCAAGTACATATATTAGATCCAAAGGGTGGCTGAGATAACAATGTGAAGTGGTGGAGAAAATGATAGAGGATTGTGACTCCATTACGTAACCTCTTCACTTTTATAATATTTTATTTTGTAGTGGTGTTTAATACAACATAGAACAATAATATACCATACTTGATAGTAATCTTTTGTTTACTTTAGAAGGATCCTATGTCGAAGCATCACTGATCACATGTGATTCATTTTTGTTTGTTAAGATAAAAAATGATTAAATTAAAGAAGATATATTCACCATTATGATTTTTTTTCTAATGAGTATCATTCATTTACTTTTAATGAGCATCATCTTGAAGAAGATTATTGTTTTTCTTACCAATGCCAATCTGAAAACTTATCATTATGTTTACCAAATATAAAAAAATTAACAAAAATACCGAAACCATTCCTCAGAGCTAAGGAGGAAAATGGGGTAGTACCCAAAATCTTCATCCAACACCCTAAATAGTATATTGTGCTGAGAATTCTTCTTAAATAGTGCTTGATGAAGAGATCAAATCTATGAAAGCCCAAATTTTTTAATTTTTTTTTTATCGATAAGGGCCCAAGGCTGAATATTATATATAATTGTAATAAAACACACATAGTTCAATGCATAAAAGGAGCCATAAAGTATCATGTGCTCATGAGTAGAGAGCTATTGCTCAAAATAAATCCAAAATAACCAAAGGCACTAGTAAAGACCCGAAAATGTCCATGCATTGAACTAGCCAATACAAAACCACTATGCAAAGAAATTCAAAAAACACTAGGATACTTATGAAAACAAAAACCAAATAAAGCAAAGTACCCAGGCTAGTCTAAGGATGAAGTAGAATTCTGGTTTGAGGTGCTTGAGGAAGCATCTTGATTTTCCTCTTCTTGGGATTCAAAGTGCGAATCTAGGTCCATAGTGTCCTCGTTTGGTTCTTGTTGGTCATCTCCATCTGATTCCTCATTGCCACCCTCCTCCTCACCATTTGAATCTCACTCAGCTTGTTCCTTTGAGTCTTCATCCTTATGAGAGTCCTCCTCCTCCTCCTCGACAGCCTTTGAAGAGTCTGGGCTACCCAATCCATCTATTTTATGATAATATTTGTATTTGAAGACCCAATCTAGATCTTCGTGAAGGTCATCACCATAGGGGGAATCCAAGCCTTCATCCATGCCTAAAAATTTGGTAAGGAAGTTCATCCCCTTTTTCATGAAAGATATCCTCAGCGGCTAGTGCTCCCACTCCTATCCCCAAAGAATGAAGAGTCTCCTGCAAGGACCCCCATAGAAATTTTGTTTTTTCTCTGAGCCAAAACTTGGGAATGGAGACCCTGCCAACATTACAATCGGGAGATCCAAGGGGAACAAAGTGTAAAGGTCATTATCTATCCAATGAGCACCCTATGAAGCCCTCCAAGATACTTAGCTTCTAGGAGATGAACACAAATCTCTTCAGCATCATTTTTACTTGCACCCACGACCAATAAACTAGCTAAAAAGCCCATGCAGAGATCATTATTCACCCTATACATGTGACTGGCAAGAAGAAAATTCATTCCCAAAATCTCCTTGATGACATGTAGCACTAACCTTTGATGAAAAATGTATACTTCCATCATTTTTTCTTCGTAGACAGGAGTGTCAAAGGTGGTCTATGCCACACTAGCATATAGCCTAATAGGGGAGTCCATATTTGCAGATAGAAGACAAAACATAGAGTAGAAACCACCCAGCGGAAATGGAAAACTTCTCTCAAATCGAGTCAACAACAAGCAAATGATTATTATTCTTGTGGTAGGCCATTTTACAAGAAACCCAACCAAGAGCCATCAGTCTTGATGAAACTTTTCCCAGCTACATACGAAATGAAAAGACTGGAGGAGCTCTAACTATATCACTAAACTGAATAGTGATGGCCCAAGCTCCAAAAAACTATATCTAAGTTGTCTTAGATGGGGGTGATGTTGCATTTTTTCCAAATATCCAATTTTATCCAAGTACCATGCTTATCATAGTAGAATCCTCTTGTGTATATGCGTACGATAGGTGTTTGGACCCAAAAAACATCCCATCCATCACCAGTTGAGTGAAATGGAAAAATAGAAAATGATGTCATCGGCTGAAATCCCTACAATCAATAAATGAAGATGTCTTATGAACACTATGATGTAGGAGCATCCTGGGTGTAAGAGCAATCTTGCATCACCCAAAAATATTTATGTTTTTGTATTCAATAAGGGCTATCATGTGTAGAGCTACTATTTATGGAAACTTTCTATTTTTAGTAAGTTGGTCATAAATCTCAGAATGTTCTAATTTCACATGTGGAGGTTCATCTTAGTTGTATCAACCTGCTAGTAAAGTTTCATTGACAGATCAAGTCTAGCTTTGTAGATATTGAAGATTTTCGGCATTGGCAGTAGGGTACAGAAACATTGAGCTCAGTTTTGAAAGCTTTAGAGGCCCCGGATGAGGTTGAGAATTTGGGTGATGGGCACTTGCGCGAGTCAAGCCTATAGAGCGCTTTGTGGCATTTCTGAATTGGGGTTGTAATAGTCAATCGGAGCAACTGGTGATGACTTATGGTCTTAGAAAGTTGAGTCACCTGAAATGGTAGAAAATAATTTTCCTTCAAAATTTTTGTTCAGGTTTCAAAAGTTATTTTGAGCCGACTTTGATGTAATAAATTGTAAAATAAAATAATTCTAAGTTTGGTTGGCCCTTTGGGCTAAATTTTTGGAACCTTCTCAGGCGATGGAAATTGCCTATATAAAGAAGGCCCCTAGTGTTGTCTTAGGCAGTTCTGGGTAGTAGATCTGGGTAATAATTTGAGGCTTTGTCCTACAGAATATTGTAAGGGAATGCCCATGTGGCTTTGCATATTGTAATTCTGAAAGTTTGTAATTCCACATTTGTGGGGATAATAAGAAGCCAATTTTATGTTCTTGCATATTGTTTTTGTTTCTTTGTTTCTATTATGTGTTTGTGGTATTAAGGAGAGCACCCTTCATCAAGTGGTATCAGAGCGGGAGTTCCTGAGTGTGTAAAAAGATCACCGACTGTGAGGCAGGCTGCACCAGGACCATGGTTAGGGTTTTAGCGTGCATTCCGAAAATGCCTCCACGAAGAGAACATGGTGGAAGGGCTGGTGTTGTGACACCTGAGGTTAGAGAGCTGCAGAGACAAGTGCGAGCATTGCAAGAAGAGATTCGCAGAGGAATGAATCTTAATGTAAGAGAAGAAAGTGATGATGAAGCGGAAGAAAATTTTGATCAGGAAGGAGAAGGTGAACTTCTGAACCCAGAAGAAGAAAAGCTTTTTCAAGCCCTTTCCAAGATCAGGAAGAGATCTAAGATCGAGGTTCCTACATTTTCAGGGAATCTTAACCCAGAAAAATTGATCGACTGGATCAATGAATGTGAGGAATATTTTGAGTATGAAGATGTTGAGGATCCTGATAGGGTCAAATTTGCGAAGGCCAGACTGAAAGGTCATGCGAAGATCTGGTGGCAAGAGGTTCAATTGGAGCGAAATAGAAGAGGGAAAGATAAAATCACAAGATGGGATCAGATGGTGGATAAATTGAAGCAATAGTTCATTCCTGTTGATTATGAGCTTGACCTACTAAAGAAAATGCAAAGTTTGAAGCAAGCAAGAAGATCTATTTAGGAGTATATAGAGGAGTTCTATCGACTCCTCATCAGAACAGGCCATGCAGAAGCTGATAAGGAGAAAGTTTCCTGATACCTTAATGGGTTAAGGCCAAGCATTCAAGAGGAGTTGAATCTGGTTCGAATGAATAGTATTAAGGAGGCATACCAATTTTCCCTAAAAGTAGAGGAAAAGCTGAACAAGAAGTTCGAGAGCAGACAAAATGGAAGAGGTCACGGTGGATAATCTAGTGGATGGTCCTATGGAGGCCGAAATGAAGATTCAAAAAAGAAGGATGAGGCCAGTAGTAGTCAGAATCAATGAGGAAACAATTCCAATCATTTCTAAGATCAGAATAATAGAGATCAGAGAGGAAGAGGAAGAGGACAAGGATCTAGAAGAGGAGGCTTCAGTGGAACAGGTTTTCACTGTGGAGAAGAAGGTCATAGGGCATTTGAATGTCCTCAGCGCCAAGGTGGAATAGACAGGAGAAATGAAGGCCAGGCCAGAGTTGCACATGTAGATGAAGATGCCAGATCATCAAATTTTGAAGATGCTGAAAGAGGAGAAACGTTGATTAACAAAAGAGTCCTGCTGAGTGGTGAGAATGAACCTAAACAAAGGAGGAGCCTGTTTCACACCAGGTGCAAGTGTGAGGGTAAGTGTTGTGATGTGATTATTGATAGTGGAAGCACTGAAAATTTGGTGTCAAAAGAGATGGTGACAAAGTTGAAGCTCAAGAGACAGAAACACCCACATCCATATCGGATTGCCTGGGTACAGGATGACCACAAGGTCATGGTCAATGAACAATGCCTAGTGAAGTTGAAGATTGGTGGATATCATGATGAGGTACTATGTGATATCATATCTATGGATGTATGTCATATGTTGTTAGGTAGACCATGGTAGTTTGATCGATGTGTTGTACATGATGGTCATGTGAATACCTATTCCCTGACAAAGGATGGAGTGCGACATAAGCTAAAGCCATTGAATGACACAAAAGAAAAGGTATGTGATAGTGCAAGAATAACTTTTGTTGATGGAAGAAATTTCCTAGATGGTATGAGGCATGAGCATGTATGTTTTTCTTTAATTCCAAAAGCTGGTAAAGAGGAAGTAGAAGATGTTCCTATAGAAGTTACAGATTTGTTGAATGAGTTTCATGATATTGTATTCGATAATGTACTTGATGGATTACCACCAGTCAGGAAGATTAGTCATCAGATGGACTTGATTCTAGGAGTGAGTTTTCAAAATAAGGCAGCACACAGAATGACACCTGCAGAAAGTGAGGAGTTGAATAGATAAGTACATGGGTTGTTGCAGAAAGGATTGATCCGGGAGAGTCTGAGTCCCTATGCTGTACCAGTGGTATTAGCACCAAAGAAGAATGGAGAGTGGAGGATGTGTATAGATTCAAGAGCAATAAACAAGATCACAATCAAGTATAGGTTTCCATTGCCACAAATGGATGATATTATGGACTATTTGAGTGGAGCTGTGTATTTCTCAAAGATAGATCTGAAGAGTGGATATCATCAAATTCGGATCAGAGAAGGAGAGGAATGGAAGACTGCCTTCAAGACAAAGGAAGGACTGTATGAGTGGTTAGTCATGCCTTTTGGGCTAACCAATGCACCGAGCACTTTCATGCGGCTCATGAACGAGGTTCTGAAAGAATTTTTGGGTAAGTCTGTCATTGTTTACCTAGATGATATTCTAATCTTTAGTAAGACATTGGAGGAGCATATGATGCATATTCGTATGGTATTTGAGAAGCTGAGAGAAGAGAAATTGTTGATTAATTTGAATAAGTGCAGTTTTGTGAAGAAAGAATTGGTGTATTTGGGGTTTGTAGTTTCAAGAGAAGGTCTAAAAATGGACCCAGAGAAGGTACAGGCTATCCTTGAATGGCCTACTCCAAGGAGTGCTACTGAGGTAAGATCTTTTCACGGTCTAGCTAGCTTTTATAGAAAGTTTATCAAAAATTTTAACAATATTTGTGGACCCTTGACTGAAATAATGAGAGGGGATAGAAAAGAATTTAAGTGGACTAATGGGGCAGAAAAGAGTTTTCAATTGTTGAAACAAAAAGTTACAGAACAACCTATTTTAGCACTTCCAGATTTTAATAAGGTGTTTCAAGTAGATTGTGATGCTAGTGGTACTGCAATAGGAGCTGTTATGAGCCAAGAAGGTAAACCTGTTGCTTATTTCAGTGAGAAGTTAAATGATGACAAGAGGAAATATTCTGTTTATGATCAGGAATTTTATGCTATAGTTCAGACATTAAAGAAGTGGAGACATTATCTACTTCCTAAGGAATTTGTTTTGTATACTGATCATCAAGCTTTGCAATATTTGAATAGTCAAGGAAAGTTGAATCAGAGGCATTTGAAATGGGTTGAGTTTTTGTAGAGTTATACATTTGTTTTGAAACACAGGAGTGGAAAGTCTAATAGGGTTACAGATGCTCTTAGCAGAAGGCAACTATTGCTGACAGAAATGAAGATTGAAGTGGTTGGGTTCAAGGAACTCAAGAATTTATATCCAGAGGATCGTGATTTTGGTGAAGCTTGGAAAGCTTGTACAGAACCTGTTGTAGATAGGATGAAATGGTTGGATTTCATCATCTAGGATGATATGCTATTTAGAGGGAGTCAGTTGTGCATTCCAAGAAGTTCTATGAGGGAGAATCTCATCAAGGAGAAGCATAGCGGGGGATTGGCTGGACATTTTGGTCGTGATAAAACCCTTGGTTTGGTTAGTGAGAATTATTATTAGCCATAGTTGCAGCAAGATGTGAAGAAGTTTGTATAAAGTTGTAGAGTATGTCAGATGGTGAAAGGAGTGAAGTAGAATATAAGGTTGTATCAGCCATTACTCGTACTAGAGAAGCTTTGGGAGGATATCAGCATGGACTTTGTTCTTGGTTTACCGAGGACTCAGCAGGGACATGATTCAATTTTTGTGGTGGTTGACAAATTTTCAAAGATGGCACATTTCATTCCCTTCAAGAAAACTAATGATGCTATTCATGTAGCAGAATTTTTTTTCAGAGAAGTAGTGAGACTTCATGGTTTGCCAAAGACCATAGTTTCAGATCGAGACACTAAGTTCGTTGGATATTTCTGGCGTACATTGTGGAAGAAGTTGAAGATAGATTTGAAATTTAGTTCATCACATCATCCATAGACTGATGGACAGACAGAGGTGGTGAATAGAAGTTTGAGAAATTTGCTGAGATGTTTGGTTGGAGACAAGCCAACAAGATGGGATTTGATTTTACCACAGGTAGAATTTGCATACAATAATTCTGTCAATAGGAGCACTGGTACCATTCGAGATTGTATATGGAAGTAGTCCAAGAAATGCATCTGAATTGAGAAAGATAGATAAAGGAGAAATAAGTAGTGCTGAAGCTGAGGATTTTGCAGAACATTTGAAGAACATCCATGGGGAGGTGAGGAAGCACATTACCAAGATGAACGCACAGTATAAGGCTAAGGCAGATGAGAAAAGGAGGTATAAGGAATTTCAAGTTGGTGATGAAGTCATGGTTCATTTGCAGAAGGAGTGGTTCTAGTTGGTACATATAACAAGCTGAAAATGAAGAAGTTTGGACCATGTAAGATACTGAAGAAACATGATTCGGGAAATGCATATGAGGTAGAATTGCCTAGTGAGCTAAATATTTCACTAGTGTTTAACATTTCAAATTTGATAGAGTATCATGAAGGCAGTGTTGTAGATGACATCAAAGCAGTGCAGTGGAGTATTCCAACAAGTAGTTCTGATACCAAGGAGATTGAAGACATACTGGATAGTCATGTTGGCCAAAGCACAAGGAATAGGACATATGAAGAATATCTAGTCAAGTGGAAAGGACAACTTGTTGAAGATTCATCATGGCTGACAAAGGAGGAGGTCAACCATCTTGGTTTTCCTCTTCACACCTAAGTCGTGACAGGGTCACTTCTCAAATTACCTCGGGTGTCTAATGCAGGAGCATCCTGGGTGTAAGAGAAATCTTGCATCACCCAAAAATATTTATGTTTTTGTATTCAATAAGGGCTATCTTGTGTAGAGCTACTATTTATGGAAACTTTCTATTTTTAGTAAGTTGGTCATAAATTTTAGAATGTTCTGATTTCACATGTGGAGGTTCATCTCAGTCGTATCATCCTGCTAGTAAAGTTTCATTGACAGATCAAGTCTAGCTTTGTAGATTTTGAAGATTTTTGATATTGGCAGTAGGGTATAGAAACTTTGAGCTTAGTTTTGAAGGCTTTAGAGGCCTTGGATGAGGTCGATAATTTGGGTGACGGGTGCTTGCGTGAGTCAAGCCTGTAGAGCACTTCATGGCATTTCTGAATTGGGGTTGTAATAGTCAATCAGAGCAACTGGCGATGACTTATGGTCTTCAGAAGTTGAGTCACTTGAAATGGCAGAAAATAATTTTCCTTCAAAATTTCTGTTCAGGTTTCAAAAGTTATTTTGAGCTGACTTTGATGTAGTAAATTGTAAAATAAAATAATTCTAAGTTTGGTCGGCCCTTTGGGCTAAATTTCTGGAACCTTCTCGGGCAGTGGAAATTGCCTATATAAAGAAGGCCCATAGTGTTGTCTTAGGCAGTTCTGGGTAATAAATCGAGGCTTTGTCCTACGGAATATTGTAAGGGAATGCCCATGTGGCTTTGCATATTGTAATTTTGAAAGTTTGTAATTCCACATTTGTGGGGATAATAAGAAGCCAATTTTATGTTCTTGCATATTGTTGTTGTTTCTCTATTTCTGTTATGTGTTTGGGGTATTAAGGGGAGCACCCTTCATCACACTTTCAAGACCCCCAACTTGTCTCAAAAACTTTGAAGTTGGATCCCCAATTCTCCAAACAAACACACAATCATCAAATGGACATTTAGCAGTTGAAAAGACCATTGTGCAGGAATTTGAAATTCTCAAAGCCGTTGAAGAGAAGTGTTTGTGAAAATGTTCTTCAAGGATCTCCCTCTAGATGCCATGTCAGCCAATTCATCCGCCAAAGAATTTCCTTCATAGAAAATGTGTTTGATTGTTGTTGATTAAAATCTACTAATAGACTACATAATTACTTCCAAAGAGTCTTGAAGATGCCAATTTTGTGTTGCCCCTATCCTAAAAACATTAATTGTTATCATGGAGTCACCTTCAATCTCTAGTTTATTCACACCTATCTCAAGTGCAAGTGAAAGACCTAAAAGTAAGGCCTTGAATTCAGCCATGTTGTTGGTGCCATTCGACAAGGGCTTTGCTAGTTTAGCTAAGACTATTCCTTCTAAAGAGTGAATGATGCAACCTGCACCCGATGGGCCTGGGTTGCTTTTGGATGCTCCATCGAAGTTTAGTTTGAACCAGCCCAGAGCAGGAGGTCTCCAAACACAAGATGCTCTCAAAACTTGATTAATTTTGCAGCCTCTGCCCAGAGAGATGGGGGTCTTGAGTCCATACTACCTTTTAAACATTTGATCATCCCAATCTATATAATATTTGTGTTGAGCTGATTGAATTTGGAGACAAGAGTTCATCACTTCTACAATACCTACTTCAATTTTGTTGAGAATGGAGTTTAATCCCATAGCTTTCTCTTGAAACAATCTTCTATTCCTTTCTTTCCATAAATCCCACAACAAAATAGAAGGGGATATAATTTGAAGGTTGCCACATAAACTATTGCCATAAAGTTTGGGCTAGGATAATAATAATTCAAGGATCTCCTTTGGGAAGGCTGATAGAAAACCTAATTTTGAACATAGCCAATGCCAGCACTCTATAGCAAAGGGGCATGATAATAATAAGTGATTAACATCCTCTTCACTATTATAACACAAGGAACATTTGGAATGGACCTGATACCCCATTCTGATAAATTTGTCCGTAGTTAGAATTCTGCCCTCAAAAGTAGCCCAAGTGAATAGACTTGCTTTAGGGAGACAATTACTGTGCCAACATAATTGTAAAGGAATTTTAGCTATGTTGGTTTTAGAACATTCTGACAAGATATTCTATCCATTCTTGACATTATAAACCCCTAATTTATCTCCATTCCAAATAATCTCATCTGAGCCCTAGTTAAGAAAGAAGACTCTATCTCTAATCAAGCTTTTAAACATACTTAATTTAATAGGATCCAGATTCAATTCTGAGAAGTCCTTCAATTGCCAAGAACCATCCACTGGGGACATGGATGAGGGGATGATGTAGTCTTTAGGAAAAGAACCCTAGGAAGCTGAGCAGATTTGACTCATCTGATTTGGCCCTAACAAAGAGTTAATGCTAGGAAGCCCACCCCAAGAATCCTCCCAGAATCTAGCTGCATTACCCTCTTTAATGTTCCATGAGACATTGTTGTATATAACCTGCCTAGATTTTATTATGAAATTCCATTTTCTTGAGCCTCTCAGAAGATTTTGGAGGAGAAACATCTCCTCTTCAGAATAGTTACCAAGGTATTTGCCCCTTAAGATTCTAACCCACTTTAAGTTCTGGTTCTTCATGATTTTCCATAGAGCTTGGCTCCAAGAGCTTGATTTTTCCATAATTGATTCTTGATGCCTATTCCTCCAACAGTTTGAGATTTGCATATCTTGTCCCATGAAATGAGTGCAAATTTCTTTTTTGTGTTTTTCCCTTGCTAGAAGAATTTCCTTAATTTTTTAACCATATCCATATACCCATCTATGGATAGAGAAAGGCAAGACATTAAATAAATAAGGACTGCTGACAACATTGCTTTTATCATCACTAATATGCCAACCCAAGAGAGCCATTTGGATTTCCATTTGTCCTTTTTTCTGTCTAGCCTCTCATTAATGGGTTTCCAAACTGTGGTAGACCTTAATGTTTTGTCTATGGGTATGCCCAAGTATGAGAAAGAGAGGGATCCTGATTTGAAAGCCAAAACCTTTTCAATCTACTACAGAAGTTTCTTTTTGGTATGAAAAAATAGTATTACTAATTTTTCCTTATTAGCCACTTGGCTAGAAGCTTTGGCATAATTTTCTAGTAATAAGTTGATCTTCTTAGCCTCTTGAATGCAACCTTTTCCCAAAATAAGGATGTTTTCAGCAAACGGTTGGTGAGTGACTGCTTTGACAGAGGAAGTAATTTTAACTCCTTTAAGAAGATTTTGATCTTGTAACCTGACCAGGCCACGCCCGAAAGCTTTAGCCATGATGATAAATAAGAAGGGAGAAAGGGGATCCCCTTATCTTATGCCATTGGAACGTTTGAAAAATCCTTGAGGAGAACCATTCACTAAAACATAAAATTTAGGAGTAGAGATACAATGAAAAATCAGATTGATCTAGGCCTTAGAGAAGCCGAAGCTTTCCATACATTTGGCTAGGAATCTCCAATCTACCTTGTCATAAGATTTTTTTATGTCTAATTTAATAATCATGGTACGCTATTTATTATGTTGAATAGAATGCATTGCTTCTTGGGCTGTAATAATTCCATCAAAAATTGATCTACCCAAAACAAAACCAGTCTGTTCCTCCCCTATGATCTTGGGAAGAATTGATTTCATTCTATTTGCTAAGGCTTTTGAAAATATCTTATAAATTGTATTACAGAGGGAAATTGGTCTATATTCATCCATACAAGAAGCCTGTTCTTTTTTAGGAATTAAAGCAATGAAAGTATTGTTAATTTCTGTTAGAAATCTACCTGAGCCTCTGGCAGCCTCCAAAGCTATGACTACAAAAAAAAACTTTTCTAGAGGAATAAATATCAAAGTTTAAAGTTAATCATTCATCCAAGAAACTCATAAGATAATAAGAAAGGCACATAATCTCTGAAACATCGTAATCAAAATTAAGAATATATTGTGCATACAGATGGAGAGGAATCTCAAAATCTATTGATTATAGAAGCTACAGATCGAGCCCATAGTTTGAGGTGCTCCTTCATAACTTTTGCTTCCTTCCCATTTGCTGATGGTAATCTCTCATGGGTGGTAATGAATAAATACTTTAAGTCCAAGAACAACATTTGTTAATTCTGGGCTTAGCTAATCCTTGTTAAATTGGTAATAAAGTTGGATGAATCCTGTAATGAATAAATACTTAAGTCCAGGATCAACATTTATTAATTCTAGGCTTAGCTGATCCTTGTTAAATTGGAAACACAATTGGATGAAACGTCTTATTTCTTGAACCTCCACATCTATTGTACTCATAGTGTGACCCATGAATTGAAATTCCTTCCTACCACTCATCTGAACTCTAATTCCTTCTTGTCATTCATGTATAAATAGATGTATGGTTTTATGAGCAATGGACATTCTATGTGGGCTGGTTGGTTTGTGAAAGAGATATGTGTAATCACAGATGATGTAAGAATAATAAATCTGTGAAAAGCATGTTTAGGCCTCTTTGTCGTGGCGACTCAGACTTGGAATTTGAGGATTTTTTCATGACTAATTTTTTCCTAATTTAGGAGTAGTCTAATAATTATTTTAAATTTAAATATTATAATATTAGTATAAATTAGTAATATTTACAAAAATCTCAAATGTATTCAAGAAGTTTCTAAATTCATATGTTTTATTTTGAAAAGATTCTAAATCAATAAAAATAATATACAATAAATTATATAGAATTTTTTATTTGTGATAAAAAAATATAAAATTAGAAAAAAATTATAAATTAAGAATGTTTCTAAGTTTATATATTGCATACTAATATTTTAAATTGGTAAAACAAGTTTCTAAAATTTAATATAAACATTTGCCATAAATATATATCATGTATTATATATAAACTAATATATATTTATTTTATTGAATAAAATATTATATTACTTATAACAAATTTTGACGGTTTATTAATAAATTTAAGTGTCATATTGACAGTTTTATTAAAATTTAACCTGTCAATCTCTACGGTCCAATAAATTTTCAGCCTGTCATATACGGCTCAAAAGTAGAAAAATAATGTTTTATTGAGTTAGGCGAGGCCAGGGAATGGGATAAAAGACCACTTGGGAGTTGCGAACATGTGTGATCTGAAACATTTGAAGTTATTTTATCACAATTATGGAGGAGTGAAAGTTCTATGTCAATTGTCATTTAGATTGTTGTTGTTCTTATTAAATTTGATTTGGATTTACCGTTTGATTTTATGTTTAGGTTTGTAAATTTTGTTTCAAAATTTATTTTTATTTATATATTTTAATACATCATGTGTTTTCAAATATTTTTTTAATAATTAAATCTATTATTATTATTTTCATGTTTAACCTTTAATTCTAATATATATTAGTACTTTTATAAATATTCTAGTTTATGGTTGTGACAATTAGGACAATCATGTGCTACACAATCTATTGATTCAAAATTGAATTTCAAATAGTTATCAATTGCTTTTTAATCTATTCGATATCAATATGTTAACCATTTACCATTTTTTATTTTAATTTTCCAAGGTCATCTCAACTTTCATTGTTTAAAGTGCACCTTTAGATTACTATACAATCTAACAACTACTAACAACTTCAATAGCTAGAGTATTCCATGACAATAAATAATGATAAATTTAATGGGAAACATTATTAATTTAAAAATATACTATTGAAGTAAATATATTCTAAGAAACATAGTGAAATGGATGAAGAAAAATAGTATTGGTAAATATAATGGTTCAGTTGTTGGACATAAAGAAAATGTTCATTCTCATTTAAGGAGATTTACAATTATGAAACATTTAAATTAAGAAAAATAATAGTATTCAAAGTGGTTTAGTAGAAAACTTTGTACAAATAAAATATACAAATTATAGAACATTCTATTTTCTTTTCTTATTATTTGATATTATGTGAAATGATAAAAACATGTTATTATTACACCGAAGGCATTTCTTATATGAAATGTGTCGGCCTAGGTTAAACTGATCGACAGCTGTCGAGCATGCCATATGCATGCAAGATGATTGAAATGATCCAAATCATCCGTGACGCTTGAAAAATCCTGAATTTGTAAAATTTCCGCAGTGTGAAGCGACTGTAAAGCTATGAATTAACTCTTCAGAAACTAGAGTTAGTTTTACAGTTTACAAGACAAGCATTGCTTATTTCTTCATTTCCGTCCATTTAACTTTCTACAGGGTTAATGAATTCGTCAAAAGTGGTACTTCTATCCATTTTACTTTCTATAGGGCTGACAAATTTGTTAGAAGTGATAGATCGTAGCTTAGAATGTTTAAAAGACTAAGTGCACACCAAAAGATATGAAGTAAAGAGCCAGAGGCTCTACTTGTGCGAGCGTGTGGAGGCCGCCTTGGTAACTACCAATGGATAGCAATTATTATATTTTGCAGGAAGCTGGCGAGATGACAAGGACAGAGTTGGACACATGGTGTCTAGTCGCATGTGCGCTAGATGAACATGGCAGTGAAGGATAAATTTAGAGATTTGGAGATGAACTTAGTCACCAAATCTCAGAATAGTGTGGCAGTTAGAGAACAAATTTGGAGAACTAGAGATAACCTTGGTCTCAAAATCTCCTAGTTAAATCGGTTAAGTCCCAAACATCTAGAGAATGGGAGAATGCCTTAGTTGTGCATTCTCCCAAATTCTTGGTGGTTACAAGTTTCATTCGGAGATCATGAGAAAAAGGTACAGTCACCCATTCTCCAAATATAACCCACGGTTAAGATTTCATTCAAAGATTATGCAAATGAGTCTATTTTCTCATTCTCTAAAAGAATTGAGGGTTAGCAAATTCATTTAGAGATCACGAAACTAAGGCATATTCACTCATATTTTGTTATTTGTTAACAAAAAAAATACACATATTAAAAACTAACAAAAAATTAAATACAATTAAACACATTTAAAACCACACGATCTTAATCTAAGTAAAGTTCATCAGATTAAGCGACTACCATTGATTGTCCTCTTCAAAAGCTGAAATCTGACGATTGTCTCTTAATCGCTTAATAAAGATGATGTCATCCCAAAATTGCAGAGATTAAGCGACTACAATTGGATTAAGATCGTGTGGTTGGAATTTGATCTCACATATCAAACTTTTCATTATAGTCGCTGGATCTCTTAATGCATTTTAAGCTATTTGACTTCGGCCAATTGTTTTAGAAAAGGAGAATATTCGTATGCCTTATGGAGATTACATGAGTGAAGGGTTTTGGGTTATCGCTTAATAAAAAGGAATATGCTAGAGTTCTAAGGGGAATAATCATGAAATGAGCGAGTACAAAGTATTCTCTTAATCTATACAAGTTTTAATAGACTTTGATTTCTTCTCGTGACTTCACATCAGCCACAAGATTTAAATCTGACATTGTTCATTCTGACGGTTGTCTCTTAATCGCTTAATAAAGATGATGTCATCCAAAAAATGTGAAGATTGAGCGACTACGGTTGGATTAAGATCATGTGGTTGAAATTTGATCTCACATATCAAACTTTTCAATATAGTCACTAGATCTCATAACACACTTTAAGCTATTTGAGTTCTCAAGAGACTAATTGTAAAATGATAATAGGTACATGCACATATATAATGATGTTTATGATCATTAATGGACTTAGTTGTTAGTGACTTTTAAATCTAAAATTTCTAATAAGTAGAATACTGGCGCAGAAAAAAACTAATTTTTTTTTTTATTAAGCGACTACAGAGTATTCTCTTAATCGCTGCATAACTTTTTAAAAAACTTTGATTCCTTCCTATGACTTTAATCTCTACAGTTTTGGGATGACATCATCTTTATAAAGCTATTAAGAGAAAACTATCAGATTTCCCCGTTTGAAGAGGACAATCAATGGGAGTCGCTTAATCTCATGAACTTTACTTGGATTAATATCATGTGGATGAAATTTGATCTCACATATCTTTAATTTTTGAAAGGTTTTGTTTTAGAAAAAGAGCACCGTCAGGTTTAAATAGTCCTGTGACTGGTGTGAAGTTGTGAGAAGAAATCAAAGTCTATTATTCAAGTTGTAGGGATTAAGAGAATACTATGTATTTCCTAGATCTCGAGTTGAACAAGGTCATGTAATCTCAACAAAAATTAGAAAAATTGATAAAGTTTTGGCAATTAAGAGACTTGTTGTAGTTGCTAAAATCTTTGAATGAAAAGTAAAGATAAAGAAACTTTAAAAGGAACACTATTAGATTAAGATCTAATGGTAGTTGTGAGGTCTCAGAATGAAATCAGTAAATGATAAATCTTTCACCGAGGAGATAGTCTATAGTTGCTGAGTCTCACTTTCCCAAAAAAAAATATCAAGAGACTCAAAGAAGGCCGTTAGATTAAGATCTAACAATAGTCGTTGAATCATTAGAAAAAGTCATAAGAAGCTAAAATATTCAGTGCCTCTATTTTCTTCCCACAGTCGCTAAGTCTCAAGACAATTTTTGAAAGATTATATAATTTAGCGACTGACAAGCTTTCTTTAGTCACTTAATCTCTGGAAATAATAAAAAAAGGACAAGTATTTTAGCGCCTGCAAGAAGCTGTGTAGTCACTAAGTCACTAGAAATTAAAATTAGATTACTTGTCACTTTCTTTGCTCTTGGCTAGTGAATTGAGTTTTGACTGTGCCAACTAATGATGGAAGTGACATGAATTACAAAGCTTGAGTCTCAAATGGTCTAATGCATTCAATTCTTTAGAATAAATATAGCTAAGTGTTAGTCATTTTAAATTTACCAAGCATTCAAAGAGCTAGAGCAAGGAAATTGTGAAATTAGTTGTTACTCATTCTAAATTTACCTTGCATTCAGAGAGGTAGAGCAATGAAATTGTGAAATTATCTAGTTTTTCAACATTCTAAAAGTTCAGGAGTTCAGAATTCCTACAAGTATTTTTATCAGTTGATCAGTATCAGTCAGCCAACAATGAGTGGAGCTTCTACTAGTAAGGGAGCCAAGGATAAAGGGAAGGAGAGTTATTTAGATGAGTTCCTTAGTCTGCTCCCTAGGTCTACACAAAACAAAAAGTTCAGTGATAAAATTTTCAGTGATGATCTAGCATTTTGTAGAGATGCAAAAACACATGATGTATCTAGAATGCATTTGTTTAGATATTTCTATAAAAATTTTGAAAGCCCAGTGCCCATATCAAACCGTTGGACCTCAGGATTGGCTAGGTTGATAGTACTAGATGTCTTCTTAGATATAAATTTGTTGATTCAATTGGCCAATAGATATGACCCTTTGTCAAAAAAAAAAGGAAAGATGATCACTTAGCCCTGGTGACATTGGATAGAAATTCGTTCATGCAAGCTTTTTCTATAAATATCCCAATGGATACTAAGATCAATTTGCAAGCTCAAGAAAATAGATACGTTAGGGAGTCAACCCTAGTTACAAGAGATATCCAGCTTCATGTCCCTAGACCCAACAAAATTACATTGCGGTGACACCAAGGACTATGCCATACTTCTATAAGGACTTGAATTTTTATATCAAGTATATTGCATATGGATTGTGCAAAGTGTTGGGGGTGGATGGTGGTGTAGAAAGAATTTCTTCTGATATTCTAATGATGGTAATGGATTTATAGAGTCCTCATGTAAATAGAGGTTATGACTACATAGGATATGTAATAAGTAGGATGAATGAAGGTCTTCAGTCTATTCGAAAGAAGGAGCCATCTCCTAGGTTTATGCATTACTCTTTGTTAATGCATCTTATTTTTTATCACAACTACAATATCATGGATTTAAAATACCTTCAGCCTAAGATGATGAGGAATGGTTAACCTAATCCAGTCCATTTTTGGATAAAGGCGTGGAATTTTACTTCAAGCGGGTGTAATTTTTGTGCTTTTCAGAATTGCATGGTGCAACCAATCTTGTTCAGCTTAGGGTTAAATCTATCCAAGCTGCCAGTTAAGGTTTTGCAATTATTAAGGCCTTGTCAATTTGTTGAGAAGTGGACTGGAAATCAAAATTGGGGAGATTTTTATTATGAAATAACATTTACAATAATCAGAGTCTATGGTTTCCCCTAACCACCTCATCTTCTCTATTTTATGTGCCACCAAGAATTGCAATGCTAGAGTTCATTTGGCAACTCATGTTGACTGATAAGGAGCTCTTGGCTCCACATAGAAAGGGTACTTTTACCCCTAGACACTTCAAAGTTTCCAACTTCACAATTGGAAAGAATGCATTGAACTAAGTAAATGATTGGTTTGGCCACTTTAAGATGAGTGTTGCTTTGTATAGGTATGTAGATACAAAAGATTTGTTTGTTAATACAAGGAAATTTTATACTCCCACCATTCCAATTAGCAATAGATGAGAAATCTCCTAAAGAGGATCTTATTAGGAATATCCTCGATGAAGATGAGATAGAAAGAAGGGCACAACAATTACAAGAATTGTTGTCCTTAGAAAAACACCTCAAGAAAAGGGGAATTCCATTTGGTGGCTTTTTTCCCACATTGCCTTATTTACATAGGCTAGATCAGATGATGGAAAATTTCAATGCTTTGATCAACTCTTAGGAGGGATTAATTGATGATAAGGAGAGGGAAAATGACAAGCATTCTTCAGAATATGAAGAAGATAGTGATGATGGTTACTCAGTGCATAGCCTTCCTACCATGGAATAACCACTTCTTACTGAGCAAGAAGCAAATGAAAATGTAGTTGTGAATTTGACAGAACTTCCAAATTCTGAGGATACTAATGAGCCTCCTTTTAAAAGGCCAAAAATGTAAACATGAGAGCCTTCACAAGTAAGGGCTACTGAGAAGAGAAAAGATAGAGTCAGAACTCTAATTACTGGCACCAGGGCCTATGATTATCAATTGAGGAAGAAGATTAGAGAAGAGAGTTAAAAATGAAAAGTAGTAGAGGAAATTGAGTTGCCTCTAGCTCTGTGCCAAGATGAAAGATTGCTTCATCAAGAAGCTTTCTTAAAAGATGATGAATTCACAAAAACTGATGAATCCAAAAACTTTCTATTATGGAATATGCAACAATAGGTTTCTTCTACTATGCAGATAATAGAAGAAGGCCAAGTGCCAAAAGAAGCCATTCAAGCTTTGAAGGATTATGATCCTAAATTAGAAACAATCACTCTTGAAGAAGCCAAGAGGTTAGTAAAGGCAAGAAAAATGCTACTTGTACCTAGTTGGGATCTTTCTTTCGCATTTATAATAGACCAAATAAGAAGGCAACCAGAGATAATTTTTTCTTTAGAAACCCAAGTAGGGGATATAATAAAAGGATTTGGGTATAGCCCAAAAAATCAAGCATTGGCTATGTGGAGCCTGTATCCCAAGGATCGAAAGCCCTCTCTCTTAAATGTCCAAGAGAAGATGGAGGGAGACAAAATAATTTGGTCAATAAACAAAACTGTTGACCTTGAGATTTCTCAAGTGCTCACCCATTTTGCAAGATTAAATGAAGACAAATCAAAGTAGTTCTCTAATAGATATAAGAATTTGTTTGAAGATTACAGTTCACTTGTTAATGGTAGAGAGTTGCACATCATGAAAGAAAGGGCATTAGAAAAAATTGTGGAGGATTTGACTCAATAATTAATATACATGCCTGTGATTTCCCCTCCACCACTTGAACAGTCTACAACAATAGAGACCCAAAGTGTAGGGGAGAAGAAGAAGCTGTAGTGATAGAGAAAATCAATTTGGAGAAGAATGAGGCTATACTGCAAGGCCTAAACAAAATTTTGAAACACAGAGTAGATGTTTTGAAGGAAAAAGAAGATGTTGTTTACACTTTCTATAATAAATTACTTGGATTTCAAGTAGAGGTTAACCATTTTGTTACTATTTTGAATACCTATTTTGGAACTTGGTTAGCAAGGACCTCATTGTTTGAAAGAGTAGTAGCAGTGCAACCCTTGAGGACAGATATTCCAAAGGCTATTTTACAAGTAAAGGAAGAGATTGATTAGATAGGAATAACTTTATCCTTTTTTAAGGGTAAATAAAATTAAATTGAGATGAGGGCAATAATGTTTGGGCCTAATTTCAATAGGTTTATCCCACATATCAAGGCATAAAATGGAGCAGTAAAGGATTTGGATACATAGAGATCAGAGTTTGATTCTCTACTACCTAAGATAGAGTTTTTTTTATTAATGATAGAAATGAATTAGATATGGACTACTTCAATGCAACTCTTGATGAAGCTATTAAGGCTAAAATGGACTTCATTAAGTTCATTATAGATGTCAAGCAAATTGTAGATGTAAGATGGGAGACACAAAAGGAACAATTAAGGAGCATTCAAGAATTTTAGTGGCCCACGGAGGAGGAGGTAGCTGCATGGGATGCCCTTACAAAGACCAAGAAGAAAAGGCCTGCAGTAGTTGACCTTGACATTCTTGATGAAGAATGAAGAAGTCACCTGGATATCTAACTCGTGACCTATGAGAACATGGATGATAACTATTTATGAAGAATGATGTAGGTTAGCCTAAAATGGTGGTCACCATATCTCATAATAACTCAATGAAGTTATCAAGAATATCTCCAGACAAAGGTGTCAGTTATCAAACAAGGAAGATCAGATGAGTCCAAAAGTTTTTTGTCTTTCCATCTCTTGAGAGCCTCAATTGTATTTTTATTTTTCCTATTTTTAGGTTTAGGGCTAAAAATATCCAAAGCTTGTTGCATGATTATTCTAAAAGGGATTCTGAGATGTTTTAGCTATATATTTTTGAGTTGTAATCTCTTTTTGAGAAAGGATGAATATTGAATACAATCTCTGTAGAACATATTTCTTATCTCTGTCTAAGCATCTGAGCTTAAAATTTTGTATGTATAGAAACAAGTTTATTTTCAATAAAATACATTGCAATTTCTGTCTTATTTTGTTATTGTCTCTTTCATTTTATATTATACTCTTGTATGCTTTTATGTTATACTCTTGTATGCTTTTATTCAAACTGCAAGTAATCTACAAGACATTTTATAGTATCTATTTTGATTTCTTCCTGTGGATTTACATACAATAACCATATGTCCAATGGAATAGGCACTGGTTGGATGTGTGTTATGTAGTCATCTTTTGGTCATCAAACACAAAGTATATCACTAAAACACCTTTAGTTACTTAGTTCATGCATATATTAGAAAGGACTGTATTTGAGCAAGTATAGTTCATACTGCTGGTTCCTTCAGGAGAGAGTCAAAAGGTTAGCCTTCATTGAGTTAAACTTAGAAAAAGAAGAAGAATGAATATCCTTATGTCACTATTATATGTTAATACTTTTGTAGTCTCCCTTGTAATACTTTGTATCAGGATATTGTCAGCTATTTGTAGAGAGATTTTTTATAGAAGTAATTTGAAATATAGTAACATAGCAGTGAAGACCCTCATCCACCATTTCAAATTTTAGGAGTCAGTAATAACTAACTCTCATAATTATCATAAATATCATTATATTTTAGCATGTGTCTATTATCATTTCTTATATGAAATAGGCACTCCTAATTGTGACATTGTGTTTTTTAGGTGTTTGTGTTGTTTACTAGTAAACGAATGCAGGTTTTGAAGCTAGTAACAACTAAATCCAATACTAATTAATTTTGGATTTAGAGGTCATTAACATCTAAATCCGATTTGTCAACTAAAACCATTGTACTATAATATTTGCAATCATATAAAGTTGAACAATAATGAAACATGTTAATGATTATTTGATAAAATAAATTCTATATCAATATTTACATTCAAACAAAATTGAAAATTTTTAATTATATTCAAAACTTATAATTAAGTTAGTAAATTATTAACTGTACGATATATCACATAAATTAACAGTGTCAGATTTCGCATTAGACGACATCAATATTATACATAAAATTAACTGATAATAGTCAGAACAATTAAAGCACATCTGTGAAAAATCTAAGAAAGATTTTGTTAATTAATACTCTTCCAAATTGTATATAAAGTCAAATATTTGTATTCAATGCAATGTTTTGGATCATCAGATTTATATGCCAGTCACTACTAAATCTGACATTAACAATTTTTTGTGTTTGTGTTGTTTAGTACTAAACAATACTAAGAGCTGATTTCATCTACAGATTTATAGACTACCTTTAAAATTTTGATCTGATGGTTCGTATTAAGTCTCTTAATACTTTATTTTTGGAATTAAAAGCTAACCACATGATCTTAATCTAACAATAGTCATCCTATCTCCAAAGTTGAAAGATGACATCATCTTTATTAAGCGACTAAATGATAGCAAAAAGATCTTGGCTTTCAAATAGAACAATCAACATAGTCATGCTATCTCCCAATGTCAACCTTGACTTTGATCTTTTCAGGAGTTTTAGCAACTATAGGAAAATAAAGATGCTTTATTACTTTTGGAGATTTGATAACTATAGTTATATCATAGTCGCTAAATGTTTTATTATTTAATCATTTTGTGTAGAGATTGGTCAAGTGAGGATATAATGGATCTAGTGTTTCGACGAATATAACTATATTTAAGGAAATTTTCATTATAGTCCCTAGATCTCATAAAGCACTCTAAATTTGATATTTCTAATAACTAGAATCCTGCCGAAAAAAAAAGTAAACAATTTCTGATTTAGTAGTCACTAATAATTAACTTTGATAATCCAAAAAATACCACTGAATTCAAATATTTAGGCTCTGACATCCACCGACTATAGTCCGTCTCCTTATTGCTAAAAACTTCAAGTATAGCTGATTTCATCTTTAGATTTAACAACTACCGTTATATTTTGGATCTGACGATTGGTATTAAGTTTCTTAATACTTAATAATAGAAAAAGTAACCAGATTCAGATTAAATAGTTGATAAAATATTAATCCGATAATGGAAATCATTAATTCAACTATAATATTTGTAATCTTATAAACAACAAAAGGTAGCCCTAAAGTTATAATAACAAGAAAATACACCATTGGATCAACATGTAAATTTTTCATTATAGTCCTTGGTTATCATAAAAAGTACAACAAAAAAGAAAAAAACATACACACTCCTTTTTGAATTTATTAGCATTTAATATCAATCAATAACCACAAATAAAATATTACGATTAATATAATAGTATAGATTAATAAAATAAACATCTAGATTGATCTGAAGACATGTTCCACTATGATGTATTTGCAGGCGTACTCTCCCATAATGATTTACAATGCAGATAAGAAAAATGAAAACTAATGAGATGATATTTTACAAACAAAAAATTAGATAGTTTTTATATCTCTGAATAATTACTTTTTTCGATATGTATGGCGATATTTGTTATGTTTAAATATAAAATACTTTTGGATATCGACATAAATAATAATTCGATGATTCAGACCGACTATTTATTGCATATCATTTAATACTCGTTCTCGCTATTTTTGTAGTTTTTCCTTGTATACCTCAGAGTTGTTGAATATGCATTAAATTGTATTCAATGTTAAATGGTTTGGTTGGTAAGAGTTTTTCATTTTTCTCTTCAACATGACCGCCTTATTTGACTTCCATCATAGCCTATATAAGAACTATTCTACTAATAATTTACTGAACCAACAACATATTTTACGGAAGCATTTATATAGATTTCAATTTATACATTCCCGTGAGCATCAAGACATTTCAAGTTCATCATTATGAAGGCATTGTTAACACAGGTTCTTTTAATTTATTTTTATATAGTTGTGCATTTTCTTGAATTCTTAGATTCTATCAATTTACATTTTTTAAGTTTTCATATATTTCCCGTAAACTTTCACATTTTTTTACAGCTTAGATATTATTTTACAAAATAACAATTTTAAAAATAAACACTAAATAAGTAATTTATATGATCTCAACATTGGACAATTTATTTGTCTCAGAAAATGATCTTTACATATTTATTTCAAGAATGTGTAACTAAGAAATATAGTGTTTATGTTTATGATATACTTTTGATTACTGACAGATTAGACTAATTGCCATTAAATAGGTAACAAAAATGGCCTTACTAACAACAGGAGCAATTAGTCAAATAATGGATGGTATTTCCATCAAGGAACCATGTTTTTGAATTCTATCATTACATTGTATTGAACAACAACACAGTACAAGTACAAAATATTGTCTTGAACTTTACGATGGTGTGCATACACAGTTTGCCCTTCTACCAGAACAATTTAACACACTTGTAGTGGAGAAGGCTTTAGTTATTGTTTGCATCAAAGAATACTCTTACAAGAAACTCCACAATTACATGTATGCCAATTATCTTGCTATATTCTATTGTACTTATGAAGATTCCATTATAAAACTTTATTAAATATGTATTTTCTTTATACTTGCAGGGCTATCCTAATTGATAATTTGTATATTGTGTCAAATAATGGAGACATTATTGGATCTCCAGTCCCTATAGTACAAGGTACTAGATAGATAGCATCATCTAGTAGTCATGGTGTTTTAGATGCTTCTTCATCTAACATAATTCCCATAAAACTCCTAACCCCATACCACAAGTTATGGACTATTGAAGGTCGTGCCTTACAAAACTCACCTGTCCATTGTTTCAAAAAATTGTCTAAATAGGGTAAAGTATTCAGATTTGACTTTATAGACAAAGAAGGATCTGGTATACATATAACTTGTTTCAATGAATTGGTTAATAATTTCTATGATATTATTCAATCAAATAATCTTTATTTGATTTCTAATGGTTCTGTAAATGTTGCAAATAAAAAATTTAGTAGTTCTACCAATCCATATGAAATAGTTCTTCAGATTTCTTCAATAATCATACCTTCGACATGTGTTCAATATACAGTTCTCGAATATGATCTTACCATATCAACAACATTGAATCTCCTGAAACTTTTCCTGTTAATTCACTTGTAGATGTGGTCGGAATTATTGTTTCTATCAATCCCTCAAGTACCATTAGGAAAAAAAAATGGTACGGAAATTTAAAAATATAATACACGTATCAAAGATATCTTTGGCTACTCTATTGATGTGACTCTATGGGGTCATCATTGTGAGAATGAAGGACAACAAATTCTTAATTTGTTCAAGGAAAGTCATTTTCTTTCATGGTTTGGTAAGTCATTGGATACTGTTTTCTCAACTAGTGTTGTTATCAATCCAAATTTAACTGAGGCTACTTCTCTATTGACATAGTGTATGGAAATAGAAGAAGATCAATCTTCTATTTCTATGACTAAAGATCCAACAAGACTTTCTAGATTTACAAATCCATAGACAATGTCTTCCATTTGTAAAAAAGACTTCCATTTCATGATTCCTATTTCCATAACAACAAAAATATGTAGACTTGATTTGGATAACTTTTATTATCTCTCATGTCCACGAAATGTGGATGGAAAAAATGTAAAAAAAAATTTATTCAAAATCATACAGGGACATATGAATGTCCAAAATTTTTTCTTCATATTCCAATATGTGATTTCACCTACATGCTTAATATGGATTTGCAAAATCCATTAGGGGAACTTCACAATGTTACTACCTTTGAAGGCCTTGCAAATACTTTGTTGGGTGTTGATGCAAAAAAATTTCAGCTACTGCTTGTCGAACCTAGTGCAGATAAACAACTTTTGGATAATCTATATGATTCTGAGTTTGTATTTGATCTAAGTATCAAAACATCTTCTTTTTTCGGTCAAGAAACTCAAAGTATAATTATTCTGGTTTTGAAGCTTTCTTAAGACCATAGTTTACTTTTAATATTGAACATATGTAATCACATGTTTATGTATATATGTATATTCGACAATAGACTGTGTGATATTGATATTGTGCAATATATAAATGTTTTCATATCTATTAAAACTATATAGTACTTGTATGCTGAATTTCATTAAATATTTATATTATTTACTTTAATATTAGTATATGTTCACATTTTACATTATTGTTATATCTTGTCTAATAATTTGGTATTTACTTTATGTGAATACATAATGCATAAAACTTATAAAGAACCAATATTTCCAAATTTACCATGATTCTTTTTAGATTACATTTCCATATCTCAATATTGTTTTTAACTTTACGATTTTCAATTATTACAGATATAAAAGAAAATTATATATGCAGTCATGGATAATGTAAATAATGAAAGAGAAGCTAAGCGCAATCACACAAATCAGATGCAGAGAGCTAGATATGATGTCAAAAAAATAGTTATTAACAAAAGAAGATGAGAAACCTCTCAAAATATTGAACTTGCATTATCTGCATCAAGTGTACTTTGTTCCAACACATCACCTCAATTAGAACCAGTTGAACTTCCCAATTCATATCCTCTACCAAATTCTATTATTCAAAATCCTTCCTTGCTAGAGCTTGAAATACCTGATTGTATTAAAGATCATACAACATCCATGAATACAATTGACCATATTGTTAGTTCACCTTTCTCTCAAAATTATTACAATGCCAGAAAAGAATTTCGTAGAAAGATAGATGGTATTTCAAATAGTAGAAAGTGTTCTATTTGTATGGAAAGATATCCTAGAATGAAAATGCGAATGTCAGATGAAATTTTAATATGTGACAGATGCAATTCTAAAAAAGATGGCCATCGCTTCTCAAAGTGGAACAATATGGATCCAGGTGAACAACCATTGTGTTTGAAAATCTTAACACAAATTGAATAGATGCTGATAGCGAAAATAAGTCCTATTTTGCAAGTTACATATGCAAAAGGTGGTCAACTCAAATATAGTGGTCATACTATTTGTTTTTCTCAAGATATTTCCAGTATCACAACATTGTTGCCAAGACAAATAGATGCATTGGATATAATCATTGTTAACAAAGAGAGTATAGAAAATAAAAATAATAGTTTTTATGTAAGTAGATCCCATGTTTATGAAGCATTGAAATATAAAACATTGAATGACTCATACTATAGGGATGTACAATTAGATGAAAATGCATTAGCATCATTGCCCTTACAATTTATTGATATTTTAGACCTAATTTATAATGCAGTGGAAAATACTCATCCTATTGAAGATAACTCATGCATGTTAGATGAGATAGAAGAAAATTAATTTGATGAGAGTGTAGAATTTAACAGCTCATTTGTTTGCAATCTACCTTCTCCACATAGAGAAACAAAAGAAATATGTTCTTTATTGCATTGAGGTGAAGGTCAAACAACATAATCTATTGCATGGCCTCCTATAACACCTTCTCCTATAAATGAATACACAACTAAAGGTTTATTTATAATGGCATTCCCAAATTTATTTCCCAAAGGAATGGCTGCATTCAAACAACCACATATCAAAGAAGTCAAACTCCATGATTATGCTCTTCACCTTCTATGGTACTATGATAATAGATTTGGGTAGCATTCAAGATTTTGGTACTTTTTATTGAATATTATCATGCGTCATCAAAGCCATGCCACAACATCTGTGTTTTTTTGCAAACAATTGGATGGATCTTTACCTGTAACAATTGTAGATCTTCATCAAAAGTTATGAGATGTACTTGATGATAAATTGGTAGATCAACTAATGAGATTTGGGTCTTCTGTATGTGGAACTAGAACTTTTTGGAATCAATGAAGAGAAGAACTAATAAACATGGTTATTCAAGTTGGTTGTCCTACACTTTTCTTTACCCTAAGTACTGTAGATACCAAATGGCCTGATTTACACAATGTCATGCCATCCAGTACACCAACAAATCCATCTATGGATACAAGATTGTGAATACAAAATATTATTTAAAATCATCATCTGATAGCTATATATATGCATCATACATTCACTACATTTTAGAGGAAGTTTTGGAGAAACTGCTCGGGGTAGCTGACTATTGGTACAAGTAAACAATCTATTTAAAATATTATTAATTCCTATGCAATTTCATATTTATTTACCAACTTAAATTTATATTACATTTGAATGGAAAAATAGAGGTTCTCCACATATTCATGGGTTTATCTGGTTACCAAATGCACCAGATATTAAAAATCTAGAATGGAATAATGATCTTTCAGTGCAGAAAGCTTTAGATTGCATAGACCAATATGTATTTGGATGGAATCCAAAAGCATACAACAAAGAAATCAGGGCATCTTTTCAAAATCTCTTCAAGATCCTTGTCTAATGACTACACAAATGATATATGCAATAGATGTGGCTTTTGATTACTGTGATTTGGTTAATCATGTTCAATGTCACACAAAATGTTCTCTACAAACATGTTTAAGAAGGAAAGGTGATGCTATTTCATGCCATTATAAAGCTCCATGGGCCATAGAAGAAAAATCTGAATTAACACTTACAAATAAGGGTGAACCTTAACATACAACAATGCATAATGATGATCGAGTAAACTTAAATAACATTCAAATTATTTGCATTTGGAGAGGTAATATAGATTGTCAAGTCATTCTTTCAATTGATGCAGTTAACAAGTACATAGCCAAATATGTAGCAAAAGCAGAACAAAAATCAGAAACATATCATCCAATGTTAAGTAGAATATCTTCAACTTTCAATTGTACAATGCCCCCACCAGCCGCACTTCAAAGAATGCTTCTTAAAAATCTTGTTGACCATGATATAGGTGCCCAAGAAACCTGTCATCTTCTACAAAAGCTTCCCTTATCCTTGTGTAGTAGACAATTTCTATCTTTGAATGTGAACCAAAAAAATCTTCAACATCTACCTATATTAGACATGCCAACAAGCTTATGCCATAACCAAATTGATAGTTATATGGCACATCCACCAAATTTAGAAATGTTTTATCTTATTGACATAACCCACAGATGGACATTTAGACCTAATCGAATGCAGAACAAATAGAAAGAAAGAAGATTAGCTTCTATACTTAGAGTCTCCCCTAGATTTATCAGTATCCCTTCTAGAGAGGACATTTCTTATCCAAATTTTTGCTAGAGTGAACTTTTATTATACAAATCATTCCACAATATTGAAGTAGAATTTGCAGCATCAGATGAAGTAATAATAGAACAATGGGAATATTTTTGAAAATCACATGAGGCATGGCATGTACGTAGAACACATTCAGATGCAGAAGAAGAAGATGATCCAGATACAATGCAAGATAGTATACCAGATGAATGGAAAGTTTTATCTCATTTATATCTAGGCATGCATATACATTTAAATGATTTAGATATGCTTGGATATCGAGATTTTGATTTAGGAAATAATTGATTGCAAACTAATATTATTCCTTTACAAAAATCTTCAGCTACAAATTTTATTCAATCAAATAAAAAAATCTTTCAATAGAATCTAGTTATGCATCAGCAATCTTATTATAAATTTTATGTCCAACAAAAAAAAGTATATGATATGATTATATCACATAGCCATACAAGTACTATACAACAACCATTATAGCTAATTGTACAAGGCAATGCTGGCACTGGAAAATCTCATTTGATTACTCAAATCAAAGCTTGTCTCACTCAATCAGCACCCAATGGACAGTCACCTATTCTACTTCTTGCACCAATAGGAGTTGCAACATTTAACATCAAGGTATATACAATTCATTCTACTCTATGCATTCCTATCAAAGAGATGGTATAATTGCAAGGTCAACAACTGGTAAAGGTACAGGAAAATCTATATTATGTTCAGTATATTATTATAGATGAAATGAGTTTTATTGGTCCTAAATTATTTGAAAGAATTGATATGAGATTGAGAGAAGAATTTCCAAATAGAAACCATATTCATTTTGGAGGTCATTCAATGATTCTCTTTAGTGATTTGGGTCAGCTTCCTCCAGTTAAAGATATTCCAATGTATGCTTCAAATTCATATGGTAGACAATTATGACAATCATTCAGAAAAGTAATAACTTTAGAGGCTAACTTTCATAAAATTGGTAACATGGATGTTAAGGTATGATTTTGTTCTCTTCTTACAAATCTAAGAAATGCAAAACCAACAATTGCAGATTGGAATCTACTCATGTCACAGACAAGTACTACTCTCAGTAAAGAGGAACAAGAAGATTTTCATTCGAAAGTACACCTTTTTGCAACTAATGAAATGGTAGCTCTTCATAATAAGTGCATGTTATTATCTCTACATCAACCTGTGGCTCTTTCAATAGTAGAACAACAAAAGGATTTTGAGAGCTTGAATGCAGATGAAGAACAACTTCAATCTCACATTCTTTTATGTATAGGGCAACAAGTTATTATATGTACTAATTTATGCATCCAGATAGGGCTAGTTAATGGTGCTATAGGAGAAATCAAAGAAATTGTATATAACGATGGTGAAAAGCCTCCTCAACTACCATTGATAGTTGTGGTTCAATTTATTAACTACATTGGTCTAGCTTGGGATGATACTAATCCAAAGAATATTCCTATCACACCAATTAAAAGGGGTTTCTACCATCAAATACCTCTACAAATGTCATGGGCTTTAACAATACACAAATCATAGGGTTTGTCACTTGTAAAGGAAACAATTGACATTTGAAGCACAGAACGACAAGGATTAACCTTTACAACTCTTTCAAGAGTTCATGAACTCTCAGGACTTCGTATTCATCCAAGTTTCAGTTTTGAAAGATATTCACACATGCAACAAAGTCCACATGTTACATGACAAAAAGAAGAAGAAATATGCTTAAATGCATTAATAGAATGTTAACACATTTTAGTATCATTATTGTATATTCTTCATTGGAATCACAAATATGTATGCTTGATTCTTAGATTATGAACTCTCAAGTTGCAAAAGATACAATCCTTTTAAAACAAGCATAAACTTAGTAACAAAATATCTTGCTATGATATAATTTGTGTTTAGTGACTAAAAAAGGACTACATAACAAGCATTTAACCACTGCCTAATCCTTGGGAAAATAGTTGTTTCACTATAAATCCATAGGAACAAATCAAATGAGAATACAATAGACATTTCTGTTATCAAAACCTAACAATTATGTTTACCCTCTGAAATAGCTATAGTATATTTCATTGACATGTCAACCATACATTGGAATGTCAAGCATATTTTATTGAAATTTAAAGCATACATTGGAATGTCTTTAACTGTACGAAGATGATTTAAATCACCAAGAAGAATCATTGAACAACCAATTCTCTCAATCTCATATCAATTCTTTTAAATAATATAGGATCAATATAAGAAAAACAAATCAAGTGGACATGAGGTCAATTATGTTTGCACATCTTTTCAACAACTTTATTCCTCCAATGAAAAACAATTTCAATCTCACATTCTTTTATGCATAA
Organism: Chamaecyparis obtusa; assembly: GCA_027943335.1. Classification (NCBI taxonomy): domain Eukaryota; kingdom Viridiplantae; phylum Streptophyta; class Pinopsida; order Cupressales; family Cupressaceae; genus Chamaecyparis; species Chamaecyparis obtusa. The sequence goes on from BSBK01008448.1 coordinate 523,499, forward strand.
GGCAACAAGCTATGCTATGTACTAATTTATGGGTCCAGAAAGGACTAATGAATGATGCTATAGCAGAAATCAAACCAACTGTATATAATGATGGTGAAAAGCCTCCTCAACTACAATTGATAGTTGTGGTTCAATTTATTAACTACATTGGTGCAGCTTGGGATGACACTAATCCAAAGAATATTCCTATCACACCAATTAAAAGGGGTTTCCAACATCAAATACGTCTACAAATGTCATCGAATTTAAAAATACCAAATCATAGTCTAGTGCTCTTTGAAGAGTTCATGAACTCTCAAGACTTCGTATTCATCCAACTTTTCAGAACAAGAAGAAGATAAAGGTGAATCACAACAAAATACAATAGACCAAACTTTCAATGATGATACACCAACTCAAAGAAATCAACTTATTCAACCAAATATAACATGTTATCAAAATATAGTACCCAAATTTTGAAGTTCAGCTTAACAAATAGAAATCCCTACAATAGTCAAAAAATTATTTGATATTGAAAATTTAGCCTCTGCCTCAAAAATTTTAGCCACTCCTTCATGGTTAGAAGAAACAATAGAAAGAAAAAGAAAAAGAAGAGAGGATAAAATTCCTCCTGAAGATTTACTTTCTCAAATCATTAATGAAACTAACAGTTTGAAGAAAAAAAAACAAAGAGGAAAACTAGTTGCTCTTCAAAAACATCGGGAAACAGGGCATGTAATAATACAAATTGCAGAACCAAAAGAAGGCAACAAATTTTTAGATCTCAATGCAACATATTTTGATGTCAATCAAATTAACATAGGACCTTCTTTCCATAATTGTACAGTTGATATGTGGGAATTCACACATCAAGAAGTAAAAGACAGGTTAGAACAATTGAAAAATGAGAAAAAACATGCTCAAATCTACTGTCAATTGTCTATCTGATTACATCAAGAAAATGCTTGGTCCTATCTCTTCCCAAACATCAGATCAAACAGAAGATATTTATGATCCAACACTTTATTCCTGTGAACAAATTATCAAACAAATACATGAAGACAGATACATGGTACAAATCACACAAGAATGGGTACAATACCTCAATTCAAGAGGTGTGGGCCTCATTGACTTCCTAGCCAGTTAGTACAAAATATATATTCAATATAAAGATATAACTAATACATACTCTCAGTTGCTTAGAGAACAACAAACAACATATAATAGACAAGAAAAAATATTGCAGACAGTGATAGATATGGACGGTTCTTGGAAGTTCTTAATCTAAAAATTATCAAATCAATTAATAGTCCTCTACAAAAGTGGATCTTTTCAATCAACTTCAAACTAGAGATTAGCACATAAATAGTTGAAGAACTACAAAATCTAATCCAAACACTCAATACCAGCATTACATAACATAGTTAGCATCAATTCTCTCCCAAGACAACTCTGTAATTCATATATAGAGTAATAAACTTTGTAATTTTTCTCTTTGATTATATCCATTGTCTCCCTCAAAAAAATGACACCCTTGTACAACAACATGTAAAATTATTTGTTTTCTCTAATTAACCTCAAAAAGTGGCTAAAAATTCTATGATTCTCTATCAAAACTACTCACCTTAACATAACATACCTACCATTACTTATGTTCGAAGACAACTCTATAATTCATAATTGGACTGATAAAGCTTCACAATTTTTATCTCTGATTATCTCCATTAAATCACTAAAAAATTTTACACCATTGTACAAGAACATGTGCATTAACATTGAACAACAACCAAATGGTTTGTCTAACTTCATATTCTATATTCATATCAGACCTTGCTCAATCAATTTAACAATATAAGGGACAAAATCAAAAATCACTGCAAGATGACGATATAAAATTTGCACCATCATAAACATTACATGAATAGGAAACTTTCTAAGATCATCTTCACCCAAATTATATGATAACAATTTACAGAAATCCAATTCCCTAAAAAAAAAAATCTAACCAAAAATAGTTTTTGTGTAATTCCATCAATCATACACAGGGTACAAACTTTACCAAATAAATCTCATAGAGGAGCAGACCTAAAATAATGTATTTCACCTTTATAGATCTTGAACAATTCATCAAAGTCAATATTTTGTAAACCAATAGAGGAGTCATTTAATGGAAACACTTCTCTGATCTCATCATCTATAATACCTAAAAGACCTTCCCATATATATCCCTGACACTTCTTCATACTGGATTATAGAACCTACCCACTTCTATAGCGATGTAATCATACATATAAACACCTGGTAAAATATGCATCGATTCCTTTTAGAATATGTAGTCTTCAACAATACTGATCCACTGTATTTCTCTACAAATTGTATGACCATTTTCTCCTCGCTCGGCTACTTATTCTTGACAATATCTTAAATGTGTCCTATATAAAGTGTGTCTTCTAGGTTTTAATTTCTTTATATACATTTGTGCATTATTTCTAAATTAATGTAACATTTATAGTTTGGCAATATGTGTAAATGTACTTACTCTAAAGATATACTAATAATTAAATCTTTGCTTTGCAACATTAAACAATTTAAGAATTTACTATCAATATAAAAAAAGACTTTCTATTGTCAACAAGAATTTTGAATGATTTATAAATGGTAAAGAAATGGAAAGGATCTTTTTCTTTCTGGTTTTCATACTTATTCATTCTTAAATAGTTTCCATGTTTCAAAAAGATGTCTAAGTCACTAACCATGACCTAAAGAATGGTACAAAAATTAGTCATAACAATTCCTCAACCAAGTTTTCAAAAAAATTGTTATATAAAGCCCTCATAACCATAATTAAGATCATAACCATAACTACGGTTTGTTAAGCAATGCCTCCTTTAATTTAGGGTTCATTATTTCTATCATTGAAAATCGTTAATTTAACAAAAGTTTTTTTCTTCTCTATAAGCACTTTCTGTTCAACAAAATAGAGCATTTTTTTACCCTATGAGTTTTCTATCTTATTTTTTCAAACTACCTCTAACAATTATAAATTAAGGGTATGAGATAAATGCAACATAACCACAAAATAATTATTGTAAATGTACAAGTTCTTTCAAACATAAAATGATGATTTCTAGCATGAAAAGTAAATAAGGTTCAAATACTTGATATACAAGGTTCGATTTCTCTAACAGACATATATTATCATTGTGCATCCAGTCAGAATGAAGATAAAAAACTAGAATTTGGGCATGGTTGAAAAAAATTTCTCAATTTCTATGGCTTGCAATTCGGTCAATTTGTTGTGATCAAGTACATAGCTAAGTCTTATTTCAACATTCAGATATTTGGAAAATTTGATATGTGAAAAATAGCAGTGCGGAAAACAAACATTGGTCAGATGAGAGATGCCCTTGTACCAAAATGTGTAGTTTGAATCAACCAATAAGAAATAACTTTATGACAGAATTACAAAACTCAGTTTCTTTGGTAATGAAAGGTCTTGTCCAAAATAATAGAGTATATTTGATTTGTCACTTATAGAGATTATTTTAACTTTCAAAGTAAGCATAGACCTCCAATTCTTAATAGGATTGGTATAACAGGAAAGTTTAAATTTTTTCTGTAGGCCATTCATTCAAGAACCCTAACCATTTTATTTTAATCTTTTCAGAATCTCTTCAAAATTGGGTTTCCTTCTCCTTTCATATAGGTTAATAACAATGTTAATGTTATCAAGATATTGCTCATTACTTGATTCAAACTGCACATTTTTGTACAAGAGCATTTCTCATCTAACCAAAGTTTGTTTTTTGCACTGATAACTTTCACACAATTTTTTTTCCAAATATCTAAACCCTAAAATAAGACTTACCTATGTACTTGATCACAACAAAATCAACCAATTGAAAATTATAGAAATTAATATATATTTCCCAACCATGCCCAAATTCTAGTTTTTTATTTGTACCCAATAATTCCACTTCCCATTCTTGCCCATTTCGGCATTGCAACACCATATGTTCATGTTGGTCTATTATAAACAGTGAAACAAATGATATATCCCCTGCATTCACAGTTGTCACAAGATCCCGATGAATACATGTTTGCTTTGTGGATTAACAAGAACCGTCGGATAAAATCTCCAATAGTCGCTAAATCTCCTGAAAAGATCAAATTCAAGATTGACATTGGGAGATAATGCGACTACGTTGATTGTGTCGTTTGAAAGCCAAGATCTTATTGATGTCACTTAAATGTTTAATAAGGATGATCTCAACTATTTAATTTAGAGATTAAGAGATTTAATATGAACCGTCAACTCAAAATTGTAAAGGTACTCAGTACAATGTTGGATTTAGTAGTTACTGGCATATAAATCTGATGATCAAAAAACCTTGCATTGAATACAAATATTTGACTTTGTATACGATTTGGAAGAGTATTAATTAACAAAATCTTTCTTAGATTTGTCACGAATGTGCATTAAATGTTCTGACTCTTGTATGGTAATTTTATGTATAATATCATTGTCATCTAATGCGAAATCTGTCACTCTTAATTTCTATGATATATCATACAGTTATTAATTTAGTAACTTAATTATAAGATTTTAAATTAATTAGAACTTTTCAATTTTGTTTAAATTTAAATATAGATGTAGAATGTATTTTATCGAATAATCATTAACATGTTGCATCATTGTTCAACTTTATATTATTACAAATATTATAGTATAATGCTTTTAGTTGACATATTGGATTTAGATGTTAATGACCTCTAAATCTGTAATTAAATAGTATAACAAATCTATTTACCAATTATATTGATCATCCTTACACATGATTTATTTAACCCATCACTGATTTAATTCAAGACGGCCTAGTAGATAGATAAGTATTGTAAGGTTGGATCTGCACAAGTCCATCACATCCCTTTAACTACATTCCTCTAAATATCATCTCCTACAATTAATGTTATGAGTGCGAAGCACACTACAACACCACCCTGTTCTTTTATAAAGTGTCAAATAATACAGAGAATTAAAATACTTGCATAGAAACAGTTGATAGAACCTCATACAAGCATACAATAACAAGAAACTTGAAGAGAAGCCGATAGTAGGAGGGAAGTCGAAGAGAAGTCACACCAATATATGGGATTTAAACAAACTTACGACATTTACATTCATTTTCGACCATTCTTAACCTCCTTCAGTTTTTGCATAGTTTGTTTATTTCAATACCTAAATCTATTTAAGAAATTTCATTGGAATTTTTTTTTAGAATAATACAGATACCTACCAATATGTTGAAATTGATTTGAACCAATATAATATGAAGAAAATATCTTGCAGACTTAAAATATTTTGATTTGATAAATATTGCAATCTCAAAATGGTACAATTTTCTCAATAGTAGAACGATTTGATAACTTGTCTTCAAAATTCTAAAAAGGGCAAAATTAGGGTTATAAATCCAATTCTCTACCTCTCCCAAAATTCTTAGTAATTTTAAGATATATAGAATACACAATTATTTCTCTAATAAAGATGAAAAAAAACAAATTGTTTTTCATTATAGATTAGATATTACTTCTACAAAATTTTGTTCTTTGTAAGGCATCACAAAATGACCAAGAATTAGTTGGTTTTCATCTGCTTATTAATAATTTTTTAACTACATTGTAGAAATGTTGTGACAGAGAACACTTCTCATTAATGACTTCTTTCAACACATGGAAATTCATAGAATACATGAAGAAGATAGAATTTTAGGATTGTTAGCACAAAGGTTACTATAAGAAAAATGACTAATAACATCTCGTCCAGTATCACAAAGAAGTTTTTCCCACTTTTACAGGGATCCATATATTTCAGAATTGGAGTCTTGTGACACATGCAATCCAATGCAGATTCATCATGTCCCAAGCGAAATATGGTTTCAACTAGCATCAATAGCATCTAAAATTGGATACTCTTCTTTGATAAATGGCACAGGTCAATGATGGATAGAGAAACTGCTTTGAACTCCACAAACCAATACAACATCTTTACAGAACCTTTGCTATCATGGTCAAATGTATCACTTGCATTTTGCATCAAGGTCTGACACATTGTCAAACAAACAGGTCATACAAAGATGGGGACTACATGGTTGTTACTTATGTATACCCATATATGAATGTATAAAAAAGATTGTAAGGGAACAAATACCTACATGGACCCAAACCACTTGTAAACTCTACCCAACTATGAATTTTCATACATAGAATTGGGGTGTACTACATCAAACATCTGAACATCTTTACTGGTTCGATGATTTGAATCCCATGGCAGGTCAACCCATCGATCCTAATGCTATCCTTTAAGGTTGAAAGTTTTCTTATTTTGCAATATACTAGATCTGTAACACTTGTTTATAGAATAGTAATGATCTATAAATCTTCTTGTTAAATTATCTAAGTTACATTATTTTTGCGTAAATCATATTCTAAATAAAAAAAAATTTCACGATTTCAATTTTCTATAGAAAATCATAAATTTTTTACAAATGTGGAAATACATTTCAGTGTTTTAAATGGAAAATAGCTATATCAAAAAATGTTAACATTTTTCCCAATATTCTTAAATATCTTTTAATTTTAAGATCTACAAATAAACGTTAAGTTGATTTTTTTCTTCGATTTATATGTTTCAAATATGGTTAATATATTTAATTTTTGTTACATTAAAATGTGTTGCAAGCAGAGAATACTCTAATTTTGTCTTTTAATTTTATATTAATTTTAAAAAAAATTAATATAATTGAAAAAAAATGATTAAATTCAATAACCTATTATATAATATTATTATTATAATAGCCAACATGAAAAAGATTTCTTATTAAGATATTAAATAAATTTTAAATCTAAATAGATATATAATACATAATATTAAAAATATAATGATAAGACTAATATACAACAAATACAAATTTAATAGATGATGAATAAAAATATCATCATATGAATTTCAAATCATACAAATTTAAAAAATTGCAAAGTGATAAGATGATACTTTACTTACACAAAATTAGATAGTCTTTACATCTTTCAATAATTACTTTTACAGATAAGTATGCCAGCATTTGTTATGTGTAAATATGAATGACTTTTGGATATCGACATAAGTTGCACTTCCATGAGTCTGAGTGAGTATTTTTTGCATATCAATTAATACTTTGGAACTAGGGTACCTAATAGTTGTTCAATTATGAAAATGACAACTATCTTGGTAACTGGTGTCTAACTTTATTATCAAGTTACCATCTAAACCCATAGAAGATGTGTCGGTAGTATTTTCTAGGTACCCATGGATCATATATCCATAGAGGCTTATATATGTTATAACTTGAAAAACATTACAACATACACAATAATTTATAATATGTTGTCATGTGGATCACATTATACCATTCAAATTTAATTGTGGATGACTTTACTTATAAAGTCCCATTGACATGCTATGATCATTATTACATAACTTTTTTTATTTGTAAAGAAACTAAGAGAACCATATAATCCTTATGTAATCTAGATAGGCAAAAATAGCTCTCTTATAATGGACAAATATCTAAACTAAATAATGGTGCTCAATAATTCTCTCATTATAATTTAATATAAGGAGTGGTAAGAACTGATACATAATTTTATACTACATGTATACATCGATACGATACCATAATAGAATTTATTTATTTATACAATATTTGTTTCAGCATTGTCAGATGAGTTTGTCTTTTACATTTTTGTGAAGGATATCAATGGCTATCCTAAATGTGCCACACTATGACTATGATGAAGGGCCTTGCATTTTGAAAACCTCAAACACAAAGAAAAACCTTGAAAGAAAATTTTGGACCTGTCCACTTAGCAAGAAGGCTGGTACTGGTCATGTATTTTATGTTTATAAAAAAGTACATACTATACATTCTAGTATGTAGTAATGTACAGTTGATATTGTAGGGCAACAATGACTATGACTACTTTAGGTGGTTAGAAGATGTGTCAAATGTATATGTGTTAACTCATTTGTAATGTTGCTACGCCAATTATTAAGTTTCTACTTCTATTTGACTTTCAATTCAAAAATATTAAAAATTAAAAAAACAAGCAACAAAATTGATTAAAATTTTAAAATTAAAATTTCTAAGAAAATAATTGTTTTTTATAATCTTAATTTTTATAAATTAATAGTACATATTTTTATTTAAAAAACAAAAGTCTTTTTTCATGTGTAACCAATGTTAATTCAACAAGAACATTAGATTCAGATAGTTCTATTTAGCTGCACATGTAGAAGCATGTTATGGGCTGAATGATTTTCTTTTGGAGTAGAGTTTGACTTATTACATTTCATAGGGTATGTAATAGAGGAATTAAGATTTAATTTTGATGGTGCGTATACTCACTTTGTTGTCCTACTGGAGTAATTAAACACACTTGTAGTGAAGAAGGCTTTAGCTAAAGGTTCTATTGTTTACAACAAAGAATACTCTTACAAGCAACTCCACAATTACATGAATGCCATTTATCTTGCTATACTCCATAGTCGCTGAATGTTTTCTTATTTAACCATTTTTGTCTAGATATTGTGCAATCGAGGGTATATTTGATCTACAGATTGAGCCACTATAGCTTTATTTAAGAAACTTTTATGAAAGTTGCTAAATCTCATAACAAACTTTAACCTTTTGCACTTCCACCAATTATTTTATAAAATAATAATATTCGTATGACTTAAGGAGATTACATGACTGAAAGGTTTCAGGTTATTGCAAAATAAAAAGGAATATGTTGGATTTCACATGAGCCTAATCGTGATATGGTAATAAGTACAATAAAAAAAAAAATTATAATTATGATAATAATGGATTTAAATACTTAACACATAGTAGACTTGATATAGCACATGCAGTTAGAATTTGGCCAACATTTGAGGAAATATCTAAAGTGACCCATTATGCAAGAGTAAATTTTTTTTTCAAATATTTAAAACACACACTTGATTATGGAGTGTGGTATAATAAATCACATGATCTCATAGTATTTACATACATTGATGCTGCTTGGGAAAGAAATATGGATGATAGAAAGAGCAGTAATGGTGAAGCATTCATTTTGCAAGAAAGATTGATTTCTTGGCTAAGTCAGAAATATGATTGCATTTAACAAAGCATGACAAAAGAAGAATATGTACAAGTACCCAAAAATTGTAAACAGATTATATGGATATAATAAATGGTGAAAGACATTATACGATCACACGACTATATAGCTCCTTATAATCAATGAAATACATGGTACTTTTATTTTATTTTCTTCATCCTCTATATAACATTCATACTAAAAAAATCATACCCAGAACTGATTCTACATACCCTATAATCCAATCAAAATAGTAAATTTGAAAAACATTGGAATTGAATTCACAGACTCTGTTATCTCTCAGTGTGATAACATAAGGACTTGAAATTTTATATCAGGTCTATAGCATATGGATTGTGCACATTGTTGGTGGTGCAGAAAGAATTTCTTCTAATATTCTAATAATGGTGATGGATTTGCAGAGTCCTCATGTAAATAGAGGATATAACTAAATCAGGTATCTAATAACTAGCATGCATGAAGGTCAAGAGTCTATTCCAAAGAAGGAGCCACCTCCTAGGTTCATGTATTACTAATTACAATATCATGGATTTACAATACCTCCAGCCTAAGATGATGTGCAATGGTCAACCTAATCCAATAAAATTTTGGATAAGGGTGTCAAATTTTACTTCAAGGGGGTCTGATTTGTGTCATTTTCACAATTGGATGGTGTAGCCAATCTTGTTCAGCTTAGGGTTAATTCTGTCTAGGCTACCAATTAAGGTTTTGCAATTATTAAGGCCTTCTCAATTTGTTGACAAGTGGATACATATAGAAGTCATTTTTAGAAAACCTTCATCAAAGGATAAATATAAGTATTTGTAACATATGGTCATAACACTATTTCATTATCTACAGCAAATTCTTGATGTTTGTTGCATGGGGGAATGTCTATAATTGAGTTGAGTTACTCGAAAATATCAGTACATACATTTAACAATTTTTTTTATAGTTGAGCCTATTGTAGATCTTATGTAGAAGATAGTCTGACATAAAGATACCTTTGTCATTAATGTCAATTGGTGAGAGAATAAGAGATGAAAAATTTCCTTTCAAATGTATGGTTTAATATCAAAAGGAGAGAAGAGTACAAGGAGATGATCCTTTTTGGGAGAAATAGATCTGGGTGTCATTTATTTTTTATGTGTTGCCCAAAATTTCTTATCCTATACAATTTGGCCAATTTCTTTTCCAAGGTCTGCATTTTAATCTTACAAGACACCTCTAAAAATTTCATGGATTTATGTCCTTCCTTCTAGCCTTTGCAATTTGTTCTATCTCTTGGTTTGTAGGTCTAAAGTTTGAAAAAAGTAGCCGTTTGAGTTAAAAAAAACCTAAGAGACCCTAAGCCATTTTCTATTTTGCAGTTACTTTTTGGGCCACTTAAAATTCCATTTCCCATGTGCGCATTAATCCCCTTTGTTCACAAGTTCTCTTAATCCCCAATGGCATATTCTTCCCATCCAGCAATTCGGTGACTAGGACTTCAGTCAGGCAATTGCACCATATAACTCCGGGTTAGACCTTTGGTTTAGAGGTTCAGTGAATGCCATATTCGAGTAAGCTCCAAGTCAAACTAAGGTTAAGTTTTTCATTTTGCGACCTGGCAAATTTCCTTTGGTCGCATAATCGCTAAATATTCTAGAGTTAAGTGCTTCCATCAGTGGGTCCACTGCCACATTGTCTGACGTGTTCAATTTTTATTGGTCAGAGGGTGATGATGTGGATCTGTTGTCAGTGGGCCCGAAGCTTTCTATGACTAGGACAAGATTTGACAGATGACATAAGATCTCATTGGGTCTGTTAGAGCTGTGAAAACTTGAGATGACCATCAAATTAAAGGCTTATAAAGGTGGGTCCGTGAAAAGTCATGCTGATGTGAATGATTCTCATTGGCGAAAAGGATAACAAGACTATGGGACCATGTTGCTAGGTGTCTTGATTTGCCATGTTTTGATTGGTTGCCGAGTGATGATGAAGATTTGCAGGTGGACCTGATGTGGTTGTGGGGTCCCAGTTAAAGGGTGATCAACGACTAGCACATGATTGAAAGGAATATTTGGAGGCTATGAGATCATGCACCCACCATTGGATGCAAATCAAGTTGTAGTGGGTCCGATGTTAGAGTTCACTGAGGTGTCTGCTAATGGAGCAGTCACGAATGAATAAATGATTAACATGTGGAAAATGGGCCCAAGTTTTAGAAGGTATTCCATGAATCAGTGATTAAAGGCTTGTTTCATGTTCTCCAGACTTAACTGGGGTTAACTAAAGCATTAAATGATTCTACGAACAAAAGAAATAGGGGAACCTGAGGTAGATGCCAAGTTAAGTTTGCAGTCAGTACCGAGCCTGGGTAAAAAGGAAGATCTAACAGTAGCATTTTAAAGCTAGATCAAAGTTTGAATATAGGGCATTGATAGAGAAATTCAGTGCCACCTATGACCAATCTATCATTTTTTAAATTCAAATATCTCAGAATATCAAATTTTAATAGTTATGGAAAGTTGAGTTGCAGGTAAGTAGATGGATCATGGTGGCTGGAAAGTTTGCAGACTTAAACATAAGATGGAAATGTAAACACACATATTTGATCAGCTGAGATATTTCAAGACACATTAATGGCCGAAATTGACAGAATTAGGGTTTTATTATTGTATAAAAATTTGTGTAACCCTAATTAGATATTTTTGCTCCTACCTGCATGCAAAAAGAGATGTACATATTAATTTTTGGAGCTTTTAGAGCTCAGAGTTGGACAATTGTAAAAAGAAATTTACCTTTCTTAAGAGTCACCTGTGGTATTCTTTCTGCCCTCTGGCTTCTACAGTTGTAAATTCCCATTGATTATTTAGATATTGTAAGGTACTTTGTGGCATTCTTCATGTCCCTATGTTTCTTGTCTGAGTTATCTACTAATGAATTCAGTATTTATATGTTTTTTTAGTGATATCTTAGGGTTCTTGATCCTTCTTCCTTTCTACAATTCATGTGTATTCTTATGGATTATTTGATGTGAATGCTTTTGTGGGTATACGACAACCCCTTAACAATCTTGTCTCATTCCTATACTTGGTTGGAGAGGTGAATGTTTGTTTGTAGGTCATAGATTGTTGTCTAATCCTAAGAGTGTTATTGTTTGTGATTGAAGCTCTCTCTTTCCCTGGTTGGAGAGGTGAATGTTTGTTTGTAGGTCATAGATTGTTGTCTAATCCTAAGAGTGTTATTGTTTGTGAATGAAGCTCTCTCTTTCCCTGAATACCCTCTTTTATTTGCAGATCCTTATATGAAATACTTATGCAAGCCTATTCAGTGAGTTGTGATCCCCTAGACCTAATTTTATTCATTGAATCCATCTTTTATGCTGCAATTCATACCATATTTTTTGTGTATCACCTAGTAGATAGTTTGCTTTCAATTCATTTCACTTTCAATGATTCCTTCTATCCCTTTTTCCCTCAAGTTTTACTTTCTTTTCTAGAAGCAAATTAAAGTGATTATCCAAGAGGAACCAACCTAGAACCTAGAGGTCTCATCTCAGTTAGCATAGGTCCCACAACCTGGAGATGATTCCCATGTTATACTAAGTTATCAAGACCAAGAGAGCTTGAAACAAGGGTGCAAACTTAGTGTATAACAACTCTCGCATGCCCGGTGGGATCGTAAGAGATCAGATTGAAGTCTAAAGGTGCTCCTATTGGTTCATCTTCAAAAAGGATTAAAGAAGTTAAATACACAAGGACTATTAGTACAGGCTTAAGCTCAAGGATCCCCACCTTGGTGCCAATGTATAACAATTCTGGCATGCTTGGTGGGATCGTAAGAGATCAGATTGAAGTCTAAAGGTGCTCCTATTGGTTCATCTTCAAAAATGATTAAAGAAGTTAAATACACAAGGACTATCAGTACAGGCTTAAACTCAAGGATCCCCACCTTGGTGCCAATGTATAACAATTCTGGCATGCTTGGTGGCATTTTATGTATAATATCATTGTCATCTAATGCGAAATCTATCACTCTTAATTTCTATGATATATCATACAGTTATTAATTTAGTAACTTAATTATAAGATTTTAAATTAATTAGAACTTTTTAATTTTGTTTAAATTTAAATATAGATGTAGAATGTATTTTATCGAATAATCATTAACATGTTACATCATTGTTCAACTTTATATTATTACAAATATTATAGTATAATGCTTTTAGTTGACATATTGGATTTAGATGTTAATGACCTCTAAATCTGTAATTAAATAGTATAACAAATCTATTTACCAATTATATTGATCATCCTTACACATGATTTATTTAACCTATCACTGATTTAATTCAAGATGGCCTAGTAGATAGATAAGTATTGTAAGGTTGGATATGCACAAGTCCATCACATCGCTTTAACTACATTCCTCTAAATATCATCTCCTACAATTAATGTTATGAGTGCGAAGCACACTACAGCACCACCCTGTTCTTTTATAAAGTGTCAAATAATACAGAGAATTAAAATACTTGCACAGAAACAGTTGATAGAACCTCATACAAGCATACAATAACAAGAAACTTGAAGAGAAGTTGATAGTAGGAGGGAAGTCGAAGAGAAGTCACACCAATTTATGGGATTTAAACAAACTTACGACATTTACATTCATTTTTGACCATTCTTAACCTCCTTCAGTTTTTGCATAGTTTGTTTATTTCAATACCTAAATCTATTTAAGAAATTTCATTGGAATTTTTTTTTAGAATAATATAGATACCTACCAATATGTTGAAATTGATTTGAACCAATATAATATGAAGAAAATATCTTGCAGACTTAAAATATATTGATTTGATAAATATTGCAATCTCAAAATGGTACAATTTTCTCAATAGTAGAACGATTTGATAAGTTGTCTTCAAAATTAAAAAAAAGGGCAAAATTAGGGTTATAAATCCAATGCTCTACCTCTCCCAAAATTCTTAGTAATTTTAAGATATATAGCATACACAATTATTTCTCTAATAAAGATGAACAAAAACAAACTGTTTTTCATTATAGATTAGATATTACTTCTACAAAATTTTGTTCTTTGTAAGGCATCACAAAATGACCAAGAATTAGTTGGTTTTCATCTGCTTATTAATAATTTTTTAACTACATTGTATAAATGTTGCGACAGAGAACACTTCTCATTAATGACTTCTTTCAACACATGGACATTCATAGAATACATGAAGAAGATAGAATTTTAGGATTGTTAGCGCAAAGGTTACTATAAGAAAAATGACTAATAACATCTCGTCCAATATCACAAAGAAGTTTTTCCCACTTTTACAGAGATCCATATATTTTAGAATTGGAGTCTTGTGACACATGCAATCCAATGCAGATTCATCATGTCCCAAGCGAAAATGGTTTCAACTAGCATCAATAGCATCTAAAATTGAATACTCTTCTTTGATAAATGGCACAGGTCAATGATGGATAGACAAACTGCTTTGAACTCCACAAACCAATACAACATATTTACAGAACCTTTGCTATCATGGTCAAATGTATCACTTTCATTTTGCATCAAGGTCTGACACATTGTCAAACAAACAGGTCATACAAAGATGGGGACTACATGGTTGTTACTTATGTATACCCATATATGAATGTATAAAAAAAATTGTAAGGGAACAAATACCTACATGGACCCAAACCACTTGTAAACTCTACACAACTATGAATGTTCATACATAGAATTGGGGTGTACTACATCAAACATCTGAACATCTTTACTAGTTCGATGATTTGAATCCCATGGCAGGTCAACCCATCGATCCTAATGCTATCCTTTAAGGTTGAAAGTTTTCTCATTTTGCAATATACTAGATCTGTAACACTTGTTTATAGAATAGTAATGATCTAGAAATCTTCTTGTTAAATTATCTAATTTACATTATTTTTTCGTAAATCATATTGTAAATAAAAAAAAAATTCACGATTTCAATTTTCTATAGAAAATCATAAAATTTTTACAAATGTGGAAATATATTTTAGTGTTTCAAATGGAAAATAGCTATATCAAAAAATGTTAACATTTTTCCCAATATTCTTCAATATCTTTTAATTTTAAGATCTACAAATAAACTTTAAGTTGATTTTTTTCTTCGATTTATATGTTTCAAATATGGTTAATATATTTAATTTTTGTTACATTAAAATGTGTTGCAAGCAGAGAATACTCTAATTTTGTCTTTTAATTTTATATTAATTTAAAAAAAAAATTAATATAATTGAAAAAAAAATGATTAAATTCAATAACCTAATATATAATATTATTATTATAATAGCCAACATGAAAAAGATTTCTTATTAAGATATTAAATAAATTTTAAATCTAAATAGATATATAATACATAATATTAAAAATATAATGATAAGACTAATATACAACAAATACAAATTTAATAGATGATGAATAAAAATATCATCATATGAATTTCCAATCATACAAATTTAAAAAATTGCAAAGTGATAAGATGATACTTTACTTACACAAAATTAGATAGTCTTTACATCTTTCAATAATTACTTTTACAGATATGTATGCCAGCATTTGTTATGTGTAAATATGAATGACATTTGGATATCAACATAAGTTGCACTTCCATGAGTCTGAGTGAGTATTTTTTGCATATCAATTAATACTTGGGAACTAGGGTACCTAATAGTTGTTCAATTATGAAAATGACAACTATCTTGGTAACTGGTGTCTAACTTTATTATCAAGTTACCATCTAAACCCATAGAAGATGTGTCAGTAGTATTTTCTAGGTACCAATGGATCATATATCCATAGAGGCTTATATATGTTATAACTTGAAAAACATTACAACATATACAATAATTTATAATATGTTGTCATGTGGATCACATTATACCATTCAAATTTAATTGTGGATGGCTTTACTTATAAAGTCCCATTGATATGCTCTGATCATTATTACATAACTTTTTTTATTTGTAAAGAAACTAAGAGAACCATATAATCCTTATGTAATCTAGACAGGCAAAAATAGTTCTCTTATAATGGACAAATATCTAAACTAAATAATGGTGCTCAATAATTCTCTCATTATAATTTAATATAAGGAGTGGTAAGAACTGATACATAATTTTATACTACATGTATACATCGATACGATACCATAATAGAATTTATTTATTTATACAATATTTGTTTCAGCATTGTTAGATGAGTTTGTCTTTTACATTTTTGTGAAGGATATCAATGGCTTTCCTAAATGTGCCACACTATGACTATGATGAAGGGCCTTGCATTTTGAAAACCTCAAACACAAAGAAAAACCTTGAAAGAAAATTTTGGACCTGTCCATTTAGCAAGAAGGCTGGTACTGGTCATGTATTTTATGTTTATAAAAAAGTACATACTATACATTCTAGTATGTAGTAATGTAAAGTTGATATTTTAGGGCAACAATGACTATGACTACTTTAGGTGGTTAGACAATGTGTCAAATGTATATGTGTTAACTCATTTGTAATGTTGCTACGCCAGTTATTAAGTTTCTACTTCTATTTTACTTTCGATTCAAAAATATTAAAAATTAGAAAAACAAGCAACAAAATTGATTAAAATTTTAAAATTAAAATTTCTAAGAAAATAATTGTTTTTTATAATCTTAATTTTTATAAATTAATAGTACATATTTTTATTTAAAAAACAAAAGTCTTTTTTCATGTGTAACCAATGTTAATTCAACAAGAACATTAGATTCAGATAGTTCTATTTAGCTGCACATGTAGAAGCATGTTATGGGCTGAATGATTTTCTTTTGGAGTAGAGTTTGACTTATTACATTTCATAGGGTATGTAATAGAGGAATTAAGATTTAATTTTGATGGTGCGTATACTCACTTTGTTGTCCTACTGGAGCAATTAAACACACTTGTAGTGAAGAAGGCTTTAGCTAAAGGTTCTATTGTTTACAACAAAGAATACTCTTACAAGCAACTCCACAATTACATGAATGCCATTTATCTTGCTATACTCCATAGTCGCTGAATGTTTTCTTATTTAACCATTTTTGTCTAGATATTGTGCAATCGAGGGTATATTTGATCTACAGATTGAGCCACTATAGCTTTATTTAAGAAACTTTTATGAAAGTTGCTAAATCTCATAGAAAACTTTAACCTTTTGCACTTCCACCAATTATTTTATAAAATAATAATATTCGTATGACTTAAGGAGATTACATGACTGAAAGGTTTCAGGTTATTGCAAAATAAAAAGGAATATGGTGGATTTCACATGAGACTAATCATGATATGGTAATAAGTACAATAAAAAAAATAATTATAATTATGATAATAATGGATTTAAATACTTAACACATAGTAGACTTGATATAGCACATGCAGTTAGAATTTGGCCAACATTTGAGGAAATATCTAAAGTGACCCATTATGCAAGAGTAAATTTTTTTTTCAAATATTTAAAACACACACCTGATTATGGAGTGTGGTATAATAAATCACATGATCTCATAGTATTTACATACATTTATGCTGCTTGGGAAAGAAATATGGATGATAGAAAGAGCAGTAATGGTGAAGCATTCATTTTGCAAGAAAGATTAATTTCTTGGCTAAGTCAAAAATAAGATTGGATTTCACAAAGCACGACAAATGAAGAATATGTATAAGTACCCAAAAATTGTAAATAGATTATATGGATATAATAAATGGTGAAAGACATTATGCGATCACACGACTATATAGCTCCTTATAATCAATGAAATACATGGTACTTTTATTTTATTTTCTTCATCCTCTATATAACATTCATACTAAAAAAATCATACCCAAAACTGATTCTACATACCCTATAATCCAATCAAAATAGTAAATTTGAAAAACATTGGAATTGAATTCACAGACTCTGTTATCTTTCAGTGTGATAACATAAGGACTTGGAATTTTATATCAGGTCTATAGCATATGGATTGTGCACATTGTTGGTGGTGCAGAAAGAATTTCTTCTAATATTCTAATAATGGTGATGGATTTACAGAGTCCTCATGTAAATAGAGGATATAACTAAATTAGGTATCTAATAACTAGCATGCATGAAGGTCAACAGTCTATTCCAAAGAAGGAGCCACCTCCTTGGTTTATGTATTACTAATTACAATATCATGGATTTACAATACCTCCAGCCTAAGATGATGTGCAATGGTCAACCTAATCCAATAAAATTTTGGGTAAGGGTGTCAAATTTTACTTCAAGGGGGTCTGATTTGTGTCATTTTCACAATTGGATGGTGTAGCCAATCTTGTTCAACTTAGGGTTAATTCTGTCTAGGCTACCAATTAAGGTTTTGCAATTATTAAGGCCTTCTCAATTTGTTGACAAGTGGATACATATAGAAGACATTTTTAGAAAACCTTCATCAAAGGATAAATATAAGTATTTGTAACATATGGTCATAACACTATTTCATTATCTACAACAAATTCTTGATGTTTTTTGCATGGGGGAATGTCTATAATTGAGTTGAGTTACTCGAAAATATCAGTACATACATTTAACAATTTTTTTGATAGTTGAGCCTATTGTAGATCTTATGTAGAAGATAGTCTGACATAAAGATACCTTTGTCATTAATGTCAATTGGTGAGAGAATAAGAGATGAAAAATTTCCTTTCAAATGTATGGTTTAATATCAAAATGAGAGAAGAGTACAAGGAGATGATCCTTTTTGGGAGAAATAGATCTGGGTGTCATTTATTTTTTATGTGTTGCCCAAAATTTCTTATCCTATACAATTTGTCCAATTTCTATTCCAAGGTCTGCATTTTAATCTTACAAGACACCTCTAAAAATTTCATGGATTTATGTCCTTCCTTCTGGCCTTTGCAATTTGTTCTATCTCTTGGTTTGCAGGTCTAAAGTTTGAAAAAAGTAGCCGTTTGAGTTAAAAAAACCCTAAGAGACCCTAAGCCATTTTCTATTTTGCAGTTACTTTTTGGGCCACTTAAAATTCCATTTCCCATGTGCGCATTAATCCCCTTTGTTCACAAGTTCTCTTAATCCCCAATGGCATATTCTTCCCATCCAGCAATTCGGTGACTAGGACTTCAGTCAGGCAATCGGACAATATAACTCTGGGTTAGACCTTTGGTTCAAAGGTTCAGTGAATGCCATATTCGAGTAATCTCCAAATCAAATTGAGGTTAAGTTTTTCATTTTGCGACCTGGCAAATTTCCTTTGGTCGCATAATCGCTAAATATTCTAGAGTTAAGTGCTTCCATCAGTGGGTCCACTGCCACATTGTCCGACATGTTCAATTTTTATTGGTCAGAGGGTGATGATGTGGATCTATTGTTAGTGGGCTCGAAGCTTTCTATGATGAGGACAAGATTTGATAGATGACATAAGATCTCATAGGGTCTGTCAGAGCTGTGCAAACTTGAGATGACCATCAAATTAAAGGCTTATAAAGGTGGGTCCGTGAAAAGTCATGCTGACGTGAATGATTCTCATTGGTGAAAAGGATAACAAGACTATGGGACCATGTTGCTAGGTGTCTTGATTTGCCATGTTTTGATTGGTTGCCGAGTGATGATATAGATTTGCAGGTGGACCTGATGTGGCTGTGGGGTCCCAGTCAAAGGGTGATCAATGACTAGCACATGATCAAAAGGAATATTTGGGGGCTATGAGATCATGCGCCCACTATTGGATGCAAATCAAGTTGTAGTGGGTTCGATGTCAGAGTTCACTGAGGTGTCTGCTAATGGAGCAGTCACGAATGAATAAATGATTGACATGTGGAAAATGGGCCCAAGTTTTAGAAGGTATTCCGTGAATCAGTGATTAAAGGCTTGTTTCATGTTCTCCAGACTTAACTGGGGTCAACTGAAGCATTAAACGATTCTACGAACAAAAGAATTAGGGGAACCTGAGGTAGATGCCAAGTTAAGTTTGCAGTCAGTACCGAGCCTGGGTAAAAAGGAAGATCTAACGGTAGCATTTTAAAGCTAGATCAAAGTTTGAATATTGGGCATTGATAGAGAAATTTAGTGCCACCTATGACCAATCTATCATTTTTTAAATTCAAATATCTCAGAATATCAAATTTTAATAGTTATGGCAAGCTGAGTTGCAGGTAAGTAGATGGATCATGGTGGCTGGAAAGTTTGTAGACCTAAACATAAGATGGAAATGTAAACACACATATTTGATCGGCTGAGATATTTCAAGACACATTTATGGCCGAAATTGATAGAATTAGGGTTTTATTATTGTATAAAAAATTTTGTAACCCTAATTAGATATTTTTGCTCCTGCCTGCATGCAAAAAGAGATGTACATATTAATTTTTGGAGCTTTTAGAGCTCAGAGTTGGACAATTGTAAAAATAAATTCAGCTTTCTTAAGAGTCACCTATGGTATTCTTTCTTCCCTCTAGCTTCTACAGTTGTAAATTCCCATTGATTATTCAGATATTGTAAGGTACTTTGTGGCATTCTTCATGTCCCTATGGTTCTTGTCTGAGTTATCTACTAATGAATTTAGTATTTATATGTTTTTTTAGTGATATCTTAGGGTTCTTGATCCTTCTTCCTTTCTACAATTCATGTGTATTCTTGTGGATGATTTGATGTGAATGCTTTTGTGGGTATACGACAACCCCTTAACAATCTTGTCTCATTCCTATACTTGGTTGGAGAGGTGAATGTTTGTTTGTAGGTCATAGATTGTTGTCTAATCCTAAGAGTGTTATTGTTTGTGAATGAAGCTCTCTCTTTCCCTGAATACCCTCTTTTATTTTCCGACCCTTATATGAAATACTTATGCAATCCTATTCAGTGAGTTGTGATCCCCTAGACCTAAGTTTATTCATTGAATCCATCTTTTATGCTGCAATTCATACCATATTTTTTGGTGTATCACCTAGTAGATAGTTTGCTTTCAATTCATTTCACTTTCAAGGATTCCTTCTATCCCTTTTCCCCTCAAGTTTTACTTTCTTTTCTAGAAGAAAATTAAAGTGATTATCCAAGAGGAACCAACCTAGAACCTGGAGGTCTCATCTCAGTTAGCATAGGTCCCACAACCTGGAGATGATTCCCATGTTATACTAAGTTATCAAGACCAAGAGAGCTTGAAACAAGGGTGCAAACTTAGTGTATAACAACTCTCGCATGCCCAGTGGGATCGTAAGAGATCAGATTGAAGTCTAAAGGTGCTCCTATTGGTTCATCTTCAAAAAGGATTAAAGAAGTTAAATACACAAGGACTATCAGTACAGGCTTAAGCTCAAGGATCCCCACCTTGGTGCCAATGTATAACAATTCTGGCATGCTTGGTGGCATAGTAAGAGGTTCATTGTTTGAAGTTATGTTATCTCTGATATACAGACTAAATAATATAGGCTTTTAGAAGTTGTTCTATCAAGTATATCTGACGACCACTGATTTTACAGATTCAAGCTAATTTGTTCAAGGTTTATGAGAAAGATTGAGATTAGGAGCTCAAAACCTACTGAATTTTTAGAGTTTCCCTCAAAAAGAAGCTACAAGGGTAGGTCAACTCAAAGAACATCCCCTACAAGGAGAGTTCAATCTACACCTCTTGATACTATAGAAAGGAGACCTTTGCCCTTTCATTCCATAAGAAGAGGTAGATCTCTAACTAGAGATCTAGAAGAAGATTCAAATCCAACAACAAATATAGCCCACATAGTTGTTAATCTTCAAATCATGGCTCCTACAATGGCTAGATAGTTTGCTTTTTCACCTTTCAACCAAGGAAGTCCATTAGTTTTTCCTCAACATCATGATGTGCCATTGGTGGTATTAAAAAGCTTGCCTAATTTCATAGGTGAAGGACAAACGATAGATTTTGAGCACATAATAGATGTGACCACCATTTGCAGCATACCCAACATAACCCAAGAAGATGTGGCCACAAAGTTATTAGCAGCCTCTCTCAAAGGTAAGGCTTTTGAATGGTTTAGAACTCGATCTGTTGGTTCCATTAATTCATGGGATGCATTAAGTAAACATTTTGAGGATAAATTATATAGCTTGTCTCTGGTAGAATAGTTGACAACCATTAAAAGAGACCCTCAAGAGCAAATGATAGATTACAATAGTAGATTCCTCAAGACATGGAATAGAATTCCAGCCTTAGTAAGGCCATCAGCTGACCATGGTTTCCTATACTACTTGCAATGTTTGAATGGTCAAATCTCTATCATGATCCAATCTATGGGTGGTACTTCTTTACCCCAAGCCTTTGACATAGCTATTAGGATAGAAAATTGTTTAATCCAAGCAGGCATGATAGCTAGAAGGCCACCCATGCCCATTTTTCCTAGCCTTCAACCCATTGCACCTACACAAGTACCCCCATTTACCCCTATTCCCACCATATTAGCACCTTAGACTAGTACTAGTGGTCAAGAGTTAGGATCAAGTTTCTCTCAAGAGTTACAAGAGATAAAGAATAGTCAAGAAAGCAGTAAGCAAGAAATGACAAATTTGTTGCAGACCTTGACTAAAGAAGTCACAAATCTAAAGAGGCAAGGTCAAGGTATCAGACTACCCTTTTAGCCACAAGGCCAAGGTCCTAACCAACAATATCAAAATCAAGGATAGTCTTATCAACAAAATAGGCCACCTTTTCAAGGAGGTTATCAAGGACAAAGGAAAAGTTTTAATCAAAGACCATTCCAACCATATAACCCTGCACCTCTCAATTCTGCAAATCTGGTTAGGGATATGGTTCCTAGTCAAAATAATATGGCTATGGATAATGAATGGTGCTTTCCTTGTAATCAGCCTCACAATCAGGCCACATGTTCAAATAGATGGGTGAACCAAGCTCTAATGGTTCAAAATGCCTCACAAGCTCAATCAGAGGCTTCATCTAGTGGATCAGTTCCTCAACAAGAATCACAAGAGAATGAGACTGCTCTTTTCAATTGGGAGCAGTTAGATTTCAATGGATTCAATAATGAATTTTCTATTGTTGCTAATACAATAGCAAGGAGAAGAGCTCAAGAGATGGAGTGGGAATACTCTGGTACTAAAGATACTACATCTGTAGAGCCACTATAGCGAGCTACCCCTGTAACATTCAAGAAGACTCTTGTCATTACGAACAAAGAGGGACAACTCTCCAAAGAAGTGGAGCCCATCATAGTTAAAGCACAACAAAGAGTACACACTATAACACCATTTAACATTGTAGACAACATGAAGAAAGTGAATGTCACCATGTCTATGTGGGACTCTTTAGCTATTCCGGGCCAGTCTGAGATTTTGAAGAAGGCCATGATTGAGGTAACAACTCCTCAACCTACAAAAGAAGTTTCAAAGTCAGTGCTGGTTAACACTAATCAAGAAAAGGAGGCTCCAAGTAGAAACTCCAAGGCCAATACCATTCAAGGTAGGAACTCAAAACCACCTCCCTTTTATGTATCTTTAATCATTGGAAAATCTTTAGTACATAATTGTAGGGTAGATAGTGGGGCTACTAGCACTGTAATGCCCAAGAAGGTAGTTGACCAATTAGGACTAAAATATGAACCCTTCCAAATGAAGGTTACACAAATTGATGGATCCTCAGTCAATACTATAGGTGTGGCCAAGGATACTAGTCTGATCCTTCATGCTAGTCCTAATTTTTCCATCCTCTTTGATATATACATCATAGATCTCCCTACTTTATTTGCCATATGTTTGTCAAGGGAGTTTACAACCAACATAGGAGGCTATCTTTCTTCTGACCGGTCTCACATGCTATTTCACACAAGGTATGGGACCAAGGTCACCATTAAATCAGAACCATTGGTAGCACACCATATAGAGCCATATGTATACAATACCATCAATGTAAATTGCCCCATATTTGATGATAGAAACTTCCAAACCATTGAAGAAGAAGATACCAAGATAGAAAATATCCCTAATATTTTACTAGATGAAAGAGCTTCAAAGACCTAAGAAAATCTTATTTTGGATTTTGGTTTGGGAAGTTATTTAATACAAGAGATTGGATCTATAGAGCCAAGCCTTTTCAAAGAAGACACTAATTCAAAAGATCAAAACAATCAGGTTTGGGAGCTATTTTTTGATGGAGCTAGAAGTAGACATGGTTCTGGTGGTGGTGCTATGTTAGTCTCCCCAAAAGGAGAAAGATACTACACAACTTTCAGATTCAGTTTCTCCTGCACTAGCAACACTGTAGAATATGAAATCCTTGTGAATGGACTAGAGTGGGCTAGAAAAAGAGGGTGCAAGGCTCTTAAAGTTTATGGTGATAGTGAGTTAGTTGTTAGCCAAGTAAGAGGGATAAGTGAAACCAAAAATGACACCTTGAAAGCATACAAGCATAGAGTTTGGGATGCAATTGAAGATTTTCATGCTTTCAATATTGTTGCTATCCCTAGGAAGCTAAACCAAAATGCAGATAGATTAGCTTCTGTTGGATCTCAGTATGATATTCCAAATAGTATTTCAAAGGAGGAGACCCAACAACATATTAAATTTATTGTTAGACCCTCTATTCCTGATAATGATGTCAATTGGCAAGTGTTTGATAATGATGAACAAATTTTGTATTTCTTGTTTGAAGAGGATGTTTTCTCAAGGCATAATCAAGATAAATTATCACAGAACTATGGTGATCAAGTAATACAACTTAAGTCCAATAAGATGCCTAGAGGTCTTGTCACCTTAGAGACTATCTTCAACAAGGATGATCAAGTTAAGAAGGACAAAGCTGGCCTGGTAGTTCAACAAGAACATTGTGTTGAATTAGAGTTGGAGCCAGGTAAGAGTCTACAATTTGGAAAGATAAACACTGAATTTGACAAGCAAGCTTACACTCAGTTATTCAAAGAATTCAGTGATGTATTTGCATGGCAATATGAAGACCTCAAAGGTTTTGATCCAGCCCTTGCTCAACACACTATTGAAATAGAGCCTAATGCCAAACTAGTAAGGCAGAAGCAAAGGCCTGTTAACCCCAAGCTTGAGCCACTTATGCATAGAGAAGTGCTCAAATTGATAGAAAGTGGTATCATCTACCCCATTAAGCATACTAGTTGGGTTTCCAACCTTGTTCCTACCAGGAAGAAGAATGGGGAGTTGAGGTTATGCGTTGACTTCAGGGATCTTAATAGGGCCTCTTTAAAAGACCGCCATCCATTACCCTCCATGGAGTAAATCTTACAATGTGTCTCTGGATCCGAGAGATTTTCATTATTGGATGGCTATTCAGGATACAATTAGATCCTAGTAAATGAAGAGGATCAATATAACACTGCATTTACAACAAAGTGGGGAACTATGGCTTATCAAAAGATGCCCTTTGGTTTGTCAAATGCAGGTGCTACATTTCAAAAATAAATGGATATGGCCTTTAAAAGCCTCTTGTACAAGTTTTTACTGGTCTACTTAAATGACATTGTATGGTGAAAATGTGAACACACTTCTATGAATCCTTACATGCAAGAAAAATCAAGAATGAGCCCTCACAAATCGATCCATAGCTCTCTATACATGGAGTTGCAAGATTTGTAAAATTGCTCTCAGCTAGAGCTATAAACTCATGACCTTGCTAGTCAACCATACAATGAGAGATTCACAATGAAAACAAGGCTATGCAAATTTATATGAGATTGAAAATTAATCTTATGAGAATGAAGATGCAATTAAGCTATGAAAATAGAAATGAAGGAGTTACAAACCCTCTAATTAAACTATGTGAGATTAATCTAAAACATGAAAGGAAATGATACCATGATGATGCAACTATGATGCAAGCTAGGACATGATGTAGATGCAAGATGAATGCCAATGATACTCCAAATCTTCAAAACTTGATGCAAGAATGTCTCCAAAAGCTTCAATGACTTAGAAAACCTATAGCATAATAATTCAAGTATGTATTGTGTATGCAAATGAGGAAGAGAGCTCTTCTTTTATAGGAAGTGAAAAATAATGGACCATGGAGATTAAGAGGCAAAAGATTTAATCAATGGCGGTGAAAAAAAGAAGCTTGATCCTTGTGCACAAATATCTTCCAATAAGAAAATTAGAAGCATTTACTTTATGTTGAGCATTTAATTTATGTCCATGTGAGGCAAAAGTACTTTTCTTTTATTTTTTAATTTTATTTTTCTTTATAAATAAGAATTAAATGCTTTATTTGTGCAATAGAGGATAAGAAGAAAAGTGGGGATTTTTTATTTAAATAAAAGGGGAGGAAATTCCTTTTAATAAAATAAAATGATTTTATTATTTAATTAAAAGAGATTTTTAATTAATTAAAAGAGAGCATGTTTTCTTAATTAAATAAGATTTTTATTTTTATTTATTTTAAATTAAATAAGGCTCAAACTTTAGGAAATATTGAATTGATTATGATTTGATCAAGGAAATTGATATAATTGATAAAATGTTGATATTTAAAAATATTGATTCAGGGATTTGATAAATTGCAGAAATGGGACCCAAAGTCTAGGCGACCATTTTAGGGTCCATACATTTGCCCCTCTTTGACTAATGTGAGATCGATTTGGGATCACATGTGGTCAAAGAATGAAGTTGAAATGTGATATCGATCTGGGATCACAAAACAACTCAGATGTGAGATCGATTTGGGTCACACCCGGACAAAACATAAACAAAGGCCTTTGAACATGAGGTCGATTTGGGATCACATTCAAAGTAAGAGATAAGAATCTCAAATTTGAGCAAAAACTCACAAAAGATGTCTAAATCAAGAGAATCAAGGAAATCAGGGATGAGAATCCCATAAATACTACCTCCTCAGAGTCAAAATTGAAATCAGATAGAGGAGAACAACAAATTGATAAAAGATTTGATCAAATCATAATGAATCATAATCGAAGGACAAAGCATGTTAAGATAACCATCGAACAGTGAAGATATGCCCCAGGTTGACTAGGTTTGACTGGGAAAGATATAGGATAAAGATTAAGTCAAACCTCAGAGAGAGGAAGTGAAAGGGGTGAATGAAAGACTAGAAGTTTGAAACACATGGAAAGGAAGAAATTCTATCAAAAATTGAATAATTGTGCATCAAATGGTCAGTCAACGTGACTCAAATTTCAGTTTCAAGTCTGAAAATGGATAGAAAATGATGTGACATGAAAGACCAGAAATGAAAGATATGATCAAGAAGAATCAAAAAATGAGCACAGTTGACCAACTAGTCCGTAGATGATAAAAAGGAGAGCTCTCTCCATATGCAAGATGCAAAACTAGACTAATATGAACCTAAGAATGCAAGCTAGTATGAAAGTGGTTGACTTGCAAGGTCACAACGCTTATAGACATCTAATTATCATCATCGAGCTTTATTGGTAGCGTCGTAAGATCATACAATGCACACTAGCATAACTATGTGGATATGAATATGATCTTTATCAGATAGATATGTGGAAATCTCACCTAGGCATCAAAGACATATAGGTCAAGATGACTAGTGTAGTGAGATCACCTAAGTTTGATATGGCAAGATTATGTTTGTATCAAGACACATGAAAGTCAGGATAACTAGAAGCATGCACTCATAAAATAGTCAAGGATAATACCTTGTCAATCCATAGTGTCAAGTAAGACCAGCATAAATGCTCATGACACTTAGGATCAACAAAATATACCCACAAGCAGATAAAGAAATAAAACATATTCTCATACCCTTAGTCTTCTAGCTATGCATCATAAAAAACTTCTCAGGGAGAGACCACTCATCAAAGAAATCCTCATAGACAACACACAAAGAAAAATAAAGTCAACATATCTCAACAAGTTGATTGTTTAAGTGCATGTGTGTTGGTCATAGAGTCAAACTCTGAGTATCGCATCTGCAAATGAGAAATATCGCATCAAACTAAACTAGTGGGTAAGACATCTGATAAGTGTTAAGAAACACTCGACACAAGGATAGTGTTGAAAAACACAATTTGGGATGGTGTTGAAAAACACCTGTTGTGAAATGCCCCAAGAGATAAATGCACCTTAAAGACCTATGCTAATAGGTATGCCCCTTAGACAAAGACAAAGACCAATTCTAGACCAAGGAAAATAAGGTCAAGGCATGACAGAAAGTGGCGAAGTGTCGAGGATGCATGCTAACAAATAGGGGTGCAAAGGCCTCAAGTAGCACCTGTATCCAAGTTTTCACCACTTGGATTTATTGTAATTTTTTCTACCAAGGCGCCTATTTCCAGGTTTTCACCAAGGCACTTTTTCTATTTTTATTTATTTTTTTAAATTTTTTTATTTTTTTATTTTTTTATTTTTATTTTTTTATTTTTTCAGGATTTTTTATACTTTTTAGGATTTTTTTAGCATCATATATCAAATTTTTTTGGTATTTTTTCAGGATCAATAAATATGTACAAAGGATGCCCCCAGAAAAAAATGGGCGTCAAGGATAGAACTTCTTTAGGTGCAAAATGTTGATGGGCTCAGGGACCTGTTCTCCATCTTCATTCGACAGTAAATATGCACCTGTACCAAAAGCTGCTGTAACAATGTATGGTCCAAGCCAATTGGGTTCAAACTTGCCCTTTTGTTCTCTATTCTACTGATTCTTAAGATTCTCTTGCAAAACAAGATCACCTATTTGAAACTCTCTAGGGTGAACCTTCTTGTTAAATGCCTTGGACATACGATTCTGATATACTCTCATGTGATCAAAGGAAGCCTTACACTTCTTATCTAGAAGTTCTAGTTCTTGTAACCTCATGGCACGGTAATCCTCATCTGTAATCAAATATTTGAGTGAGACTCTAAGTGAAGGGATCTCTACTTCTAAAGGTAATACCGCTTTAGCGCCATAGGTAAGGGAAAAAGGTGTGGCTCATGTAGGTGTGCGAATGCTTGTTCTGTAAGCCCATAGTGCTGGATTGATTTGCAAGTGCCAATCCCTACCATTCTTGTGCACTGTCCTATGAAGAATCTTAAGAATGGTTTTATTAGAGGCTTCTGCTTGTCCATTTCCTTGTGAGAAGTAGATGGAGGACCAATGTTGCTTGATTTTAAACTTTTTGTATAAATTCTTTAGGTCCTTATTCTTGAATTGTCCTCCATTATCAGAAATAATCTCAGAAGGCACTCCAAATTGGCAAATAATATGATTCAGGATAAAGAGTGAAACTGTTTTGCCTGAGGCAACGGAAAGAGGGACTGCCTCTACCCATTTTGTGAAATAATCAGTAGCTGTGATGATAAACTTATGTCCACCTAATGAGTTGGGGTGAATTTTCCCAACAAGGTCAAAGGCCCATCGTTGAAATGGCCAATGCGAGATAGAAGGAATTAGCTCCCAAACTAGAGCATGAATCAGGTTGCCATGTTTTTGACATTTCTCACAAGACTTAGAAAAAACTACTGCATCTACTTGCATTGTGGGCTAGTAATACCCCACCCTAAGCAATCGACGGGCCATGGAAAGACCGTTAGAATGTCCACCACAAATGCCTTCGTGAATGTCAACTAACACTTGGTTGGATTCCTCCTTTTCCAAACACCTAAGAAGCATCCCATCAAAACCCCTCCTATATAGATCACTAGAAATGAGGGTATGGCGAGAGGGCACCATATCGGGAGGACTCATGTGTGACAAGGGTACAAATGATTTGGCTTTCAGGTGAATCAAAAATAGGGTAATGTAGTTCTTCCACTAGGAACTCAAATCGAGACTTATGCTGCTCCAATTGCAAAAGTGAAGCTAATGTAGCCATAGCATTTGCAGCTTTGTTGTCTATCCTAGGGATTTGCTAAAATGTCACAAAAGTGAAATAGCATCTCAAAGAATCGACCATCTTCTTATAGGGTATTAACTTGTCATCTTTGGTTTGATACTCTTCATTGACTTGATTGATTATTAATTATGAATCCCCAAAAACATGCAACTTAGTTATATTCCATTCTATAGCTAGTTTCAATCCATTGGTTAATGATTCATTTCTGCGATATTTTTTGTCAATGGAAAAAGTAGTTTGTATGACTTTGGTATAGTGTATCCATGTGGAGAAACAAACAATATTCCCGCACCTGACCCATTTTTCATATTGGAGCCATCAAAGAACATTTTCCAGGTGCAAGCTGTGATATGTAGTATATGTTCATCTGGGAATTCCACTTGTATAGGCATGCTATCCTTAACTAGAAAATTAGCAAGTTGGTCTGCAATAGCCTGCCCCTTTATGGCCTTTCTTTCAATGTACTCTATGTCAAATTTTGATAATACCATCATCCACTTAGTGAGCCTACCTATGAGAGCAGCCTTACTAAGTAAGTACTTTAGAGGATCAATTTTAGCAATCAAGTGTGTAGTATGAGCTAGCATGTAATGTCACAACTTTTGAGAAGCAAACACCATAGCTAAGCAAGACTTTTCAATATTGTTATAATTGACTTCATAGGATACAAGAGTACGACTTATGTAGTATACGGCCCTTTCTTTCCCATTTTCATCTAACTGAGCCAATAATGCCCCCAAGGAAGTGTCTGTAGCTGAAATGTATAGAATCAAAGGCTTCCCTGGAATAGGAGGCATCAAAATTGGAGGATTAGCCAAGTACTGTTTAATTTGATCAAGGCTCTTTTGACAATCCTCGTTCCAAACACAAGAAGCACCCTTATGCAATGTCTTATCAAAGGGTTGTGCTCTATCTGCAAGATGAGAAATAAACCTCCTAATTGATTGAAGACATCCTTGAAGACTTCTCATCTGACTAATGTTTCTTGGAGGTGGCATATCTAAAATTGCTTGGACCTTTTTGGGATCAACCTCTATACCTTTTTCTAATATTATAAATCCTAAAAGTTTTCCTGAGGTAATAACAAATGCACACTTCTTTGGATTCAATCTGAGTTGAAATTGTTCCATGCGATCTAAAATTACTTCCAAATCGGTAAGGTGTGTATCTATTTTTCTTGATTTTGCTAGGGAATCATCCACATAATCTTCCATGTTCTTGTGCATCATGTCATGAAAAATAGTGCTCATAGCTCTTTGGTATGTAGCCCCTGCATTCTTTAACCCAAATGGCATGACGTTCCAACAATAGGTTCCCCATGCACATGTGAACACTATTTTCTCTTGGTCTTCGGGAGCTATTTTAATTTGATTATATCCTGAGAAACCATCCATTAGAGAATATATTTCATAGCCGACTATCATGTCCACTATCATGTCAATGTTTGGAAGTGGAAAGTCATCCTTAGGGCATGCCTTGTTTAAATCTCTAAAATCTGTACAAACTCAAATGGATCCATCATGCTTGGAAACTGGTACTATGTTTGAAATCCATTCCGCATAATCGATGGCTCTGATAAATCCAGCTCTCAAAAGTTTTTCTAATTCTTCTTTGATGAGGAGAGCTACACGTGGATCCATTTTTCTTAATCTTTGTTTCATTGGTTTGACCCCTGGAGCTATGGATAAGTGATGCATTATTAGATTAGTGTCAAGCCCTGGCATGTCTGAATAAGTCCATACAAAATTGATTTTCTTCTTTTGTAGGAATTGTATATATGCCCTGGTTTCCTCTTCTGATAAAGACTAAGCAAGATGAACTATTTGAGGAGCTTCTTTTGTGTTCAAATTAACTGGTTTTGTTGGCTCAATCAACATTGATGATCTGTCCTAAAAATAACTAGGCAAGTTATTAAGTACCCCATCCTTGGGCACCTCAAAGAGGTTTTCACCCTTAGATACGTCATTTCCTTTTACTATTTTTGGTTCTGATACCGCCACAAAGTGGTTTTCACCATCAAAACACCTATTCTTTTTCTTTTTCTCTTTTATTTTAAGACTGAGGTACTTAATATCAAGCTCAGCCATGCTCATAGTTGGCTCATTGGTGGAAGACACTACTGGTTCAGTAGCATTAAGGTAACATGTGATCTCATAGTCATTCTGAAAGGTCAACAATTATGGCTCTTGTGAGATTTGAGACCAATCAATCAAATGGCGATTGACAAGGGGTAGGTCAATGACTGGTTCAACATTGTGGATGTGATGGGTATCATTTTTGGTGACCATATATTCAGAATTTATCAAGTTCCCTTCTAAAGTACCCAAATCAGGGTTTGTCCTACCTAACGGAGTATCATCCACTAAGGCCATTCGATGAGTCTAGTCCTCTAGCCCTACACTTGGCTCATCAACTACATTGGGTTGGGTGTTATAAGCTTGAATAACATCGATATCCAAGTCTATTGTTGCATCTGAAAGTGAGTCCCATTCAAACTCATGTGAATCTGTCTCTAAATCAATATTGGGGCCTCGTGATGTAGAAGCCTCAAGGTTGGGGAGGAGCTCCCCTTCTTGAGCAATTTGTTGAGCCACAAAAGTATCCAAATTGGTACCACCTGTTGTAGCTAAGGCGGTGACACTTTCCATGGTTAACCTAGCATTCATGTAGTCACTATCCATCATAGCCGGGATAGGAGGACTATTAATTGTCAAATTTTGAGAATCTACCCAAAGGAGATTAGTTGATGGCACCCAATCTTCTATCATATCTTGTTGATTAGTTAAATCAGGTGTGTATTCAAAATCAAAATCATTGTCCATCACAGCTAGGACAATAGCATCTTTTAGTTTCTCACTTTCAAAGCCTAAACCCTTTGTTGATTTATCCCTTCGTGCAAAAAGTGCATGATCTAAAGGTTCAACCCTAGAATCCAATCTATGACTAAGGGGACCATGTCCCGGATAGCCCATGTTTTTCACTAACATGTACCCTCTCCCATAAGCTTTAGGTGAAGGAGAAAAATTTTCATTGTGTTGATATTTTTCCTCATGATAAATCCAATCTTTGATGGCAACTTCCTCTTTCTCTTCCTGAATAGGAACTGAAGACTCAACAAACTTTCCAAATAGTGTCATGGCTGACGAAGAGGGCTTCATATCTGGTGAAGGCTTTCCATAAGACCTAGGAGAGATTGGAAACTTTGTAAAAGAATCAATCTTGTAATCTCCCATGCCAAGGTCTAAGGTCTTAAATTTACCCTTACATTGATCAAGTGAGACATTAGAACTATCAGCTTCCCTATTCAAAGGTACATGTGATCCTACAGAAATGTTATTCACTCATAAAGTGCTATCTCCAAGTATGCAAATTTCTACACCATTATGAGGAAACTTGTCACACTGGTGATATGTTGATGGAATTGCTTGCATCTCATGAATCCATGGCCTACCTAGAAAAATGTTGTAGGCTAAAGGTCCAGCATCAACAATCTGAAATAAAATATCCTTTTCCACTGGACCAATATGAATTGGTAAAACTACTAATCCTTTAGAACTCCTTTTTGCTTCATCATACACTTTGATTGTGATCTTTTTCCTTGTGTCAATAACCTCTTCGAAATATCCTAAAGCCTTGAACAAACTGATAGTACAAATGTTTAGCCCCGCACCCCCATATATCAACATGCGCCTAACATGGGTTTTATGAATCATGACTTCTATGTGTAAGGCCAAGTTATGTGGGTGACTTATGGATTTGTCATCTTCTTCTGAAAAAGTGAGTAAATCAGGGCTAGCCGAATGGTTGACCATGTTTTGGAATTGATCCACATCTATGTTGTTGGGGACACTAGCTGCTTGCAAGGCATCCTCAAGGACACACTTGTGCCTTAGGGATAATTCCAAAAGTTCAAAGATAGAAATCTGAGCTGGTGTATGTTGAAGTTGATCGACAAGGTTGTAATTGAGCTCGGGACCAATAATAGATTTAGAAGGAGCTTGCTTAGAGGAAGACTGCCTAGGCTTGCTGGAATTAGGACCTCTAATGACAATAGGAATTTGACCAGCTTGACTTCTAGTAACGGTGTGAAGAGACTGAGACTCCCTATGTGAGTTAGGTCCTCTTAACACAACTGTGGGTCCTTCATTAGGCATTTTTCTTGAGTTATCCTCACAATCATTCTATTTCCTCATCATATTGATATTTTCCTCAACCACCTCAAGCATATTGATCACATTATCAGCTTTAGGATATGTGTAGTTGATTGTTGCCTTGCCATTCTTGTTGTTGTTGTTTTTGGTTGAAACTTCTCCTTTCTCATACTTTGGCAAGGGTTCTTTAAAAGCTTTGTGATAAAAATTTGAGGTTAAACCATCTACTTGCAAGTCACCACTCTCAATGAGGTCTTGGACAAGGTGTTTAAGCTTAAAGCAATTTTCAATGTCATGTTCGATTCCATTGTGGTAAATATAATAGGCCTTTTCATTCCACCAGTATGGTTTAGTCTCTAGAATGTGGAACTTGGAAGGGTCTTGAGGTTGTACTAGATTATGAGCAAGGAGTGTCATAAAGATATCCGCATAAGAATCTCCAAGTTTTGTAAACTGCCTTTTCTCTATTTTTGACCTTCCTTGATACTTTGGCTTACTACCTTGTTGTTCTGAGGAGACTTGTAACTTCATGGCTTGAACCGCTTTGGAAAGATTAAGGACTTCATTCTTAGGTTTGGATGAGTCAACAATGCCATCATTGACCACTTGTTTATTCTTATTCTAATAATTTTTCTTGTCCTTATTTCCATTATTACTATTTTTGTTTTGGCTATTGTTATTATTTGTTGATTTTGCCAAAATTCCTTGTTCTTTTAAGACATCTTCAATACAACAAGCGACTTCAACCATGGTGTCAAATGAGTTGAAAGGCATCTTCCTAACTTCATACCTCAGTTCGGGGACCAACTTGCTCAAAATAATATCAATTCCCTCCTCCTCTAGAATAGTTCTTGGATATTTTGCACATAAGTGCCTCCATCTTTACAAAAATGCAACAAATGACTCGCCTTGATTTTTCTTAAGTTTACACAAATCAAGCATTGTGATAGATCATGTCAAATTATAGGCAAAATGTTGTACAAACCTTTCCACAAGCTCTTTGAATGTTTTGACTGGGGGAGTGAGATTGGTGAACCACTCCATTGCTTGTCCCTTGAGGCTTCTAGGGAATAATCTCATTAAATATGAATCCTCATGGTGGAAAGAGAAACTCATGATGTAGAATTTCCTAACGTGATCATGGGGATCACCAATGCCATCATATTTTTCATATGTGGGAAACTCCACTTTCTTAGGAAAATCAATCATTACAACAATCTTGTCAATAGGATTGGGACAAATAGAATCCAAGTTGAATGTATTTTTGGGAGCCTTCATGTTGTCCATATCTCTTTGCAATTGTTTGATCACTTCATGGGTGGATGGTTCTTGTTTCTTCACCTTCCTGTCCACATCAAAATCAAAGGGAACTTTGGCACCTTTGTTAATTAGACTTTCCAAGAATTGGTCTTTGTTTTGTTCCACATATTTTTCAACATAGCCTTGGAAAGATGGCTCTTGTTGTATAGCCATAAAGTTCATGATGTCCAAATTAACATATCTCCCTCCTTGTTGTGAACTATGGTGTACTCATTGGGAGGGTTGTCTAGAAAGTCTAGGAGGTGGACTTCTCCTATGGTGATCATATCTTGCAACTCTTCTTCCCCTTGGACTTAGGGATGTTGAGGGCATCCTAGACCTTCTCCTAGTCTTTGGACTTTATGATGGGGTTTATGGGGAAGAGTTGGTCCCACTATTAGTTCCCCTTCCATTGAATTGAATTTTTAATTGTTGCACATAGAGCCTATCCTCTTCTTCTTGTAAGGCTTTTTTCTTTAATTCCAACAATGCATTTTCTTCTTCTAACCACCTAAGTTTCTATTTTCCAGTGGCTTGTTCATCTTTGTACACTTGCTTAGCTCTCTCAATAGCTCTCAACCTTGCATCCATATGTCTAGGATCATCCTTAGGAGATGAAGGCCCTGATTTGTTAAATAAGTTGGCTGCATTGACATGATATTCTATCTCATCCTCAGAATGTTGAGATCCTATTTCTGAAGGACTATGCCTACGATGTCTTGCTTGTCTTTATTGAGCATCCAAATTTTTTGTGTCAATTAAAGGTGACCCTGGTGGACTATTGACTTATCTGAATCCATAGAGTATGTGGCTATCATCTCTAAAACTTGAAAACATATCTTGAAGATTTTGGTTGATAGCCTCTCTTGAATGTTTGATATTAGAAAAAATCATGTTGGTGCCTGATGAATAGTGTGTTTTAAGTGTTCCTTCCTCACAAGGATTAGTCTCAACCTCTTTTTGACTTCTAGGGGATTGATAAAAGAGGGGTTCCTTGATCCTACGTTGTTGACGTGTCTTAACTAGTGGTAACTGGCTAAAGACAACAGGGGGTCACTTTCCTTGATTGACTTGGTACCTTGTTGTAACTAACATGAAAGAAAAAAGATTCTTAATGATAAGGTGACCTTGCAAAGTGTCAACACCAAACTAGGATAATCAAAGTTCTCTATTGTCCAAAATGAAATAAAAAGATAGAAAAAGGGGCTTTACCAACACTGTCAAAGAGGTGCTTCCAACAAAGGGTGAATACCCTAGCACTTTTGAATCAAGAAGTTGGACTAGGCCAAAATATAATTGAAATTGATTAAATGAAAGTAATTTGGACAATAAGAGCACTAAAATTATACAAGAATGTAGCTAACAATTCTAGAGATAAGCTTTCTCACCAAGAATAACCTTCTAACTTGACAACTATTTCCAAAGTGGCCTTGTAAACCAATTGATGCTATTCCTAGAGGGCAAAAAACTAGAGATTTAAAGTCAAAACAAGTCTCTAATGACAGGATAGAAAATCGAGCAAGCTGTAAAAAGTTGGTGTCTCAACTCAGGAACTTAGTTTGTTTTAAAAGATTAAGTAAGTACATCAATAGATTTTCATCATTTTACAGGCACATAAGACAATAATCAAGGAGTTCAAGCAAACAGTCTTCAAACAATGAGCAAGGGGCAAAGCAACCTTGCACATGAACAAGTATAGTGACTTAGTAC
This sequence comes from Chamaecyparis obtusa, assembly GCA_027943335.1. Lineage (NCBI taxonomy): Eukaryota > Viridiplantae > Streptophyta > Pinopsida > Cupressales > Cupressaceae > Chamaecyparis > Chamaecyparis obtusa. The sequence continues at coordinate 560,637 of BSBK01008448.1, forward strand.
TTCTACTCCTTAAAGGTTCTACTTGTGTATGTTCTTGATAATGTTTTAGAAGGCACTTAGAACACAATAACACCTTATCAAGCTGTCTACAAGGATATACATGGCTTTTCTAAGGAGTCCTTGATATACGCAAGGTACGTGAGGCCCAAATCTGTAGATAAGAAGAATCCAAAATCACACAGCCAGGGGGAGATGGTAACCCAAATCTCCTCCTTCACTTCTCAAAGGTATAAAGTTCTTTGAGGCTTAGCCAAGATTGATATCAAACTCAATTCCAAAGAGAGGTGTCTTTGGATTCACCTCCCGATATTTATACTCCGTAGGAACATTGGAGTTAAGGTCATCCCTTGAGGTGGTGTGTCCCCAAGAAGGCCTTCTAAAAATAAAAACTAAGTAATTCACTATCAAAAGTATTTAGAGCACTAAAGGTGGAACACTTAACTCTTCAAGTAAATGTGAATTGAGCCCAAAAGTGGAACATTTAACCCTTTAAGATAATGTGAAGCGAGTCCAAAAGTGGAACATTTAACCCTTTAAGATAATGCAAAGTGAGTCCAAAAGTGGAACATTTAACTCTTCACACCAACTCAAAGTGAGTCCAAAAGTGGAACATTTAACTCTTCACACCAACTAAAAGTGAGTCCAAAAGTAGAACATTTAACTCCTCACATCAACTCAAAGTGAGTCCACACCTTAGAAAACAAGTGAGTTCCAAAAAGCACAAAAGGGTTGCCTAGTGGAGCAATTAACGCTTCTTTCCTATAGACCCCTCCCCCTTAATGTGGCGCTGACCTTGCAACCACAGGGAAAAAATGAGGGGTTGGTGGATTAGTGAGTCCAATAACCCAAGATAGCAATCTAGATTAATCACAAGTAATCTAAGACTGCTAATCAATACTACTCACAAATGAAAAAGTGTTGAACAATAGAATGTTTAACTTTCCAAGTAAACATAGAGTGAGTCCACAAAGTGGTGCATTTAACTCCCTATGTAAACAAGGAATGAATCCATGCCCTCAATCACTCAATGAGATATTTGATATTGGAACCAAGAATTACTTAAGGTTTAAACACAAGCATTCATTTACACAAACTTGTATGAAAGCAAATCTATGTTCATTCATTTCCCATTAAGAGCATCAATTGCAATGTGTTCTATGAAAGCATGTAAACACTCAAGCCAAATAAATGAGAGGTTCAATTTTAATCCCAAGATCCAAATTTTTTAGATATGTAACAAAATACTCAAGTCCAATGCAACGCACTTAGTAGATTTCACCTTTTTTTTGTTTGTTTTAAGCATTTTCCATGAAACCAAGAGCACCTTCAAATGAACAAGACAAGAAAACAAGCAAACAAGATATAAAATGTATATCCAAATTATGCAATCCCTAGGGTGGTTAGATCTAAAAATCAATGATAAGCAGCAAATAATCCAAATGATAACTCATATCATGCATTGAACAATGAAAAATAAGTGCATACCCATCACAAAATTTTATTTTTTTTGCATTTGACCTAGTCAACAAGATCTAATTTTTACCACATGAATTTAGACCCTAAACCCAAAATGTAGAAAAGAGACCTCTCTCAAAAAATAGAGAGCTTTCCAAAAATATAAATTTTTTGGAAAAATCTCTTCATTTGTGCCCTAGAGACCCATTTTACCAAAACAGACCAGTTTTTATAAATTGACCAAATGAGCTATGATATGATTTCTAAATTAAAAAAATAATGAATAGACCCCCTGTATAATTCCAAGACCTTTCCAAAAATGTAAAAATGTCCAAAGAATATACTGATTTGTGCCAAAAATTTATTTTTTATGAAAAATCAAGAAAAAATCATAAAAAATACAAATTACCTCCGAAAATTCTGAAATTGTTTTTGGAGATTCTTTGATACATCACAAATTTTTTTTTAGAGAAAAACACCAAGCCTACCTACAAAAATGTTTTTAGACCAAAACACCAAGCCGTTTGGGAGATATGATCAAATCTTTCAAATCTAGGATTTTTTTGTCTCCAAACAAATCTGCACAAGGGTTAGCTCCAAAAATAATCAAAACCAGCAAGTGTTAGCTCCAAAAATAATCAAAACTAGCATGTAAAAAGTGGGGTTCCCCATGGTGGGTGCCAAAAATGTATGGTGAAAATGTGACCACACTTCTATAAATCCTTACATGCAAGAAAACTCAAGAATGAGCCCTCACAAATCGATCCATAGCGATCTATACATGGAGTTGCAAGATTTGTAAAATTGCTCTCAACTAGAGCTATAAACTCATGACCTTGCTAGTCAACCATACAATGAGAGATTCACAATGAAAACAAGGCTATGCAAATCTATATGAGAATGCAAATTAATCTTATGAGAATGAAGATGCAATTAAGCTATGAAAATGGAAATGAAAGAGTTACAAACCCTCTAATTAAACTATGTGAGATTAATCTAAAACATGAAAGGAAATGATACCATGATGATGCAACTATGATGCAAGCTACGATGTGATGTAGATGCAAGATGAATGCCAATGATACTCCAAATCTTCAAAACTTGATGCAAGAATGTCTCTGAAAGCTTCAATGACTTAGAAAACCTGTAGCATAATAATTCAAGTATGTATTGTGTGTGCAAATGAGGAAGATAGCTCTTCTTTTATAGGAAGTGAAAAATAATGGACCATGGAGATTAAGAGGCAAAAGATTTAATCAACGGTGGAGAAAAAAAGAAGCTTGATCCTTGTGCACAAATATCCTCCAATAAGAAAATTAGAAGCATTTACTTTATGTTGAGCATTTAATTTATGTCCATGTGAGGCAAAAGTACTTTTCTTTTATTTTTTAATTTTATTTTTCTTTATAAATAAGAATTAAATGCTTTATTTGTGCAACATAGGATAAGAAGAAAAGTGGGGATTTTTTATTTAAATAAAAGGGGAGGAAATTCCTTTTAATAAAATAAAATAATTTTATTATTTAATTAAAAGAGATTTTTAATTAATTAAAAGAGAGCATGTTTTCTTAATTAAATAATATTTTTATTTTTATTTCTTTTAAATTAAATAAGGCTCAAACTTTAGGAAATATTGAATTGATGATGATTTGATCAAGGAAATTGATATAATTGATAAAATGTTGATATTTGAAAATATTGATTCAGGGATTTGATAAATTGCAGAAATGGGACCCAAAGTCTAGGTGACCATTTTAGGGTGCATACAGACATAACTATCTATTCTAAACATGCAGCAGATCACATTAAACATTTGAGGAAGATTTTTGAAAGGTGTAGAGAGTTTGGGATATCTCTTAATCCCAAGAATGTGTGTTTGCAGTTTATGAGGGAAAGCTGTTGGGATATGGAGTATCCAAAGAAGGAATTATAGTGGATCCTGAGAGAATTGTAGCCATCCTAGAACTACCCTTCCCACATCATAAGGAAAGTCTCCAATCTTTCATCGGAAAGATTAACTTTTTAAGGCATTTCTTGCCTAATATTGCAGATTTATTGAAGCCTTTGACAACCATGTTAAAGAAGAGTTCAACTTTTAGCTAGACTAAAGAAGGAAAAGCCAATTTCCAAGCTATCAAAGATGCCTTGACAGAAGCTCCTGCCTTGTTAAACCTGAATTTCAGTAAGGATTTTATCCTTTATGCTTATGGAGGTCATGATGCTATATCTGCTATGTTGACTCAGGAAAATTCGGATGGGTTGGAGCAGCCTATTGCTTTCTTTAGCAAAGGTTTAGAAGAGTATGAATAGAGATACTCTTTTGTAGAAAAACATGTACTTGTTGTGGTGAAGATCCTTAAAAAGTTTAGATATCTATTGACCCATATCAAGGTACACTTGAAAGTTACTCATCCAAGTGTCAAAGAATTTTTACTTTCCAAGGACGTAAATGAAAAAAGAGTTGGTTTGATCACCAGGGTGATGGAATATGACATTGATATCCAAACTACCAAGATGGTTAGAGGAAGAGGTCTTTGTGAGCATCTGGTAGGAGATGAAAGTTCAAAGAAATCAGAGAAAATGGATTCATCTCTAGTTGTGCATCCTACAAAAGAACAAGCCTAGACATCAGGTTGGTTGCCTAACATGATTCATTTTTTAAAGACAAGACAAGGTCCTCCAGGTTTGGATTCAAAAAAGAGAAGATAATATAGATTACAATATGTTCCTTTTGTGCTAATAGATGAGGTTCTTTTTAGAAAGGATCACAATGGTGTCCTTTTAAGATGCATTGATTTAGAAAAGATAGCTGATGTCCTATTTGAATTTCATGATGGACCTTCTAGAGGTCACTTTTCTCCTAGGACTACTACTTTTAAAATCATGAGGGCTAGATACTATTGACTATCTATCTTCAAGGATAGTCATGAGTATGTGAGAAAATGCATCAAGTGTGCCATGTTTGTAGGAAAGGAAAGTCTTGGAGCGCTACCCCTTTAGCCAATCAGAACTGAGCAACCTTTCATGAAATGGGGTATAGACTTTATTGGTGTGATCAATCATCCATCTAGTGTAGGCCACAAGTGGATAATTACTACAACTAATTATTTCACTAGATGGACAGAGGTAGTTGTCTTAAAAGAATCAAATGAGAGTGTTGTCTTAAGTTTTTATGATGATATAATTCACAGATTTGGCACTTCAGACTCCATAGTATCAGATAATGCATTGGCATTCATAGGCCTTAAAGTCTCAGAATGGGCAATTAGAAATGGCATTTATCTAAACACAAGCTCAAATTATTACCCTCAGGGCAATGGCTTAGCGGAATCAACAAACAAGAACCTAATTAGGATAATCAAGAAGACCCTACAGGATAATCAGAGAGATTGACATACTAAATTGACATCTACCTGATGGTTAGACAGGATTACCCCAAAGAAAATCATTGGAAATTATCCTTATATGTTAGTATATGGTAGAGATTCTAGATTGTCTATTTCAATTGAATTACCAACCCTGGACTTGGCTACTCAATATGCCCTATTTGAGGAAGGAGATCCTTTGCAGATCAGGTATGCTCAGCTCATGGAGTTAGAAGAACTCAGGGATAGGTCCATGAAAGATATGGAGTTCCATCAAATTCAGACAAAGAAGAACTTTGACAAAAGAGCCAGGATCAGATATTTTAAAGTTGGGGATGTAGTTCTCAAGTGGGATGAATTCAAATCCAAACCTGGCAGACATACAAAATTTGATTCATTTTCGAGTGGACCATTTGTTATAACAGAATGCAAGGGGCCTAATGCTTTTTAGCTATCAAATCTTGGAGGAGACGACTTTCCTATTTCAGTGAATGGTTTCCACTTGAAGCCCTACTTTGAGGTTAACCCCTCCTTTTAAATCACTATAAAAATGTTTTCCTATTCTTTCCCTATTTTCTAGGTTAGTTTCCTTCTTTTCAAGAAGTGCTCGTACACAGTTTTGTTCCCTAGTTCCAGTTTTGCCTCTCTATCAAAAGTTGTGTGCTCAAGTGATGACCCCATGCCCAATGGATTATGTCAAGGCCACTGGTTTCAATGTCTAGCAGGCTAACATCTAGCAAAAATCGCCAAAATGTTGCCCAAAATTTCCTATTCTATACAATTTGGCCAATTTTTATTCCAAGGTCTGCATTTTAATCTTACAGGACACCTCTGAAAATTTCATGGGTTTATGTCCTTCCTTTTGGCCTTTGCAATTTGTTCTATCCCTTGGTTTGTAGGTCTAAAATTTGAGAAAAGTAGCCGTTTGAGTTAAAAAAAACCCTAAGAGACCCTAAGCCATTTTCTATTTTGCAGTTACTTTTTGGGCTACTTAAAATCCCATTTCCCATGTGCACATTAATCCCCTTTGTTCGCATGTTCTCTTAATCCCAGATGGCATATTCTTTCCATCTAGTGATTCGGTGACTAGGACTTCAGTCGGGCAATCGCTCAATATAACTTCAAGTTAGACCTTTGGCTCACCAGTTCAGTGAATGCCTTATTTTCATAATCTCCAAGTCAAACTGAGGTTAATTTTTTCATTCTGTGACCTAGTGAATTTCCTTTGTCGCATAATCGCTAAATCTTTCGGGGTTAAGTGCTTCTATTAGTGGGTCCATTGCCACGTTGTCTGACATGTTTGATTCTTATTGGTCGGAGGGCGATGATGTGGATCTGTTGTCAATGGGCGAAAAGCTTTCTATGATGAGGACAAGATCTGATGGACGGCGTAAGATCTAATAGGGTCTATCAGAGCTATCCAATCTTGAGACAATCGCTGATGAAAGGCTTATAAAGGTGGGTCCATGCCAAGTCAATGTGACGTGAATGATTCTCATTGGCGGAAAGGATAACAAGACTGTGGGACCATGTTGCCAGGTGTGCTAATTTTATGTGTTTTGATTGGTTGCCAAGTGATGACAAAGATTTGTAGGTGGACCTGATGTGGCCGTGGGGTCCCAGTTAAAGTGTGATCAATGGCGCATGATCAGAAGGAATATTTAGAGGGTATGAGATCATGCGCCTGCCATTGGATGTGAATCAAGTTGCAGTGGGTCCGATGTTAGAGTTCACTGAGGTGTCTGCTGATGGAGTGGTCATGAATGAATAAAGGATTGACATGTGGCAAATGGGCCCAGGTTTTAGAAGGTATTTTGCAAATCAGCGATTAAAGGTTTGTTTCATGTTTGTCAAACTTAACTGGGGTCAACTAAAGCATTAAACGATTCTATGAACAAAAGAAAAAGGGGAACCTAAGGTAGATGCCGAGTTAAGTTTGTAGTTAGTGCCAAGCTTGGGTGAAAAGGAAGATCTAACGGTCACGTTTTAATGTTAGATCGAAGTTTGAATGTTGGCTGTTGATAGAGAAATTTAGCTCCACCTATGACCATTTTATCATTTTATGTATTCAAATATCTCAGAATATCAGATTTTAACAGTTATGGCAAGCCGAGTTACAAGTAAGTAGATGGATCATGGCGGCTGGAAAGTTTGCAGATGTAAACATAAGATGGACATGCAAACACACATATCTGATCAGCTGAGATATTTCAAGACACATTTATGGCTGAAATTGATAGAATTAGGGTTTTATTATTGTATGAAAATTTGTGTAACCCTAATTAGATATTTTTGCTCCTACCTATGTGCAAAAAGAGATGTATATATTAATTTTTGGAGCTTTTAGAGCTCAGAGTTGGACAATTGGAAAAAGAAGTTTACCTTTCTTAAGAGTCACCTGTGGTATTCTTTCTACCCTTTGGCTTCTACATTTGTAAATTCCCATTGATTATTCAGATATTGTAAGGTACTTTGCGGCATTCTTCATGTCCCTATGCTTCTTGTTTGAGTTATCTCTTAATGAATTCAATATTTTTTTTTTTTTTTAGTGATATCTTAGGGTTCTTGATCCTTCTTCCTTTCTGTAATTCATGTGTATTCTTGTGGATGATTTGATGTGAATGCTTTTGTGGGTATATGACAACCCCTTAACAATCTTGTCTCATTCCTATACCTGGTTGTAGAGGTGAACGTTTGTTTGCAGGTCATAGATTGTTGTCTAATCCTAAGAGTGTTATTGTTTGTGAAAGAATCTCTCTCTTTCCCTGAATACCCTGTTTTATTTGCAGACCCTTCTATGAAATACTTATGCAAGCCTATTCAATGAGTTGTGATCCCCTAGACCTAATTTTATTCATTGAATCCATCTTTTATGCTGCAATTCATACCATATTTTTCAGTGTATCACCTAGTAGGTAGTTTTCTTTCAAGTCATTTCCCTTTCAAGCATTCCTTCTATCCCTTTTCCCCTCAAGTTTTACTTTCTTTTCTAGAAGCAAATTAAGATGATTATCTAAGAGGAACTAGCCTAGATATTGGAGGTCTCATCTTAGTTAGCATAGGTCCCACAACCTGGAGATGATTCCCATGTTATACTAAGTTATCAAGACCAAGAGAGCTTGAAACAAGGGTGAAAACTTAGTGTATAATAGTATGAATGTTTTATAGAGGATGAAAACAATCCATACATGATAAGTTTAACAGAATTATGTCACATTACAAGCACATGTTAATTTTTAAAGAGTGTGACCTGTCATTTGAATTGTAATTGTGAAAAAAGTAAACTATCACTATGTAACAAATATTGTAAATCTTAAAATTGTCGTATATTACAATTATAAATTGGGAAATCCTCAAGGGAGACCCAATAATTTATTGTAGGACATAGTATAAAGGAAAGATTATTAGTTGAATGTAAAGTATATGTGTGTGATATATGATTATATATTTGCATTATAGCTATGTATGTGATCCAGTGAAGCTAAGAGATAATATATATGGATCAAAGAAAATTATTCATTTAATAATGCTATGTAGCTATCTAATTTTGGAAATAATACAGACATCTTTAGCCCTAACCATTTTGTAAATCAATCATGTAATAATGAAATTTAGCTATCTAATGCAGTACCCTAATGAACCTATGAAGATGTTCACATAAAATCCATGTTCATCTATGCATTTCATTTCATTAACTATTACCAATCAAAACATGTAACATTGAATGCAATTTAATGCATATTCAACAACTATCAGGTGTACAAAGAAAAAATGCAAAAACATCCACGAGAAGTATTAATTGATATGCAAAAAATACTTTCTCTGAATCATCGAAGATCTACTAAAGTCAATATCCAAAAGACATTCATATTTTAACATAACAAACACTGAAATACATATCTGTTAAAGTAACTAACATATCTATAAAAGTAATTATTACGATAAACTTGAGTATACATAGATGTCTATTAATTTTATGTTTATGATGATACAAATTTTACAGTATCATCATGCATTGAATATTGATTTTATCCCTTATATTTCAAAATTCAAACTCTGAAAACTTTAGTGTGAAAAAGTTAGGCCAAAGTGAAACCAAAATAACTGCAATAAGCAATGTAAAAACATCATAGATAAAAATGTAAGAAAACTAGTAGTCTTTGAAATTACTTCGATTAGATATTTATGTGTTGATATTTGATATAATGATTGGAATTTGTAATAAAAAAATAATAGTTGAATTGAAATATACATATAAACTGAAAGTACATAATAAAAAAGTCTATGATACCCATTATCTCTATAATTGTGTTTGTTCATGTCTTTGTTGACTGTTATATTGTTCCATTGTTGTGATTACATCAAGTATTTCTTGTTCCTATGGTATGATAATATTCTCATTTCTTACCATCCAACATTCATGTTTTTTTTTAACTATTTTGATTTGTTCAGAAATGCTTCATGTGTCTTCATATGCAGTTGTTAATATGTCTCCAATTGTAGTCAATTTGTACATATCTCCTTCCTCATATGGTTTTGTCCTGCTAATACTTTGAAGATGTAATTCGTAATATTTCTTCATGATTTCTATATCTAGAGCTTCTTGAGCATTTGCTACATCAAAATTGCAGCCCATATCTTTAAAAATATTTTCCATATGTGTAATGCTCATATTGAGTGTTTCAATCAGATTTTGTAGTTCTTCAATTACTTCTGTGCTGGTCTTTATTTTGAATTTGATTGAAAAAATCCACTTTTGTAGAGGTGTGTTAGTAGATTTGATAATTCTTATATTGAGAGCTTCTTCACTATCCATATCTATTACTATCTAAAACAACTTTTCTTGTGTATTATATATATTCTTTTATGTTCTTCAAGAAACTCCAAATCTATGTAGATTATATCTTTTAGATGAATATATATTTTGTAATAACTGCCTACGCAGTCAATGAGGCCCACACCTATTGAATTTAGATATTGTATCCATTCTCGTGAGAGCTGTGCCATGTTTCTGTCTTCATGCATCTGGTTGATAATTTGTTCACTCGAATGAAGTGATGGATCAAAAATATCTACTGTCTGACTTGATGTTTGAGAAGAGATAAGACCTAGCATTTTATGGATATAATCAGATAGATGTTTGACAGTATAAGATTTTAGCATGTTCTTTTCATCTTTCAATTGCTCTAACCTATCTCTTACATCTTGATGTGTCAATTCCCACATATCAACTGTACAATCATGAAAAGCGGGTCCTATGTCAATTTGATTAACAACAAAATCTATTGCATTTAGATCAAAAAAAATATTGTCTTGTTTTGGTTCTACAACTTCTATTATTACAAGATTTGTTTCTTGATGTTTGTGAAGAGCAGCTAGTTTTCCTCTTTCCTTTGTTTTCTTTGAACGGGTAGTTTCACTTATGATTTGAGAAAATAAATCTTGAGTAGAAATTCTAGATCATCTTTTCTTTTTCTTTTTCTTTGTATTGTTTCTTCTAACCATGAAGGAGTGGCTAGAATTTTTGAGGCAGATGCTAAACTTTCAATATCAAACAATTTCCTAACTATTGTAGGGCTTTGTATTTCTTGACTTGAACTTTGAAATGTTGGTACTATATTTTGAGTACATGTTTTTGATCCTAGGAAAAAATAGGTTTTAAAGGGGACCCAAAACCCTATACAAGCTAGAAAAAAGTTTAGCGCTTAAAGGAAAGTAGAAAGAAATGGGACTGGGGACTAGTCCCCCATAACCAAAACCAGCATAAAAACCAAAAAACCAAATACCAACAAAAAACTGACAAAAGGCTAGCACTAGGGACCCAAGGTAGTAGAAAAACTCCTTGCAAATTTTGTCAGCTTCTTGCTTCACCTCAGATATCTTCTTTATTGCAGCATTGGAGTTAGAGAGCTCCTGGATTCTTTCTTGAATCTTCCTCCTTTTCACAAACCTAGTACTTTTTCTTAGGCCTTCCTCTTCCAAATCCTCAGTGTTCTCATTAGGTTTCTTGTTGGGGGAGCCAGCATCCAGCTCCGCTTTAATGGTCATGAAGTAGTCCATGGTCGAACCAATAAATTTGTTGTTGTCATGCATGTGTTTTTTCATGGTGTTCTCCATCTTTTCAATTCTAGCTTGTATTTCCTACACATTTTTATCCTCATCAATGTTCATGTTGCCTTCCATAGTTTTTGAACCAGACTCTAGCTTCTCCTACAGGGAATCCACCTTAGCAGAAATGGAGCATTACTTTAAGTTTAAATTCTTAATTTCATGAAAAACCCATTTCAGAAGATGAAAATAATACATGGAAGTAGTCTTAGTAGTTTCAAGAACCCCAAAGGGTGGTTTAATTTTATCGTCCATGTCTTCCTTAAGCAGTTGAACATTTTTTTCCTACATATCTGTTGTCACTAGGGATTGCACCCGAGTATGGATAAGTATGAAACCTAGCAATCCCATTAAACATGAGAATACTCTCAAGATGTGTGATGCTTCACTGAGAATAGAACTCCGTATTAAGGGCCAGCTTCCCCCTCTAGATCACTAAACTATTCTAAAACTTGAGAGGAAAGGGATAGAAAATGCTTGAAAAAGAAACAACTGATACTTGAAATGAAAGGTGATCCACTGAAATTTTAAAAAAAACTGCAATTGATGATAATTTTACTCTATCAGCACTTCAAATCTAAACCACAACTAAATCCTACTTTCCTAACCCTCAATGAGATAAGGTACTTAAAATTCAGAAAGGAAGAACAACTTCACAATTCTGATATTTCTGATTGTACACAAACCACATTGCTGAGCTAAGACAATTTCCTGAATGAACACTTGAATTCAAAATGCAGATCAAGGACATGAAAATATCATAATAATCTTTGCATAAGATCTCGATAACAAAGCTAGAAAATGTAGGAGAATAGAAGGATTAATTCTTATTGCTGAAAAGAAATTGGTACAATTGTGTCTCTCAGAGCTACAACACTCATATCAGAGAGAAAAAGTGAAGAGCTAACCTCAATCACCAAAAGCGAGAGGTATATGAACTAAAAAATAGGAATCTGCATTCAACTCCACTACATCCTAAGAATAGAAAAGTAAAAATATGGACCCATGAGGCAGCATCATGGTCTGAACATTACATTCCTAGATTCCTAGGGGTGAGGAAAGTGGGGGCCTAAAAATAGACAATAAAAAGAATGACCATCACACCCATTAAGTCATGTTTTAATAACTGATATCTAACAAGGGCTCACAAAAGCTCCACTTACTTGACATCTTACAATGGTAAAACAATGACATTTACATTAGAAAAAATCCACTAAGACCTCTAATAGATACAATTACATTTTTAAAGGAAAGCCTCAACCAAAAGGGAAGCACATCTTTAAAAAAAAAAATAGCATTAACATGAAATTTTTGTCCTCCTAGGAAAACTATAGGTTACATGAAAAAGATGTAAAATATCAAATCCCTAATAATGGGGGATATACATGTAATAATAAACATACATAACCTAAAGTATTGAGGCATTGGTATAACAACTCAACCCTAAAAGATAGGGGAGGAAGAAAACAAGGATAATTATCATGATTCAAATATTTCCAATGTCGCTGCCACTAGAGCTTTCCCCCTCGACAACTAGCAACATGCCATCTCCACTTGTAGTCCACTATAGCCGAGAATGGAAATAGCAACCCAACTCTTGGCAGTATGCTATCAAGGTAGGCGTATTCTGGACAATCTTTTTTCATTTCATGTTTGACTACACTGTGGCTATGGTAGCCAATATCACATTGTTGCCTTACATTCTTGGATTGCAATTCTTGATATTTCTCTATGCATTATGTTCCATGTTTGCTTGCCTCTGTATATTCATGATACATCTCAGCCTTTGTAGGTTTTGAGGACATGTACAAACCAGTGACAAATTGCTTCCGTATTTCAAATGACATCTCTCTCGGACACCATCTCTATTTCTTGTTCACTGTGTATGTTTTATTTCTATATGGTCTGCTCATATTTAGGGCACATGTTAGATGCTAATGGTGATGCTATTCACTGTCATCCCATGGCACTATGCCTCTTTGCATTTGGGTACTATTATTGGTTCTCACAGCATTTTCTAGGGCATGACTTAATTTTATGTATTTACTGGCTTTTCTTTTCATGTGTTCGGCCTCCTTGAGGGTATGAGAAGTATATCTTTGTATTGCTTCAATGTTATATTCTTTGTTACTTGATGTTGGGTTCTAAGAAAGCTACAAAAGCCCATGATTTTGTTTATGAACTAGGGCATGACATAGTTTAAGGTTCTCTGTTGCTTCTTTGTATTCATGTCTTTCACTTTCCATATAAATAGGGCATTGTATTTGATACATCTTGGGGAAAGCCCGATGACCCATGGGTAGGGCATTGTGACTATTAGGGTATCATCTATTTATGTATTGACCACTGCTATCTTCATGCAGGACCTGAGCACACTAGGGAATCATTTCATATTTTTGTTAATGCTTCTATGTTGATCATAGGCTGCGGACATGATGCCATTACATTGTTTGGATGTTTATAGTTTCATTTATCCATCATGCTGTACTGTTCTTCTCATTCACTGATATATCATTATTAATCTCTTGGGGCTTCACTTATATTGTTGAAGCATTGCAAATGGACCCAAGGCTGTTATGATTTGTGTTGTTGCTAGTTATCGTGCCCTATTATTACACTACTTGATCACCATGCTCTGCTACTATGGGTGAGATATCTATGTTGTGCTGTATTATAGAAACCCATTACATTCTAGTTGTGGCACCATCCTTTGTGTTAAGGTATGCTTGTTGTTTCAAAGCCTGAGAGCAATAATATCTCATCATTATTTGATCTTTGTTACCTAGCCACTATTAGTACTTAAGCACTGAACACATATCATATTAGCTGTAGCAACATAATGTATGAGGTTCATGAGTTGCATTGCTCAGCATGGTGTTGATCTCACTGCTATTTTGATTGCATACAGCCTGAGAACTGTTATGGCACTATTAGTCAGTTAAACCATTTGATGACTCATTAGGGCATTGCATCCACTATTGAACATTTGGTCATTACACTTGTTTGTCCACCATTCATTGCTAAGTGGCATCATTATATGTTTTATTGGGCAATTGTTGATACCTTTTAGCTCTGTTTTAGTGTAACATCATGTTATCATGTAATCCACCTTGACTTTATGTCTCCATGGTGTGTTGTATATTTTGGATGCTTATGAAACAATGGTGTTAACATTGTGTTATCATTGCCTCATGTTATGCTCCACACATGAGATGCTCTGTTGGAGTACTAATGCAGATTAGGAAAACATCTATGCTACAGTGTGCCTTATCTCTCACATAGATCTGTGTACCCTGTTATTAGCTCTATTTTTCTTTGATATCATGGTATCACTATTGGCTTATTAAATCATCATGTTCATGTTAGAACACATAGATTCTATTTGCACCTTCACACCAGTATTTGCTTATCATGCCATGTTGTTTGATTGATCCCTATTGATACTGAATCATCTGGATGCTCCACATCTACTTTTGCACAATGTTTTCTCTTGGACCTTAATGCAATCACCAAAAAAAAACCTTGAGGTTTTTCTAACATGGTCCACATCAAGGGCCCATATCATTCATATAATTCATTGTTGGATTAGCTTCTCTATATCTGCACATGAAACAAACACGTCAGTGAAAACATGATGCCTCTTTTGGTTCTTTGGATGATTCTCATGCACATGCCCTGAGCACAGCCTTTGTTAGAGGTGCATGGTTGAGTGTATGTATGCATTATGTGATATTATGATACCAGCCATTGCATAGATCCATTGGATCTAACCCATCTCCTTTCTTCACTTCTTGCAGGTTCTGGATCTCAAGAACTCATTGGACTAGACTAGATTCAGACATCAATACTAGGAAATGTCTGGTACCCCCATATCAATTATTTCTTTATGTATATCTACACTCATCCATTTAATTCTGATAACAGCTATGCTCACGGCCTATGTGAGCTTAGATAGATGCTTTTCTTTTCAGTTCTTTGCTTTCTAAATAGTATAAATGCCACAGATAGATGTATGTGTAGATGTAGATGCAATTCATTTCTTTTCCCTTTTCATGTATTTTGCGATGAAATGAACGCAAATATTAAACAAGACCACCTAATAACATAAACTAGGTTATTACAACCCATTTAGTAATTAGGCCTGCAAACTTAAGAATGAGTAGAAATATGACAACATTCTGGAGACCTCTATGGAGTGCTTTCCTACTAAGCATCTTGATCAGCTACCTTGAAGACCCATTGGGCATAGAGTCACTAACAACAACTGAACCAAGCTTCCAACCAAAATGAACTCCTTCTCAAAAAAATTGCTAACTGCTAGAGCGTACCTCTTTGGCTTATTGCTACTCAAACCAACTGAGAACAACTGAAACAACTACTAAAAAACAACCTATGCCAGGCACTTAGGGAACACAAAAAGCCAAAACTACTAATGCTACTAAAGTACAGGGTAGAAAGAACCTCAAAAGAAAGCCTTGAGGTGAATCCCATTCACTAGAATGGGCAGCTCTTCTCCATCCATGCTAGCTAGCTGAAAAGCATTATGAGCTTTGCATCTAATCACCATAAAAGGCCCAGTCCAGATACCATCAAACTTGGTATGTTTCCTTGGATTATGTTTTGCTTCATCCCACTTGAGGACTAGATCTCCTTCCTTAAAGGTTTTAGGTGATTCCTTCTTGTCAAATCTTTTCTTGACCTAGGTATGATGAGCCTCTAGGCTCTCAAATGCTAGCTTTCTTGTTTCTTCAAGTTCAATAAGCTCTACCATCCTAACCTGCATAGCATCTTCCTCCACAAGATCAATTTCTTTAATCAGACTCAGGGTAGGTAGCTCAGTAGATAGGGGAATTCTAGCCTCCTTTCCATATACTAATGTGTAAGGTGAGTTTCCAGTAGCCCTCTTAGGTGTTATTATATCTACCCACAAGGCCAGCTTTAACTTGCTATGCCAGTCTCTCTGGTTTCCTTCTAGTCCTTCTGATTAATCTTAGCAAGTTTTTATTTGTTGACTCTGCTTGGCCATTACCCTGAGGGTATTAATTAGAAGAGGTACTTAGAAATATTTTATGCCTGAGTGCCCACTTTGAAATTCTAGTTCCCAGGAAAGGCATGGCATTATCTGATATAATTGAATCTGGAGCGCCAAACCTGGATACAATATCCTGATAGAAGTTTAAAAAAGAGGTCTCATTGGCCTCCTTCAGTGCTATAGCTTCTATCCACTTGGTGAAGTAATATATGGTAGTAAGTATCCACTTGTGTCCATCACTAGATGGGGGGTTAATAGGTCCAATAAAATCCAATCCCCACTTTGAGAAGGGTTGTTCTACCTTGACAGGATGAAGGGGAAGGGCTGCCAGCTTTTACTTTCCAGTAAACAAGGCACGGTTCTTGCATCTTTTTACCCAATCAAAAGCATTTTTATATAGGCTAGGCCAATAGTACCCAGCTCTCATCACTTTAAGAGTAGTGGTTCTAGTAGCAAAGTGTCCAACAGAGCCTCCATCATGAAACTCTTCTAATACTATACTTACTTGATCAGTTTCAACACATCTTAATAGAACACCAGTATGATCCCTTCTATATATAACATCATCAATAACAACAAAAGGAATAGCCTAGAGTCTAAAGTACCTTCTCTTACTACTTTTGAGGCCTTGAGGGCACTAGCTAGTAGAGAGGTAACACTTCATCTCTGCCATCCAGCTTGTGCTATGTCTAGCATCTTGATTCATCAGAACAACTTCTTCTTCTTGCTAGTCTGGATCTACTATTTTTTCATTAAGCTATTCACATAGTCCTTTCCCTCTAACTAGCTTGGTCACCTTGATCTGAACATCCTACTCCATGACCTTGGCGATCCAGCTAGCTCTCTTATGACTTAGGTCTTTACTCAGTAGGAAATCCCTTATGCAAGGGTGAGAAACCATCAGGTGTACTATGTTGTTAGATAGCAAGTGCCTAAATTTCTTTAGACTTCTCACAATTGCTAATACATGTTTCTCTACAAGCAAATAATTTAGCTCATAACCATCTAGGCTTTGACTATAGAAAGCTATCGGCTGCTCTTGCTTCTCAGCATTCTGCTGAACTAACATAGCATAGATACTATCATTGTCTCCAAAAGCATATAGTATAAAATCCTTAGAAAAGTCAGGGTTTACTAGAGTAGGATTGGATGCAATTTCTTCCTTGACTTCTTCAAAACACCTTTTCCCCTCACTGGTCCAATGGAAAGTTTGGAATGTTTGGAAGTCATAGGCTTCATTAGTGTTGCAATGTTTGGAATAAACCTCCTCAAAAAATTGATTCTACCCAAGAAACTCCGTAATACCTTCTTGTGAGCTGGTAGAGGAAGAGCCAGAATGGCCTTCACCCTCTTAGGATCAATAGTTGTCCCCTACTTGGAAACAATGTGTCCTAGTAGTCTACCCTCATGGACAACAAAAATGCATTTCTTGGGATTCAATGTGACTCCAAACTCTCTGTATCTTTCAAAAATTTTCCTTAGATGAATTAGGTGGTCTTCTGTATCTTTTGAGAAGATAGTTATATCATCCAGATATACCCAAAAAAACTTATTCATCAAGCTAGCAAATGCCATCTCCATGGCTTTCTGAAATGTGGCACTAGCATTGGACAACCCGAATGGCATCTTCCTGTATGCCATGGTGCTCCATTTAGTGGTGAATGTTGTCTTGTATTGATCTTCTTTTCTAACTAGAACCTGGTTATAACCAAAAAAGCCATCTAACAAAGAAAAATGGTCAGATCCTGAAACATATTGTAAAATCTGCTCCATAGATGGCAATGGGTGATGATCCTTGAGTGAAGCCCTATTAAGGTCTCTGAAATCTACACACAGCTGGATTTGACCATTCTTCTTCCTAATTGGCACTAAGTTTGAGACCCAAGAGGTGTGTTTAATAGGAAAGATAATGTTGGCTTCAATCATCTTTTTCAATTCTACCTTCATCAGGACCTCTATCTTAGGATTGATGGGCCTTTGTTTCTATCTTACTGGCTTGGCTTGGGGTTCTAGTTCAATGGTGTGCTGGGCTAAATGGGGATCAAATCCTTTTAGATCATAGTATTCCCAGGAAAAGACGTCACTAAACTCTTGTCATATTGAAATAAAGGCTTGTGTTTCAGGCTGAGTGCATACCTTTCCCAGCTTAAGAAATTTGCCTTTGAGGACCTCCACAGACTAGTAGTGTTCTTCCTTAACTGTCATACTAGCCTTGTCACCTCTGATTTGATCATCAGAATTAAATACAGAATGAAGTGTTACCAATCCCTTAGGTAGTCTATTGCTCTTCAACTGTAACATCTGGTCACCATATTGATGGGCATGCTTGCTCTGGTTCACTCTAGAGAACTCAGCTTCAATTAGAAAATTGAAAATCTATTCATCATCTTCAAAAAATTTCCAGCTTACCTAATTATCTGGTATGGATGGTCTTACCAGGACCTTCACATGCTAAGAATCAGGATCTGAGACACCTCTCAGAATGTCATATTCTACACCCTTGGCAACCAGCTTGTCTACTTGTTTATTCTGATTTCTTGGAACAACAACTAAATTGAAAGCACATAAACCTTCTATTAGGTCCCAAACCCTATGTTTGTACATCTTAAGTGTATCATTTTTCATGAGATTAGTGCCATGGACTTGATTGACCACTAGCTCACTGTCACCGATCACCTTTAAACACTTAATTCCTCTCTGTCTCACCCATTCCAAGCCTAAATTAATGCTTCATATTCTATTGTATTGTTAGTACAGCTGAAAGAAAAATTAACTACAGAATAGTACCTTTGCCCTTCTAGAGAAAATAGGACAGCTCCTCCTCCTAAACCTTCTTTTCTTCTGGCCCCATCAAAGAAAAGTTGCCACAAGTCCTCATTATGACTGGTGGAGGGCTTGTCTTCTTTCTTAATCAACTCTGGTATCACAACATTTCCCTTGTGAATGATAAACATTCCAATACTAGAAACATCCATATTTCTGAAAGGGTCATCTTCTAAATCTCTCTTAGCCCACTCATCCAAAGTAATGTCAGGAATCTTTCGGTCACTGGTCTCGGATTTAGAATCACTTGGATCTTGTTCATGGTACATCAAGTTAGCATTTATAGGGCTTGGGGTATATGGATCAGCGTGGGTCTTTTCAAAAGGCTTAAACTTAATTCTTACTTTGGTTCCATACCTAGTTCTAAAATATAGGTGAGACCAATCAGCTGAGAGATATCCTCCTATCAGAGTAGTGAACTCTCTGCTTAGACAAATAGAAAAATGAGGATGCAGATCTATGACATAGACATCTTGAGGGATTGAAAAATTAGGACATTCATGAAGAGTGAGATTCAGGTCTTTTATGACTCCCAAAGTATTGACTGATAACCCATCCAACTTGACAATAGGCTTGTTTATTGGCTCATAAGGTAACTCTAGTAGATCTGCCAGTTGCTTAGAAATTATAAAACTACTTGCCCCTGAATCTATCATATAGTTATGAATTAAATGATCCCCAACAATAAGAGTTACATAGAAAGGAGGAGGCTTAACCTAGGAGACAACAATAGGCTGTGAGCTAACATCCTCCTTTTGCTAATCCATCTGAGATGTTCCAGCTACCAGGACTTTAGGTTGTTCCAAAACAACACCTTGACTTGGTGAAATCTTAGCTAATTCATTTAATATCAGCTCCTTTTGTCCAGGGATTGCCAAAGTGTCCATCAATGGTACACTTATGGAGGTCTTCTTCATTTGTTCCACAATATTAAAGGATCCCAAGCTTGCTTTAGGCTATTATTTAGGAACATCAACCTCTGTTTGTGTAGATACCAACTATGTAGCCACCTTGACTGGTTCTTTGATCTCCTTAGACTAGTTTAGGACTGGAGCCTGAACTGCTTTGGGTTGTGGATTCACAACAGGGGCTTGTTGACTGGTAGAGGCCATTTGCTCTATCTCTAAAGCCTTCTTCTTAGATCTTGTGTTGGCTGCAATAGGAGTATAAGTTGAGTTGTCATTGGGTGATAAATTCACCTCACAAAAATCTTCCTTTTGAAAGTTCACCAATGCTACCTTAGGAGCCTGAACCTCACTTGTGGTGGCAACTAGACATTGCTGGACTTCTAGTACTTGAACCACCTCCTGTGGCATGGCCATGTTATTTTGCACCATGAGGGCCTGAGCATAACCCATTGGACACATCCCTTGAATATGTTTCTGATTGCATGGGTATCCCCACTGATAATCTTGTGCCATATTGTTTTGAGCCACTCGAACCAATTCTCTAGAGGTACTAGGAGTGTTGTGATTGTAAGGTTGGCTGGCTTTTTGGTTGTAACTTCTTGTTTGACTTTGCTGGCCTTGCTGGTATTGGGGCATGTTCTACTGATAATGATTCTGATAGGGCGGTTGATAAGGCTGCTAATAATATTGTTGGAGAGGTTGTTGGTAGGGTTGGTAGGGTTGTGGGAGAGGTTGAGACTAAAGCTTCTTACTTATAGTAACCAATTCATTAGAGAATGTATGCAATGTTCTCTTGATCTTATCCAGATCTTGAGATTGGTTTGGAACCAGGCTAATAGCTTCTTGAGGAGGAATTGGGAGAGGTGGAATAGATGCTAGAGTTGGAATTGATTCCGGGGCAGGGTGTAACTCTGGAAAAATGGGCATTGGAGGTCTTGGAGCTATCTTCCTAGCTTGGATTAGACTGTTCTTAGCCTTTATGGAAAGATCATACGCTGATGGAAGGTTATTCCCACCCATTGACTAGATCATAATAGAAATATCACTATTGAGGGCTCTTAAATAATATAGGAAAGCATGTTGGCTAGATGGCCTAACTGTAGCTAGTATTCTATGCCACGTTCTTTGAAATGTGAAATTGAAATCCATCATGTATTCTTGAGGTGCTCTTTTGATAGTAGTTAGGTGCTCAACTAATGAAAGATGGTCTGATTTATCTTCAAATTGATTGGTCAATGCTTGACTCAACCCATCCCAATCAGCAATAGAACCAATTGGTAAAATTTTGAACCATTGCAAATCTTTTCCCTTAAATGAGGCTTCCAGCAATCTCACAACAACATTATCTTGAGTGATATTATGAAGAGCACAAAGAGATGCCACATCTCTTATATGTTTGATGGTTGAAGTCTAATCTTCTCCTATAAAGATGGGAAAACTTTTAAGGGCTAAGACAGGTATATCATTATGCTGCTACAAATTTAGAGGGCTGCCTTGATTGAAAGCTACAAAAGGATGCAATCTGGGTTGAGCCATTGGAGGATTTAGGGGAACTTGAATTGTACGGGCTTCTTATGTGGGTAGTAATATGAGTATGGAATGGATCAGGGAGGAACTTGTAGGAATGTGAGTAGGCTTAGGAGTTGGATTGGGTGTAAGATTTGCAAATTTTGATGCGCTAGCTTGGGCTGCTTTAGACTTCTTGATAGATGGAAGATATGCATACACGAAAGGATTCTTACTCTGCCTGGTTTGAATCCCACTCATAAGCTTATATATTGATCTGCATAAAACACCATTAGAGTCACTAGGTATGACTTCAAAATACTATCACTGCTCATACCAAACAATAACTTGCAATAAGCTTTCTAGGAAATCAGACTCACTGAGTCTCGGTCCCACCGGGTGTGCCAACAAAACTGTTGTCACTAGGGATTGCACCCGAGTATGGCTAAGTATGAAACCTAGTAATCTTGTGAAACATGGGAATACTCTCAAGATGTGGGATGTTTCACTAAGAATAGACCTTTGGATTAAGAGCCGAATTCCCCCTTTGGATCACTGAACTAATCTAAAACTTGAGAGGAAGGGGATAGAAAATGCTTGAAAAAGAAACAACTGATACTTGAAATGAAAGGTGATCCACCAAAATTTCAAAATAAACTGCAATTCATGATAAGTTTACTTTATCAGCACTTCAAATCTGAACCACAACTCAATCCTACTTTCCTAACCCTCAATGAGATAAGGTACTTAAAATTTAGAAAGGAAGAATAACTTCACAATTCTGATATTTCTAATTGTACACAAACCACATTACTGAGCTAAGACAATTTCTTGAATGAACACTTGAATTCAAAATTCAGATCAAGGACATGAAAATATCACAGTAATCTTCACATAAGATCTCGATAACAAAATTGGAAAATGTAGTAGAACATAAGGATTAATTCTTGTTGCTAAAAAAAAATTGTTACAATTGTATCTCTCAGAGCTACAACACTCATATCAGAGAGAAAAAGTGAAGAGCTAACCTCAATCACCAAAAGTGAGAGGTATATGAACTAAAAACTAGGAATCTGCATTCAACTCCACTACCTCCTAAGAATAGAAAAGTAAAAATATGGACCCATGAGGTAGCATCATGGTCTGAATGTCAGATTCCCAGATTCCTAGGGGTGAGGAAAGTGGGGGCCTAAAAATAGACAATCAAAAAAATGACCATCACACCCATTAAGTCATGTTTTTATAACTAATATCTAACAAGGGCTCATAAAAACTCCACTTTCCTAACATCTTACAATGGTAAAACAAGGACTTTTACATTAAAAACAATCCACTAAGACCTCTAATAGACACAATTACATTTTTAAAGGTAAAAAAAATAATAGCATTAACATGAAATTTTTGACCTCCTAGGAAAACTATAGGTTACATGAAAAAGATGTAAAATATCAACTCACCAATAGTGGGGGATATCCATGTAATAATAAACATACATAACCTAAAGTATTGAGGCATTGGTATAACAACTCGACCCTAAAAGATAGGGGTGGAAGAAAACAAGGATAATGATCATGATTCACAAATTCCCAATGTCGCTGCCACTGGAGCTTTCCCCCTCGACAACTGGCAACATGCCATCTCCACTAGTAGTCCGCTACAGCTGAGAATGGAAACATCAACCCAACTCTTGGCAGTATGCTATCAAGCTAGGCCTATTCTGGACAATCTTTAATTTCATGTTTGAGTGCACTATGGCTATGGTAGCCAATATCACATTGTCTCTTTACATTCTTGCATTGCAATTCTTGATATTGCTCTATGCATTGTGTTCCATGTTTGCATGCCTCTATATATTCATGATACATCTTGGCCTCTGTAGCTTTTGAGGGCATGTATAAACCAGTGACAAATTGTTTCTATATTTCAAATGACATCTCTCTCGGGCACCATCTCTATTTCTTGTTCACTGTGTATGTTTTATTTCTATATGGTTTTCTCATATTCGGGGCACATGTTAGATGCTAATGGTGATGCTATTCACTGTCATCCCGTGGCACTATGCCTCTTTGCATTTGGGTACTATTATTGGTTCTCACAACATTTGCTAGGGTATGGCTTACTTTGATGTATATACTGGCTTTTCTATTCATTTGTTCATCCTCCTTGAGGGTATGAGAAGTACATCTATCTATTGCTTCAATTTTATATTCTCTGTTACTTGATGTTGGATTCTCAAAAAGCTACAAAAGCCCGTGATCTTGTTTATGAACTAGGGCATGACACACTTTGAGGTTCTCTACTGCTTCTTTGTATTCATGTCTTTCACTTTCCATATAAATAGGGCATTGTATTTGATATGTCTTGGGGAAAGCCCGATGATCCACGGGTAGGGCACTGTGCCTATTGGGGTATCATCTATTTATGTATTAACCACTGCTATCTTCATGCATGGCCCGAGCACACTAGGGCATCATTTCATATTTCTGTTAATGCTTCTTTATTGATCACAGGACGCAAACATGATGCCATTACATTTTTTGGATGTTTATAGTTTCATTTATCCATCATGTTGTAATGTTCTTCTCATTCATTGATATATCATTGTTAATCTCTTGTGGCTTCACTTGTAATGTTGAAGCATTTCAAATGGACCCAAGGCTGTTATGATTTGTGTTGCTTCTAGTTATTGTGCCCTATTATTACAATGCTTGATCACCATGCTCTACTACTGTGGGTGAGATATCTATCATGTACTATATTATGGTAACCCATTGCATTCTAGTTGTGGCACCATCCTTTGTGTTAAGGTATTCTTGTTGTTTCAAAGCCCGAGAGCAATAATATCTCATCATTGTTTGATCTTTGTTACCTGGCCACTATTACTACTTAGGCACTAAACACATATCATATTAGCTATAGCAACATAATGTATGAGGTTCATGAGATGCATTTCTCAGCATGGTGTTGATCTCTCTGCTATTTTTATTGCATATAGTCTGAGAGCTGTTATGGCACTATTAGTCACTTAAACCATTTGATGACTCATTAGGGCATTGCATCCACTGTTGAACATTTGGTCATTGCACTTGTTTGGCCACCATTCATTTCTAGGTGGCATCATTATATGTTTCATTGGGTAATTGTTGATACCTTTTAGCTCTGTTTTAGTGTAACATCATGTTATCATGTACTCCACCTTGACTTTATGTCTCCATGGTGTGTTGTATATTTTGGATGCTTATGAAAGAGTGGTGTTAACATTGTGCTATCATTGCCTCATGTTATGTTCCACACATGAGATGCTCTATTGGAGTACTAATATAGATTAGGAAAACATCTATGTTGTAGTGTGCCTTATCTCTCACATAGATTTGTGTACCCTGTTATTATCTCTATTTTCCTTTGATATCATGGTATCACTTTTGGCTTATTAAATCATCATGTTCATGTTACAACACATAGATTCTATTTGCACCTTCACACCAATATTTGCTTATCATGCCATGCTGCTTGATTGGTCCCTATTGATGCTGAACCATCTGGATGCTCCTCATATACTTTTGCACAATGTGTGCTCTTGGCCCTTGATGTGATCACTGATAGAAAACCTTGAGGTTTTTCTATCGTGATCCGCATCAAGGGCCTAGATCATTCGTTGAATTCAATGTTGGATCAGCTTCCCTGTATTTGCACATGAAACAAACCCGTCAGTGAAAACATGATGCCTCTTTTGGTTCTTTGGATGATTTTCATGCACATGCCCTGAGCACAACCTTTGTTAGAGGTGCATGGATGAGTGTATGTATGCATTCTGTGATATTGTGATACCAGCCATTACATAGATCCATTGGATCTAACCCATGTCCTCTCTTCACTTCTTGCAGGTTTTGGATCTCAGGAACTCACTGGACTAGACCGGATCCAGACATCAATACCAGGAAATGTCTGGTAGCCCCATATCAATTATTTATTTATCTATATCTGCACTCATCCATTTCATTCTGATAACGGCTATGCTCACGGACTGTGTGAGCTTAGATAGATGCTTTTCTTTTCAGTTCTTTGCTTTCTAAATAGTATAAATGCCATAGATAGATGTATGTGTAGATGTAGATGCAATTCATTTCTTTTCCCTTTTCATGTATTTTGCAATGAAATGAATGCAAATATTAAACAAGACCACCTAATAACACAAACTAGGTTATTGCATGTCATTTAGTAATTAGGCCTTCAAACTTAAGAATGAGCAAAAATATGGCAACAATATCCACTATTTTTATGAAGGGAATGTTCTAAGAGTTATCAAGACCTTTTTATGAAGGGAATGCTCTGAGAGTTTTCCATGAGTAAATGTTACACTAGGTTGAATAAATTCTTTTATTTGATTTACTGGTTCTTCTTTAAAAGGTTGCATTGTTGCATTCTATTATGATTGATCTATATCTTCAGCTTTTCCTATTTTCTCTACTTCATTTACACTGTGTATGTTAATAAGTGCATGTGAACTGCTACGACAGGTGTTGCATATAGCTTTTTCTTTTTCTGGTGATTGCTCACCCCCTTCTGTGATTTGTTGAATGGACTAAACTGTTGTTTGCATTGTTGGTAAAGGTAGTTGAGCTAAAGCTATTGTTTGTGCTTATGTTGTTGATTCACCTTTTGTGTTTGACATGTCCTTTATTGTTTTCTTGTCCTAAACCCATCTTTTTGTTCTTTTCATTATATGTTCCATTCTCTCTTCAAGATTGTCTAATTTGGGTTCTCAAAATTTTATAGGTTGCAAAGGCGTCCCTTTTATTTTTCCCAAATAATGATCAGAAAGAAGATTAGATTGATCATCATATAATCTTTTGACATCTATTACAATATTATATAGTTGAATATATTCAACTGTGAGTCGGGACCATGATCTTTCTCTCATTTCAAAGTCATCTTTACAATTAGCCTAGAAATCTTTTAATGAAGGAACATGATTAAAACTAGGGCCTAGTTGAAAGTTTTGTTTTATATAATTTGAAGGGACAAAATGATGCCTAATAACATTATATTCATCAAATTTATATCTTTTTCCAGATGATTTGATGAGATTCATTACAAAAGAGCTAGAAAAGCTTGTATAAGCTCCTATGGAAATTAGAAAATGAATACCTTCTTTATGCCATTCGCTGCATTTGTTGTTGACCTTGATGATTTGTCTACATAACTCTATCAAAACCATTTTATCATCTGAATATTTAGGCAATTTGTATGGAAACCCATCAAAGGATCCAATCTTGAAATATGTAAATGTAGGATATTGTGTATAGTAGCTACCAAATTGCATTATTGTTTGTGTAGCTGCACCTAATAATCTGCGTTCTGGACAACCTTGAATTTCACAGCATCACTTCATTGTAAAAAAATCATTAACCCTTCTAAAATTTGCACAGTTGTTTTTGAGTTGTATCCAAGGATAGAAATCATAAACCTAAATATTTTCATCCTACTCAGCAATACTAGGTAGGTTGTTCCCTATATGTTGACATGCTAGGGCATAGATGAGGTAAGATGAAATTGTAAATTTGTATGAATTCTTTGCTAAGACAAGCATTTCAGTAAGTCTATCACTTACTAGTTGTGTCCAATCTATATAAATATTATCTACACATATAGATTGCACAAGGAAATACCACCATTCTTCAAAATTTAGGGCTTGTTCACTTCCTCTAATTCTATGCAAAAGTAGTAGTATGTCAACAATCTCTTTTTTTAGATTTTTTCTATATAGGGTTTTCGGTGACTTTGAATTGGCTACTCTAATGGTTTCAAACCATTTAGTTGAAATTATAGCTCACCATCGTGACCTTTTCAAGTTAAAATTTGAAGTTACCAAAGATAAATTCCATTGTGAATATTTTTCTCTTGAAGGTAAACCAAAGAATTTCTGTATCGAATCTCTATTCAAATTGATGACTACTTCATTGTTTTATTTCTTTATTTCTCTAGTATCTGATTCAAATCTTTGAATGCATTCCATAAAGAGTTCTGGTACCTGAATAGCGATTGGAAATCCTATAGCTTGTATTAATCCACTGTCAATGACACTTTTTGTAATGAGATGAACTAGTTGTGAATTGATCCTTCTGTGTAGATCATCTAAATTGTAAAAATATAGGTTCGTATATGTGATTTCTTTCTGTGCATTTTTTATTCCATCGAGATGATCATAACTATTTATTTTGGTAACCATTTTGTAAAGGGTTATAGATTGCAATGCCGAGTTTCAATAAGGATCTTCTTATGTTGCAGTGACAGTTTGATTGGTATTACCTATTTGCCTCGAACTATGTATATTATATTTGATATAGATTTGGTCTTCAAGATATATACAATTCAAACAATAAAATGATAGATAGTGGAAATTTATTAATTTTAGGTGATAATTTAATAGACCTAAAAGATTTAAATGGTAAACAGAATTAATGTTCTTGTTATTTTCAAGAAAAAATATTTTCTCTTGCACATATGATCGGAATATGTATTGAATATAGGAAATATTAGTAAAGTTGGTGCGTAGAATGACGTATGGCTTTAATTTCTTTTTTTTTTCTTACTGTTTTTGGAAGTACTGTCAAAACAATAATCTTTTTGAGAATCGATAGTCAATATATTTTTCATGCTGACTAACAATTTTGAAAGAGACAAATAACTTTAAAAAAATCAGATTTAGAAGTCAGTAACAACTAAATTCAACAATCAAAAGAATTGCATTCATTTAAAATATTGAAAAAAAAATATTATTAAATCAAAGTGACTGTGTTTAATGTAGACAATTTACTCAAATATATTTTCAATTATAATATTATTTTAAAAAATCATATGTAAAATTACAACAAAAAATTAAAGTATTCTTTCCTTTCAACAAATTTAAATCTAACAAAATAATAATATTAAAACCATATTTTAAACATATAAGTCAGAGAATAAAAGCAAGTTAACATATTTTTATAAATATTTGAATTAAAACATATTTAAGAATATTGGAAAAAACATAATCACTCTTCAAATAGCTCTATTTCATTGAAAACACTGAATAACATTTCCACATTTGTAAAAAGATTTAGATTCTGTAATAAAAAATACATATCATCAAATATATTTTCTCTTACAATATCATTTATGCAAAACAAAATGTAAACCAGATAATTTAACAAGAACGTAGTTTACTACAAATTTTAACAACCTGCCATATAAAGTTGAAAATCTTTTCTTCCACTTATCTTTGTTTCCAAAAGTATATGCTTTTTCCTTACTTGAATTAAAAAATACAAAAAATTGATAAAAACCAAGAAAAATAATGTTATGAATTTTTATGTTTAATAAAATCTAAATATTATAGTAATAACCTTGGTTTTTTGTTAGCTTGCAAAATTTTCAACTATCTTTCGTCTTTATTGATGAAAACTACGACGACATTTTGGATAGATGATTCGCATCCTTAATTAAAGTTGATTTGGTGTAGAAGCTTGGTTATTCCAATCTTTTCTTTTTATTTGTACGTAGACAGAACGTTGATGTTGTGGAAAGACAACTGGAAATATTGATGCAGCTTCAATTTGTTTATATTGCTTGATTTCTTTACATAGATTTACCCATTGATTTTTGATATCTTTTTTGTAAACTTGTTTGTCTATTGACATTGGTCATCATAGAAAAGGTAAAATACCTATCTTTTCAATGTCTTCTTTGTTTACAAAATAGTTACTGTAGTCAAAACCTTGACTAGGATGTGCATATTCTAGCAACAAATTGAGTCTGTTAATCAAATCTTTAGGAAAAAGAGAGATCATGACAAATGAATAGTCTGAACATTTTCTCCTATTTCTAAACCCCAAGCCATTAACATAGTGGCAATATCAGCATTTACCTTCCATCGAGGAGTAGCATTATGAAATTCTTCACCTAATGTTTATTGAACTGCTCGCACAATAGAGTTAGTCTTGCACAGTAATAATTTTTTTAAATATGCATGTTCTACTCTCCCAAAGGAAGATATTTGTTGTGTGCTAGTTTGAAAAGTAAATTTAGCTTCCATTTCTAATTGATCATTTTTAGTAATCTTCATTATCTGCTATAATGATCTTTGCAATGAATTGATTTTGTTGTTGGTCCTTTTATATTAACATTAGGTTTTACAAATATATGGCTTTCTATAAGATTTGGAAGATTATTAAATAATGAAATCTTTATTAGATTTGCTATAGATGCGCTTTAATTGTTTCGACTATTGTGAGTTAATTCCATGTCTTATATTGATGTCATCTTAAGTGAAATTTGAGACAGTTAAGTTATGTTATATGTGAAACAGTTAAGGATTTAATAACAGACATGACATGTTGTAAAATTACAAAAAAAATTTAATACCATTTTAGAAAAAAATATTTATTATATCTACTATGGATGTGCTTTAAATGTTGTCTCTATTGTGAGTTAATTTGATGTATAATATCGATTTCATCAAATGCAAAATCTGACACAGTTAACTTATGAGATATTACATTATAAATTTTCAATATAATTTTAACTTTTCAATTTTGTTTGATTTTAAATGGTTTTTGTTGGCATATAGGATTTAGATTTTCATGACTACTAAATCCAAAATTAATTATTTTGAGTTTTTGGTAGGGTTCTTACCTTTTAAAATTTGTTAACTATGCTCTATAAGCGACTTAGCAGAATGACTTTAGTCAGAAAGTGTCCAAATAGGTTTAAGTGATTTAAGAGACTATGATATAACCATTATCGTCAAGTCTCCAGATGAAATAAAGCATCTTTATTTTCCAATAGTCACTAAATCTCCTGAAATGATCAAATTCAAGATGTACAATGGGAGATAGTGTGACTACGTTGATTGTGCTGTTTGAAAGCCAATATCTTACTGATGTCACTTAAACGTTTAATAAGGATGATCTCAACTATTTAATTTGGAGATTAAGATATCTAATATGAACCGTCAGCTCAAAATTATAAAGGTACTCAGTACAATATTGGATTTAGTAGTTACTGGCATATAAATCTGATGATCGAAAACCTTGCATTGAGTATAAATATTTCACTTTCTGTACCATTTAGAAGAGTATTAATTAACAAAATATTTCTTAGATTTGTCACGGATGTGCATTAAATATTCTGACTATTTTCATCTAATGCGAATTCTGCCACTCTTAATTTCTGTGATATATTGTATAGTTATTAATTTAGTAACTTAATGATAAGATTTTAAATTAATTAGAACTTTACAATTTTATTTTAATTTAAATATAGATATAGAATGTATTTTATTGAATAATCATTAACATGTTGCATCATTGTTCAACTTTATATTATTGCAAATATTATAGTACAATGCTTTTAGTTGACATATCGGATTTAGATGTTAATGACCTCTAAATCTGTAATTAAATAGTATCAAATTTAGTAATTAGTAGGTCTACGAAACCCGCTTTTGTTTACTAGTCAACAACGCAAACACCTAAAAACACAATGTTGGAATTAGCAATGACTAACATATAATTTTGATGATGTTATCTACATTCCTCTTCAAAAGATAAAATCTGACGGTTGTCTTTTAATCACTTAATAAAGATGATGTCATTGAAAACTAGTTGATCTTCAAATTCGTCCATGAGTATCGCTTAATTGGAAAATGCATTAAAGGTTCAGTAAGTAATATAATTTTACAATTTTTATAAGACAAAATATTTCAATTTTAGAAAATTGTTTACATAAAAAATTAATTATTATGTAGCATAAATATTTTACATATCGCTTAATCCGCAAATGCATTAAGGGTTGAGTAATTAATATAATTTTACAATTTTTATAAGACAAAATATTTCAATTTAAAAAAATTGTTTACAAATTTTTTTTTATTATTATGTAACATATATATTTTACATTAAATTTATCACAAATAAAAAATTTCCATTATTTATTATATTAAATTATTATTTTAATGAATCTTTTTTATATTAAACATATGATTTTAAAAACTTTATATTTCTAATAATTTAATAAATTTTAAAAACTTTATATCAATTATAAACATGATAGAACAACTATAGGAAATGCTCTTTGGTTAAATAATCAAGCCTTTAATGAATTTGCTGACTAATTATAATGTTCAAAAGTTGAATAGAAGATAATTTACATAATAGTAAAAAATGAAAGGTACTTTGTGTATTGCATGAATAGACTAAAAGGGTTACTCTTCATTAGATAGAGGCTTAATGCAATAAAGTAAAATAGTAAATTAATCAATTTATTAATTTAGACATATGTTTATTTTGAAAATAATTATTACTAAATATATTAAAGATATATATGTACAACCCAAAAAAAAACATGACATACAAATCAACAAAAAATAAATAAACAACCAAAATAACAAAATAAAATCATATAGTTCAAATTATATATCCATTTAACAAGGCGATCGCGATGAAGACAAAAGAAATAACTCTTACCAACCCAAACATCAAACATTGAATGGTCAAAAAGAAAAGCTAGAATAAGACTTAGTCCTATTTGGTGCACTAGTGCATTTGGATCCCATAATGTGAAATTGGAATAAGGATTACTTTACATTTTTTACTCATATATATAATAAAAAATCAAGCGTATCTAAAAAAGAAAAGAAATAAAGAATATAAATAAAAAACTAAAACAGCATAACATCTATTCAACATAAAATTGCATACCAAGTTGCAATTACTAGTTATTATTATTATTATTATTATTATTATTATTATTATTATTATTATTATACAAACAAAACATCTTCTTTCTTGATTTTAAGAATAATCAACACAAAATTTCCTTATCACAGTAATCATAGTGGAGAACAAAAACATCTTTCCATCAAGTTCCTTATGGCAAAAAAAATATGTTAATAGCTTGAGTGTTGATAGCTGCAAAGTGTGAAATCCACAGAACGAGTCTACAGCCTAAGGCACTCTTTCATTTCTTCTCCATTTTCCTCATTTGGTGATGGTAACTTTCCATAAATGTGGTTAAACTGGGAACAACATTTAGCAATCTTGGGCTTAGTTGATCTTCGTTAAACTGGAAGCCCAGTTCTACGAATCCTCTTCTTTCTTAGAACTTCGTCTCTATTTTACTCATAATGGAGCCTTTGTATTGAATTTTTTTTTTTCTTATATATATCGGTTGGGCTTTTCTGTTACTATGTTTAACTATTGATTGAGCAATTATAAATAGAATTATGAGTAATTATAATATTTATGCTATTAAAATTAATTTATTAACTCGTCATTTTATCAATTTATTTCTCTATTTTTAATAGAGATCAGTTTTCCACAATCTATCATAATTCATTGTACTAGGAAACTACACAAAAATTTTGAAGCACCTACGCCACACTATTCACACATCATTATTGTTCAAGTATAAATAGATTTATGAATAAATAGTGGTTTATCTCTGGCTAGTAGAAGTCAGAATAAGAAATGTGAAAAGCATTCAGGCGACACATAAGATTTTTTAATTAATATTTCCTCGAGGAAATTTTAAAAGGATAATTTAATATTTTGTGAATGTTGGTAGAAATTGTAGTGACATTTTATGCACGATCATAGTTCTGCCAGGCTGTTTCAATTTCACTCACATTCTCTACTTTTTCAGAGGCGTATAATGTCACCATCAGCTCATTAAGATTGGTACGAAGGATAATTTAATATTTATTTATTTTTTCCATTTTAGGGACAATAAGATCGGAAAAAAATGAGTGTTTCCACTTGATCTATACTATACTAAATGCCAGAAGCTAAGCTCCTGATAAATCATCCATGTTATGTTTCCCCATAGTAGCATGTATAAACAGTACAAAATTGCTGCCAGGGATGATGAGGAAGGGCAATGGGAGAGTCACGTTGGGATATCAACAAGCTGGGAGTTTTCAACCGTGAGGAGTAATCCACCAACATTAGTAGTGAGTGCTAACCAAGCTGGACCCGCTAACCGTAACTATGAGCACTAACTGAGCCGGGGCCACTAACCATAACAGCATCTACTATCCTCAGACGTGATTAATCAGATGGCAATTAACCACGGATGTGGTTAACCAGATGGCATTTGACTTTCAGGCATGACTATCCTAGTGATAAAAAAAGCTAAAATAAAAAGTAGTGACATGTCTGCATGCATAAATATCATACTTTCCCCATTTGAGGTTTTTATTCTTGACTCAGTTTGTCAATCCAGAAGATTTTGGGTGCGTCTAAATAGCAGGCATGTCTGTCTAAATAGCAGGTATGTCTAGCTAAATAGAAAGTTTGTTAAAATTACCATTATGTTTTTGGGCCTCGAAACGGCTATGGTATGCAAAAAATTTTGTTATGTTTTTGGCCCTTGAATCAGACAAGTTTTTTAGCACTTGCATTGGTTAGCATACTATGAATCAACGAGGTTTTTTGGCAACAGTGAAATACAATTCACAAATTTCATTTGATAAATATTGAAATCCCACAACCATAAAAATGACTGAAAAATAAAACAATTTGATAACTTGTGTTCCAAATTTTCAAGACAGGAAACTAGGGTTCTAAATTGAATGCTCTACCTTTACCAATATTTTGATTTGTTTTAAGATATATAGGCAAAAAAGCCTTTCTCTAATAAATAAGTACAAAAATTTTTATTATTTTGTTATAAATTAGTGATTGGTTATAAAAAAATATTTTTGGATGGTTTTCATCTAGTAATTAATATTTTATGAATTACATTGTAGAAATGTTTTTGATAGAAAAAGCAGAAAGAGGGTGTTGGCCTGTGGAACAAAGGGACTAGAAGCACATTAATAGCACATTAATGACACTAGTCAAAGTACATAAAATAGTTTAACCGCAAAATCACCAAGTCTAATTCTGCCCCTATCAAAAACATAAATCACAGTACTGATCAAAAAGATTAAACTAGAGTACTTAAAATGAAGAGTAGCAGATAAAATAACAGTCATAAGCCACATAGGGTTGAACCAAAAGCTATAAAAACTAACAAAAACCCCAAACACAAAATAGGGGATCCAAGGGCCATGCCCAGTCAAAATTAACCAACTCATGGACACCAGCAGTTAGTTCTTCCCACCTAGATGCTTAGATAGTAGGGTCCTAGCCCACTCCTCTTGCAGGAACAGGAAAAGATCCTTGTTATCCTTGTCTACTTCCAGACTGTCACCCACCATCTTTTCCTGCACATTACAGAGGGTCATAGCCGAAGCATGCATGACCTTCAGGAAAAATTTGTTAGTCATCATGCATTAGTGCTTCAGTTTCTGCATATTCTTTTTGATGTCTGCCATTTCTTTGTCCATATCAAAGAACCTCCTCTTGAGAGTGCCTTTAAATTTATTTTTGTCAGCCAAAACCCTGGTATTGTAATCAGAGGTGGGGGGCTTATCTTGGGGATCATGAAAAGGACTCAGGGGCAGGGTAGGGTTACTGGGGGTTTCCATGGTTTTCTAGAGGTTGGGTAGGGGAGTGTTACCAATCCTAAGGGGACTCATATGATAATCCGAGGAACCTTTCATGGACTCAGTGGTGTGAGAGTCTTTTTTAGATAGGGATTTCTCTCTAGAGGTCGCTTCCATCATCCTGATTTTACACTATTCCTTGGCAATTCTATTGGACCTCCGGTGACCTGAGCCACTTAAGTCCACCTCCAGATTAACCTAGCTCTCCATCATTCTCCATTTTTTGGGCCTTAGTTCGGTCTCAAGAGTACTGTCAGACTCCTTCCTATCTTTTTTCTCCACAGACTCAGAGACATGCGACTCCTCATGACCCTCCTTCCTATTGAAAGGGTTTTTAACACATTTTTTGCCGGTTCTACCCTCTTTAGCACCTAGCTCAGACTCTTGGATAATGATATGGACTAGGAGGTGGAATGGGTGGGATTTTCAGTTTTGGCCAGCGACTCCTCCTGGCTCCTCTCTTGGATAATCAGGGGGGGGGGTTTGGGGTGCTGGGTAGATAGCTTTGTGAAAGTGGTAAATGCAGAGAAGGAGGCCCTGATGGAGGATAGGGATTGATTTATCAGGGTTGTCCTTAATATTCATGATATTACTCTCTATGGAATGCAAGAGATAGAAGTGTATGGAAATTAAATCCTTATTTCTAATATGATTCAGGAATGGTAAGTTGTAGTAGTAAAACATGGTGAACTTACGTTCCAGCATAAAAAATTTCATCATAATGAGGCAAATTTTCAGCCAGAAGTCTGAAGGCTCTTCCCTATTATAACCCGCTTTCTTCTTCACCGACTGCTCACCTTCCTTGAAAAAGTGGTTGAGGCTGGTAGGGTCGGGAGTCCAACTAGTCTTTTTGTATTTCCTCCCTTCCATAGAGAGCCTCATTGCCTTTTCAATGACCTCTTCATTAATCTGGAAGTGGATGCCCCCAACTGAGACACTCCTATTGTTCCATTACGAGATGAATTGTTTGTAAATTCTCTCATCATGCCTACCTTTCATTCACTCAATAAAACCCCATATTCCACTTTCTTTGCAGTAATGAGTCACCAATGTATTAGAGGTGAAAGCCTCATCAATCTTGTCAGGTTTAATGCAAAGAGTGTTGTCTCCCATTTCAAAGCTCTGCCCCCTCCTGCACTAGAATATCCTGAAAACCTAAGAGCCGAGCTTTTTTGTAGATCATAAAAAACCTCTTATTTTTGTATGGCCTTTTCAAGGAAAGATTATACTTAAAATGCTAGCCTTGGGTAAAATTTTGGAAGATGGGCTTCGTATAGCCAGGTCTAATAGATCTCCAGGTGCCATTAATAGCAATAATGTCATGGACGCACTTGCTATCCTTATTAGCCAAGTAAGCTCTCTGATTCAGACAACTCTCACTCCACATGTTTGAAAGGTAATAATGATTCTTTATGGGGCTTTGGGTTCTCCTTTTCATAGTGGAAAAAATCACCAGAGCATGCTAGCACATGATCCAGGATGGATTCGTAATGAATATGACACATTGGCTCATTTAAATTGTAATATTCATTTCTCCTCTGATGAGTTACTGAGTCACCATAGGTAAATCGCTAACCACCCTCCAACTATTAAGTTTGATTTGTTTTAGGCCTATTGCTGCCATCAAGTCAGTAATCAAATTCCCCTTTGTACGTGTGACCAATAGTCATACATTATAGAAATGTTGCGACAAAGAATAGTTTTCATTAATGACTTCTATCAACACATGAACATTCAAAGAATTCATGAAGAAGATTGAATCTCAGGATTGCTAGCGTAAAGCTTACTGGTAGAAAATCAATTAATAACATATCATCCTGTATCACTAAGAAATTTTGATCACTTTTACAGAGATCCATATATTACAGAATTGCAGTCTTATGACACAGGCAATCCAAGATAGGTTCATCATATCCCAAGAAAAACTTGGTTTCAACCAGCATCAATAGCATCTAACACTGAATACTCTTCTTTGATAAATGCTACAGGTGAAATATTGATAGATAAACTTCTTCGAACTCCACAAAGCAATACAACTACTTTACATAACCTTTTCTATCATAGTCAAATGTATCACTTGCATTTTGCATCAAGCTTAGACACATTGTGGAACAAACAAGTCATAGAAAGATGGGGACCACAGGGATGTTACTTAACCATATCAATACATGAACGTTACAAAAGATCGTAAGGGAACAAATACCTACATGGACCCAAACCACTTATAAGCTCTATCCAACTATTAATGTTCATACACAAAACTAGGGTATACTATGTCAAATATTTGAACATCTTTACTGGTTTGATGATTTAAATCCCATGAATGGTCAACCCATGGGTTATGATTCTATACTTTAAGACTGTAAGTTTGTTCAGTTTGTAAAATACTAGATCTCTACTACTTGTGTATAAGGAGATGGAAGTCTATCTCCTTAAACAAATTAATAATGGAATATACATTATTTCATAGTCATATTGTAGCTTATTTTTGTACAAATTTAAATCTTCTTTAACTTTTCCTTTTTACTGTTCAATTTTTTAAATTACATATTTGATACTTGATATTTTATGTTAACTTTATCTTCACATAGTGAGCGACTACAACAAGTCTCTGAATCTCCAAAACTTTGTTCACTTATAATAGACAAACAAATAGTTATCTTCTAATCCACAAATGGAAAAAAATAGTTATCTTATAATAAATAAAGACAAAGTAAAAAATATTATTCAATAATTCTGTAAAGAACATTTTATATAAGTATTGGTAACAACTAAACCATCATTAAAAAAATACCTATATACATCAATACAATATCATAATAAAGTTCTAAAATTTATACAATATCTGTTTCAGCAATGTTACATGGGTTTGTCTTTTACAGCTTTGTTCACCTGGATCCATATTGTTCCACTCAGAGAACCGATGACCATCTTTTTCTGAATTGCATCTATAGCATATTAAAATTTCATCTGATATGCACATTTTAATCCCAGGATAACTTTCCATACATACAGAACACCTTCTATAGTTTGAAATACCATCTATTGTTGCTCAAAATTCTTTTCTGGCCTTGTAATAATTTTCAGAGAATGGTGAAGTAAAAATATGGTTAGTTCTATTCATGGATGTTGTATGATCTTCAATATAATTAGGTATTTGAAGTTCTTGCAAAGAAGGATTTTCAATAATTGAATTTGCTAGAGGATTTGAAATTGAAAGTTCAGCTGGTTCTAAATGATATGAGGTGTTTGAACAATGTAAATTTGATGCAGCAATTTCAAGTTTGGTATTTTGAGACGTTTCCCATCTTCTTTTGTTAATAACATTTTTTTTGGCATCATATCTAGTTGTCTGCATCTGATTTATGTATTGGTATTTGTGTATAATAATTTGATAATTTAGTAGGCTAACTTTCGCCAAATTGGTAGCATAGATAATTATTATATTGATATTAACAAATTATCAATGATTGTTCTAAATGAGCCACACTGCAACTATCATGAAGGACCTTTCTTGAAAACCTCAAACACTAAGAAAAACTCTCAAAGAAAATTTTGAACCTGTCCACTTAGCAAAAAGGTTAGTACTGCACATATATTTGATGTTTTGAAGAAATGTACTGACTATACATTATATTATATAGTAATGTAAACTTGATACTATAGGGAAACAATGGCTACAATTACTTTAAATGGGCAGATGATGTCTCAAATAAATATGTCACACCATTTGCAACAAATTGTCAATCAAACTCATCAATCTAGCTTGTGCTCTCAAGAGACTGTCATGGCTGAGATTGTGTCAATGGAAAAGACTGAAATTAGTTTTTTACAAGCACTTCACACCATATTACTTACATTTATTTGTATTTTAATTCTGTTTATTTGCTGGAACCATATAAAAATATAAAATTCTAATGTATCGCAATTTTTTCAAAACAAAATGAGGACATGAAACTACTTTTAACTATACTCAAATATAACTGTTTACTTATTTAAATTCTTGTCATGACAATATTTACATACATGATATATTCTTTGAAATGTTTTTATGCAAATTATTAAGTTTTTGCTTCAATTTACCTATCAATGTATCCCTTTAGTGATTTTGGTCAGATTCATCTAGTTAATTAAAGATATTCTGATGTATGCTTTAAATTCATATAGTGCACAATTATCATAGTCATTTAGAAAAGTAATCAGTTTAGAGGCTAACTTTTGACAAATTGGTAAAATAGAACTTCAGGTACAGTTATGTTCTCTTCTTACAAATCTAACAAATGGAAAACCAAGAATTGAATATTCAACTCTATTCATGTCAAATTTAATCCCAAGCTCAACAACATCAGTTGCATATGATATGATGATACAATTCATTCAATTCAGAATATAATGTACTTCATCTTCACTGAATTGTACTTCATGATGCCTAACGGTTCTATATATTTCTATCAAAGAGATGATACAATTACAAGGTTAACAATTGGTAAAATTATAGGAAAATCTGTATTATCTTTAGTACATCATAATAGATGAAATGAGTTTTATTGGTCCTAAATTATTTGCAAGAATTGATATGACATTAACAGAAGCATTTCCAAATAGCAACCACATTCCTTTTGGAGGTTGTTCACTACTTCTCTTTACTGATTTGGGTCAACTTGTTCCAGTTAAAGATATTCTGATGTATGTTTCAAATTCATATGGTCAACAATTATGGCTGTCATTCAGAAAATAAATCACTTTATAGGCTACCTTTTCCCAAATTTGTAACATAAATTTTCAAGTACAATTCCATTCTCTTCTTACAAATCTAAGAAATGCAGAACCAATAAATGAAGATTGGACTCTACTTATGTCATAGACAAGTACTACTCTTAGTAAAAAGGAACAAGAAAAGTTTCATTTTAAAGTTCACCTTTTTGCAACAAATGAAATCGCATCTCTTCAAAATGAGCACATGTTATTATCTCTACATCAACTTCTGGCTCTTTCAATTGCAGAACAACAAACAAAATTTGAGTGTTTGAATGTACATGATAAATCTTTCAATTACACTAAATTATTACACTTATGCATAAATCTTGGACAAGCCTCATTCTTTCAAATAGATTCAACACCTTCATATATCCTAGTTATAATATGTGTTATAGTTGTGGTTCAATTTTTTAATAACATTGGTCTAGCTAGGGATGATACTAATCCAAAGAATATTTCTATCACACCAATTAAAAGGGATTTCCATCATCAAATTCTACTACATATGTCATGGCTTTTAAGCATACACAAATCACAGGGTTTGTCACTTGTAAAAGCAACAATACACATTTGAACAACATACCAACAAGGATTAACTTTTACAGCATTATCCACATTTCATGAACTATTAGGACTACATATTTATTCAACTTTTAGTTTTCAAAGATATTCATGATGCAACAACATGAAAATGTTACAAGGTGAAAAGAAAAAGAGACACGCTTAAACAAATTAACAGAATATTAACACATTTTTAGTATCATTATTATATATTCTTTATTCAAATTACAAATATGTATTAATGATTCTCAGACGATGACCTCTGAAATTACAAAACATACAGTCCTTTCAAAAGATATATAAACTTAGTAACAATAACCATTTTATGGGAAACTATACTTTCTATTCACACTCTCAAACTACAGTCTATTTTTTTGTCGCTGTAAGATTTATCATCTACTGGTTTAATTAAAATGAAAAATACAATACAAATTTCTGTTATAAAAATCATAATAATTGACATGGCTTTAATAATTGAAAAACCTTAACCGTGAGTCTACAAAAATTTAATCCTAAGCTAAACAACATCAGTTGTAACACGCATTGATGTAATGTTAGGTTGAAGGTATTCTAAATGCACAATATTGAAATTGTTATACCAAAAAAGATGCATCAACAAACAATTATGCATAAATCTTGGACAAGCCTCATTCTTTCAAATAGATTCAAGACGTTCATATATCATACTTATAATATGTGTTCTATATGGTATGTCTTGTATATGTGAAGCTTACCATCTCTACAAGGTTTCCATAGTTTGATTAATCAAATAATTATTTCCATGAATACCACATACAGTACCAACTTTAGAAACCAAATCTCACAAACAAACACACCTAAAATACTAGATTTCAGCTTCATAAATTATAAATGATTCATCAAATTCAATATTTTATAAACCAATACAGAACTCATTTACATGAATAGACAATTTTCTAACATCATATTCATCCAAACTATATGAAAACAATTTACAGAAACCAGATACTCTTAATCTATAAAATGTCCAATAAAATTTAGTATTCATATAATTCCATCAATATTACACACAATAAAAACTTCACCCACATAATCTGATAAAAAAGCATATATAAAATACTGTACTTTAGCTTCATAAATTATCAACAATTAATCAAACTCAAACTTTACCAAACCAATACAAAAATCATTTAACTAAAGCAAAATTACAGTAATAAGCAATGTAAATACGTGATATCCAAAAACTGATTATGTCCATTTTGTGCATCCAAAAAATAATTCCTTTCCACATGAACACAAACAATTATTTATTTACTCTAATTAAGATTAAAAAAAAAAATTCTTATACAATTATTTAGATAAACATGCACATTAACATTGAACAACAAGCATATTGTTTATCTAACATCATAATCTATATTCATATCAGACCTTGCTCAATCAAATCCACAATATAACGGACAAATGAAAAAATAATTGTAACATGACAATATAAAATACACAACTCTCAAACATCAATTTCAGCAAAATAATATGTAAACAATATAGACAAACCAAATATCGTATATCTAAAAGATATCTAATGAAAACCAGTTTTCCTATAAGTCCATGAATACTACACATGATACCAAGTTTAGAAAACCAAACTCACACAAAACAACACCTCAAATAATGTATTTCACTTCATAAAACATTAACTAACAAATTTAAGATGTTTTATATAAGAAATTACAATTCAAAAATATATAGTTAAAACATCTTCCAATCATTTTAAGTATAAAAATCTAACAAGCATCGAATATGTTTAGCCCTAAACCTAAAAAGAAGGAACAATAAAAAAATAAGAATTCTATCAGACAATCACAAGACCAATTTTTTTTTAACTCATTTGATCTTTAATAATTGATCATTGCCACCTTTTTCTGGAGATACTCTTGATAACTTCTTTGAGTTATAATGAGATATGGTGACCGCCATTTCAGGCTAACCTACACCATTCATCATAAATAGTTACCATCCCTCTGCTCATAGATCAGGTGTCAAATTTCAAACTGATTTCTTCATTCTTTATCAAAAAACTCAACATCATCTGCTAAAGGCATTTTCTTCTTCAACTTTGTTACAGTTATATTCATCCATTGCTCTCACTACATCAAACATTTCTTGTTCCTCTGGTATAATAATATTCTGATTTCTTACAATCGAATATACATGATCCCTTTCTATTCTTTTGATTTGTTCACAAATGCTTTGTGTGTCTGTTAATCTCTATTTGAGCATTCAAGGTTGTCATTAGTATCAAAGGATATTAAATAGATCAGTCGGTCAGTTATATTGAGTTGGTTGGTAACTAGAAGCAAGACATAGCAGTTGCTAAAGCCTTTACACCAAGCATTATATAGTTTACCGAGCACCAGCAGACACCGACACCGATAGATAGTAAACACCGAGCATCACAGTATACACTAAGTAGTTTATACAGTGTTTACCGAGGATCATAGAAAATGGCATAGTAATCTAAAATGGCACATTCTTCTATGCAAATGGTTACAACAAATCGTAAAATAGTTTACCAAGATTGAGGAGCATTTATTATAAAAGATATTCATTAAATGCAATGTTTATCGTATTGTAATAGTTTATCTAGATTAATTTTGCACTGTAGATCTTAGGGTTATGATTATTTTTGTAACCTAATTTTTGATAAGCGGCAAAAATAGAACACTATATATTTTGTATGTTCACACCATTTTGTTAGGTCATTGAATTGATATATATGAATCACACAGCACTTGAAGCCATTGCCTAACTTCAAGTCAATCAGTTAATAGAGCAGAACCAGATACAAAAGTTATCAGATTGAGTAGAATCAGAGAAGGCTACTGAGCATAATAGAGCAGAAATGCATCACAGTTAAGGTGATATTTATGAGCACTTATAGATCTATATCAAACAATTAAGTTGTCAACTAGCAAATAATTGCCTATTACTTTCTGACAATTGTAATAGAGTTTTGGATAAAATCTCTTATCCAAGTAGACTTAACAGTCTTATGTAAATATCTTAACCGAGTGCTCACTTCATTAGTGTTGTTAAAATCCTATAACTAGGTATATCTATCTAATCTAATATGTTACTCCTAACAAGGTAAGATCACCAGAAGTGATCAAAACTTGTAGCCCTAACAAGCAAACTTTTTCTATCAGTAGTAGTGAAGAATTTGTGGGTGTCATCCCCACCATAATTTTTACCTTCTTACAAGGGTTTCTGCATTACAAAAATACTTGTGTTATGTGTTTGGCATATTGATTTCATGTTGTTTACTTTCATAAGTTAACTAGATGATTGATTCATGCAATTATATTCAAGTTATTTTGGTTAGTT
Source organism: Chamaecyparis obtusa (assembly GCA_027943335.1). Classification (NCBI taxonomy): domain Eukaryota; kingdom Viridiplantae; phylum Streptophyta; class Pinopsida; order Cupressales; family Cupressaceae; genus Chamaecyparis; species Chamaecyparis obtusa. The sequence continues at coordinate 604,044 of BSBK01008448.1, forward strand.
ATCACAATTTATAGATATAGATCTGAAAGGTTTACAAGTTAAAGTTTTTGAAGGCACTGATTCACCCCTCCCCTCTCTATACCTATCTCTCCTAATTCCAATAATTGGTATCAGATCTTAGTTCTCTTATTGAATAGTTTAACCACTGAAGGGTAAAAGATCTAAGTCATGGAGAGATATAAGCTTGACAAGACTATTGAGAATCAAAAGATACAGATGCAAATGTTTGTGGAATAGTATAAACAAGCTAAGCAAGAACTGAAGAAATTACTGGTTGAAAGGATGAACCTTGCAATTCTACAAAATGAAATCGGTTATCATGAAGAACCTATTGATGATATATTTGATCATTGGATCAGGTTCTGGAAGCATCTTTGACGGATCTGAAAGCATAATCTTTGATTAATCTAAAAAGAATAAACAACTATCTGATCAAGTGAAAGAACTACAAATCGGTCAAGAATATCAGATGGTGAGAATGGTGGAAATCATGAACAATGCTAGACAAGCTGAACAAGATCAGAATCTAGCTATTGAAGGCCGAAGACTGATGACTGAACAACTTCAAGCTAAAGAAAGTGAAATACAAAGACTCACTGACTATCATTTCCAAATATCAAATTAGATGATAACTGTTAAATCAAGAAGTAAACTGAGTGAATGGAGAATTATCAAGAAGACATGAAGATGTTGCAACACTTAGAGAAGACAATGAAAAGCTAAGAAATGAAATAAAGATGCAAAAGCAACACAATGAAATGATGAAGATAGCTGAGGATAGTTCCAAAAAGATTGATGACTTTCTAACTAATCAAAGAAGATTTGGAAGCAGAGCCGGTCTAGGCTACACTGGTGAAGGAGAATCATCACATCAAGCTGAAAAAGTCAACAACAATCAAAGTCAGAAACCTAAAGTGTTGACATGTTATCACTGTGGAAAACTAGGACATACATCTAATGTGTGTAGAAGAAAAGCACAAGGTAAACCTCCTGTCATTTCTAAATTTAATGGATATTTTTATTACTGTGGCAAGTTTTGACATCTAGCTTATGAATACAGAGCCAAACAGAATGACATTGCTAACAATACAACTATGGAGAAGATATGCTATACTTGTAATAAGCATGGACACACTACATGAGAGTGTAAGGCAAAGATGAAACAAGTTTGGACTCCTAAGCAGAAAACATAGCAAAAGCCTTATCACTTGAAGAGACAAGGTAACTCATATGTATGGGATTATAATACATGGACTAACTGTGATGTATGTGGTCAGTATGGGCATATTGCAGAAAATTGTTACAAAAAAGGTTGGATTGGACATTCAAGAAACTGGACAAACACTAGAATGGCCTGTATGCACTGTCACAAGGTGGGTCATTTAAGAAAGAAGTTTAGAGACCGAGCACCAGATAAAAACCATATATTTGAAAGTGGATATAGCATTGTAGAGCTCACAAGATTAAGGAACACTATGTGGAAGAAGGCATCTAATGAGAATGTTTAGTCAAGTAACATTGTCGGTGAAACCTCGTCCACTGGATTGGGTGACATCGGTAGCTCCACTTAAGGTGATAAAGGTATGTATGGAACTGACATTTCAAAATGATCATATTTTACATATAGTTCCTTATATATGATGTGCAAATATCAAATCTGTATGAATAAAGATGCACTATGGTTTATGTGTTATGAGCTAACAAATTTCATATAGTCGGTAAAAGAAGAAATGAGTGTTGGTTACCTGTCAGTAATCACTATACAAGGTTAACCGTTAATAGTACAAACTGATGAAGAAATTCTATGTTAACCGAGTGGAGAAAATTGTAGACATCACCGAGTTGATAGCTGTTTCATACCAAAAGTTAGGTCACACATTTAATGCTTAAAAGTTTGAGCGGGAATATTGAAAAGTCTATAAATATGCAAAAATAGAGTTCATTGTCACATTGCAATTTTGAAGAGAAAAGATTTCACAGAGCAGAGTTCGAACTAAAATTTCTCAGAAAGATTCAAAGCCACTAAAGATCGAACCGACAACATTCTTCGACTACACCGAGTAAGTTCATTTGCTATCAAATACCTATTATCTACTGGTTGCCGAAACCCTAGAATTGATTTATGTTGGCAATTTGGCTAATGTGGATGCATAGATATTGTCATTATGGCAATATATGATCTCTACTAAGAGTGCAGACTCTAGAATGCAAGTATGGCAAGTTGAAGGAAGAAATAGTCTAAGTATGGATACAGTGATCCTGACAGAGCACCCGATGAAGATTTAGTTGGTGATGTCCACTGGAGAAATATTTTTGTTTGCGTAGTTAACTAAAGCTTCTATAGAACATGAGGATACCCCATCTCAGTGTGCATAAAGTTTGGAGTAGTACAGATGAAGTTATTCAATGTTTACCGAAGACAGTTTTGTAGATAGAATAGTTTTGAAGACAATATTAGCGAAAGAGTTAAGGGATTATTTTTCTTGTCAAAATAATGACTTAACATTATGAAGGGATGACATCCTAGATGTTTACCCTTGGATAAAGATTTTGGAAGCTGACCATATTAAGTTATTAGCTCTAATAACTCATATATTAGGCACACTTGAAATGTAATGAAAATAGAGTAGTTTTTGTGAAAAGAAAGAAAAGGATAACTTACGAAAGTTGTATATTGTAATAGAAGCAAAGGCTATTGATGCGAAGTTGTAAGAAATACCATATTACAGTTAGAAACATTTTTTATTACTTGTTTGGGTAGTGAGCTCAGCTGGTGATCAAGTTTTTTAATCTAACTCTTAACAGGGTTAAGGCTTCTAACAAGGCCTAAAAGTCATTTAACCAGGACAGATCTACTATATACTATAACTAACTCTTAACAGGGTCCAATATCCCTAATAGGATACTTTTGATTAGTGATCTTTGTGGGTACCATCCCAACCGGGGTTTTCTCTTGGCTAGGGTTTCCTTGAGAACATATCATGTGTTATGAGTTCTTTCTATTTACTGCTATGTTAGTTATTCAGCTTGATAATCTTTGTATGCACTAAAGTAATCAGTTATATCCATAAGTGGGAAAAAGTAAAAGTTTGTGAAATAGTAATTCACCCCCCCTCTCAGTATTTCCTATATATAACAATTGGTATCAGAGAACAGTTACTTGGAGAAGGAACATTCAAGGAAAGCTTAGTAACTTGAGTAAGATCTCTATGGATATGAATTAACTTCAGAAAAATCTTGAAGAAGCTCTTGAACAAATTGATATGATTATTGATGAAAGAAATTCCTTAAGAAGAAAGTATGAAGATGCAAAGAATGTTATTGACAAATTAAAAGGTAAGATTGAAGATCTGAAATCTGAAAAGGAATCTAATATTCTTGTTAAATATTGTGATGAATTAGAAAAAGGAAATGAGATCCTTAAGCATGAATTGAAGATAGTAAATCTGAAGCTTAGTATGAAAGATGGAAATTTGAGATCTGATAATGAAAAATTGAAAGTTGAGAATGAAGATCTGAGATCAAGACTTGAACCGAATCTGAAAAAGTAAAAGGGCAGTATGAAGAACTTGAGAAGTATAATAAAATTGTGAAAGTGAATTGACTCAATCTAAACAACTTGAAAGGCTATATTCTAATGGTGATAGGACTGAAAAACAAATTTCTTTTGGAGAACCATTCTTTGATAAGACTGGATTTTGACTTAGCATGTTTAGAACAAATCATGAAAGTAAGAAGCCAGATTTGAAGACATCTGAAAGTATGGAGGAAATGAAGCTAGATGAGAATACATTGAAAGATCCACCTAAAGAAGAACCACCTAGAGAGAAAGAAGAATCAAAGCAAGAAGAATCAAAATAGGAACAATCATTTAAAGGTATGCAAAGAGAATTCAAAGGTAGATGTTTTTCTTGTAATACTATTGGACACATGAAGAGAGATTGCACAGGTAAGCAATTTAAACCTCTTAATGGACATTGTTATAATTGTCAAGGTTTTGGACATAGAGCTAACAAATGTAGAAGACCTAAAGAAATTTTGAATAATTATGATAATAGAATGATTAGGAATACTAACAATGCAGATAAGAAATCTGTTGAAGAAATGAATAAAAGAAAAGTAGTAGTATGTTTTAGATGCAAAAAAGTAGGACATATTGCTAGAAATTGTAGGTCATAGATTAACCAGCAAGGATAGAAATTTGGAAACAATGGAATCATTTGTTAGATATGCAACAAGTTTGGACACTCAACAAGAGTTTGCAGAATGAACAGTGGAGGTTATCATCATAACCCTAATCCTTGGAACAATGCAAGAAGGAATGAAAATGCAGGAAACAAAGTGGAAGGTTGCTGTAGCAATAAAGATGAAGTAAAATTTGATAAAGGCACAAATCAAGAAGGTATATTCAACACTGAAAGTAGTTAGGAAGGTAATGTATCTGATGGTAAGGATGAATCTTTACCTGACCCTTCTTTAAGTACTTAAAATTATGCAAGTTTCTGTAGTTTAGGACTTAGGACTAGTGTAGATTAGGAATTTGAATGAGTTGAGTTTTGCGTAGTTAGATTTAGTTTTTTTATGTTGTACTAATTCTATGGTTAAGTGCACAAAAGAAAATATTGTGTTTTACGAGGTTGCAAGAAGTTTTATGATTGTAGGTTTACAGAATCAGCTTTTTGAAGTTTTAGCAGCAAAAAGAATGAATGTGATGTCAGACTGAGTTAATGTGAAGTGTGATAAGGTTGAAATCAAAGTCATTATGATTAAAAAGTGATTGAAAAGATATTTGAAAGAAGACAAAGCAATTTGAGGTCGATTTGAAGAAGTTTGAAAGCAGTTTGCAGCACCGATCATACCGAAACCCTAGATTTGCAAGTTGAGGTATTTCTCGATCTTTAATCAGTTGATAAGATGGATATGTCTATGGTTCATAATGTTAAGGATAAGAATAGACCTAAGATTAAGAAGGAACTAGTAGAACTAGTTCAAATTGATGACAGTCTAGCATTATCATCTGTACTAGACAGAGTATTACACACTGAGAATGTTAAAGGTTATTTAGGTTGCAAGTTTGAAACTTTGGGAGATGCAGACTTTAGTGATGATTACAAGAAATTGTATAATCAAGACATGTCAGTTAAACTAGATTATGGGCACCTAGAAAACAATGAAATTATCAACTATTCCATGAAGTATGAATTCAATGATGAGGAATGTACCAAGATCATTTTAAGTAGAATCCACAATGGGAAATTCTAGATGGAAGATAGAGTTATTGATATAACTACTGACCTAATTCATGAAGTTACTGGATTATCAAAAGTTGGAGAGATTCCACTGAATGAAAAGAACATGAGAAATATTATCTTAGACAACACTGGATCTAATTATAATGGTAGAGGAATTGTGATACGTAAGATTAAGCAAGATGATGTTAGGTACCTTTGCAAGATCCTAACAACTAAATTTTGTGGTAGTTCAAGGGAAGATGACATGGCTGTAGGAATGATTCATTTAGCTTATCTTATGTGTGTTGAGGAGAAACCAGTAGACTTATGTGAAATTCTAAGAATTCAGTTGTTTGAAAACTTAGAAAAGATTAAGAAGGCCAAGTATACACAGTTTAGGTTTTCATCTCTGATAACCTATATGTTTTTCCATATTTTGCGAAGATTTCCTTACACAGTTGACTGGAGTGACAATGTGAACACTGTGGAAAGAATAAAATCAGTATATTTGAAGCACCTAATTGATAAAGTCAATGACAGTGTGAAGCTTGTATTGAAGACTTTTCAGAATATTGTTAAGAATAGATCAAGGATTCCTCAATCCTTAGTTGAAAAGTATAAAGATGACATTTGTTTTATGGTAGACACTGATTTCACTTACATTGAAGCAGTTGAGCCTAGAATGGAATTCATAGACCCTCTTGGCTATGAAGTATCTGAAGCAGAAATAGTAGGATATGTGAATAGATTGTTAAAGTGTGAGTTGGATAGTCATGCAAATAGGTTTGGAACCTATGAAGAGAATTTCAACTCTGCATTAAGTTTGAAAGAAAAGAAGCAATCTAGTAGGAGAGTTGAATCAACTCTAAAGAAAATTCTAAAAGATTTAGGTATGTCAAGACATGATTTTGACATAGCTAAGAAGACTGGAGAAGCTTTAAAACAAAGTGAGAATCTGTTAGTTCCACCTATGGCATCTAGTGCAGATCCTATTGATTCTATTGTAGTGAAGGTAAAAGTTGAAGTACCTGAGAAAGATGAAGGAGAAAAATCATCTTCTCCTACTCCTAGAAAAAGAGTAAAAGTAAGTGCAACAAGACCAGAAAAGAGATAGAAGGTGATTGTACCACCTGTACCTAGAAGAGTAGTAGAAATTAAAGATGATGATGAAGTTACAGTAAAAAAGAAAACATGGAAACCAAGAATTGAAAGAGTTAATGAAGATATATTATAGCATGGAGACTTCACTAAGTTAAACAAATTCTATGATCTATATGGATCATTTGACAGACTAAACTTTGAAAATGCAATGATTACTCATATGATTTTGATAGATAAGAATTTTAGCACCATTCATGGTAAGATTCCAGAAGACTTGTAGAATAGGCTTGTGAATAGAAATCAAAGAGCACAAGAAGAGGACATAAAGATGAGAGAACATGCAATCAGGCAGTTCTGTGAAGTTAAAGATGAAGATCACTTAAAGAGATTCTTGAAACCTCTTGGAACTTTATTAAGGACTAAGAGAAGAACAATACTCATAATGGGAGGCAAGAAGGAGGAAGTACAGAAAGAAATTGAGCAAGTAGTAATGCAAGTTCTTGCAGATATAGCTACAAGAAAACATGTTGAATCAGACCCTCAGCAGAAGCAATCAGAGGAACATCATACTAAGGAAATTGGTATTGAAGAAGTTCCATCTTCTTCACATATCAATACTGGCAAAGAATCAATGGATATTGAAGGCACCAAAGTGACTCTAGAATCAGATGATGTAGTATTTCATGACCTAGGAAACATTGTTGACAATTTGGCTTTGGAAGAGCAAGAGAAGGTCACAGAATCAGAGAAGGATACTGAGGTAGAAGAAGCACCAACTATATCAGAATCAATTCTAGCAGAGTAGTCAGCTAAAGGCAAACAAATTTTGACAGAGGCCACTACCTCTAGTGCACCTGATAGTAAGAAGAGGCATATTGGTTCAATGTTTGAAGACCTTGGAAGAGAAGTTGAAGATGATGACCAACTCGAGTTCATCACATCTCTGAATAAAATTATTGGAAAGAATAAGAAGGTGAAAGACCTTGAAGGCAAAGTTAGAGTTTTGACAGAGAAACTTGAGAGTGTGATCAGCACTAAGGTATCTAAATCGGATCCACTTGAGAAGGCTAAAATGGTAATGAATTCTTTTGACTCTAAATTTTCTAACTTGAAGGATATTGCAAAGATAAAAGTTCAGGAAGCTTATGAAGTAGAAATGCAACAAAATTTAGGTGTAAATATTTGAAATGATATTGGTAGTTTAGATGTGTGTATAAAGAATTTGAGGAGACATTTTGAGACAGGAAAGAGTTTGTACATACAATGTACTAAATTATAAATCCTAACAGTTGAAGAGGATAAGAAGATCAAAGAGAAGTTAGATGCTATTACAGCTGAAACAAACACCTTGACAAGCCCTAATGTTAAGATAAGTTCTGTAGAGAAGAACATAAGGAAGTTGAAAGATGAAATCAGAATGTTAGCAGAGGAGAAGAACAGGAAGATAATCAGGGTTAACATCTTGAGAGAGCATGTCTCAATCAAGATATCAATTTTTGAAGATCAAATTGAGCAATGTCTTTCAGCAAAGACATCATTTCAAAAGTTTAGCTTTAATTCCTTGCAAGCTTGTCAGACAACAACATATAGATTGAGTACTCTACTCAATGTTGTTGAATCCATCAAGAAGATATGGGAGAAATATTTTGAATCTTGGAAGTTAGAATTTTATGATTGTGCTGCAAGCCTACCGGCTTTACAATAACTGATAATAAGGTATCAAGTTTGTGAGATTTTTGTACACCCTATCTTTGTCATTGTTGTCAAAGGGGGAGAGATAGCAAAAAATTGATTATATTGAGGAAGGATACTCATAGGGGGAGCTATTCTATGGAGTATGATATTGTATACATATTGTATATCATTTGGCCACAATTTTGTATAAGTATCTTTTGTAGTTTTGTTTGCACACTTAGCCAATTTTCCCATACGTTGCCACCAATGACAAAGGGGGAGATTGTTGGCAATTTGGCTAATGTGGATGCATAGCTATTTTCATTATGGAAACATATGATCTCTACTAAGAGCGCAGACTTTGGAATGCAAGTATGGTAAGTTGAAGGAAGAAATTGTCTAAGTATGGATACAGTGATCCTGGTAGAGCACCCGATGAAGATTTAGTTGGCGACGTCCACTGGAGCAATATTTTTGTTTGCACAATTAAATAAAGCTTCTATAGAGCATGAGGATACCCCATCTCAGTGCGCATAAAGTTTGGAGTAGTACGAATGAAGTTATTCAAAGTTTACTGAAGATAGTTTTGCAGACAGAACAGTTTTGAAGATAGTATTAGCGAAAGAGTTAAGGGATTATTTTGCTTGTCAAAATAATGACTTAACATTATGAAGGGATGACATCCTAGATTTTTACCCTTGGATAAAGATTTTGGAAGCTGACCATATTAAGTTATTAGCTCTAATAACTCATATATTACGCACACTTGAAATGTAATGAAAATAGAGTAGTTTTTGTGAAAAGAAAGAAAATGATAACTTGCGAAAGTTGTATATTGTAATAGAAGCAAAGGCTACTGATGCGAAGTTGTAAGTAGTACCATATTATAGTCAAAAACATTTTTTATTATGTGTTTGGGCAGTGAGCTTAGCTGGTGATCAGGTTTTGTAATCTAACTCTTAATAGGGTTAAGGCTTCTAACAAGGCCTAAAAGTCCTTTAACTAGGACAAATCTACTATATATTGTAACTGACTCTTAACAGGGTCCAATATCCCTAACAAGATACTTTTGATTAGTGATCTTTGTGGGTACCATCCCCACTGGGATTTTCCCTTGGCCAGGGTTTCCTCGAGAACATATCATGTGTTATGAGTTCTTTCTATTTACTGCTATGTTAGTTATTTAGCTTGATAATCTTTGTATGCACTAAAGTAATCAGTTATATCCATAAGTGGGCAAAAGTAAAAGTTTGTGAAATACTAATTCACCCCCCCCCCTCTCAATATTTCCTATTTCTAACAATTTATGGCATCAACATTGTCTGCAAGCAAATCGCAAAACATTGAAGATGAACTAGAATTAATTGTTAGAGCTAATTTCACGGAAGCAAAATTTAAACCTCACCCCAAGGTTGCAGGACAAACGGATGATATGGGTGCATTTTTTATGATACCGAATAGGGTTTTTTCTAACAGAAGACATAAGGGCCGATATTCACTTTAAGATCAATGAAGTAGGTAATTTTGAAACCCTTGTTGCTTATCAACAAGTGGGTATGTGCAAGATCATGAGGGGCCAAAAAGTGGCGATGTCAGTTCAAAATTTTGACAATGTAGCTGATGACTTTTTTTTCACCCGAATTTGATAAAATGAAAAGGGTATCTTAAGGAGATTATCATCTTTCTATCGATATAATTGCTATCAAATTTTGAATTCGGTAAGTAATTCTTAGTTATTTTCTAATTGAGCTACCTCTAAAGTGTTGATTTATATACTGATTGAAAAATGACTATAACTTTCAGACGGCATAACATTTTTGAAATCTAAAAAATGTGTCACATTCTATGCTTCTCCTACTATAAGGAAAAAAAATATCTGAATTTTGTAAAGTTTTGAATGAGTTAAGGTGGTTAGACACATGAGTTTTCTTATTCTGAAAATGTTGTAGCAAAAAATTCATAATTAATTTTTTTTTTTGGAATAAAATTACAAAAAAATATGCGTCACATCTGAGCATGAGTCTACTACTTATATATAAAATCTTATAATAAAATATTATCATTTGATTATGATTAAAGTGGTCAGACATACACCTACTTCTTATTTTTTTCCTGAAAGTTTTGTACTACTGCATTGAAATCTATACTTTTCACCAATCATACTAAATTTTTCTCAAAAAAGGCCTATTATTTTAGAAACTACATTCAATTTTATATATATTCTATTCTTACAACTTTTTGATATTAGGTTCATAACTAGTTGAAATTTTCACGTCAAGTTGACTAACCCTGATTTGCTGATTTTTCATTGCCACTTAAGGGCATAGTTTGGCCCCTCATGATCTTGCACATACCCAACTTGTGTGTGGACCAAATGGAAGGTTGAAAACTAAATATAAGAAGATTGAAGAATCAAGGTTATCTTATTTTGCACACTTCCAACAAACATTTAGCACATATTGGATAAGAATAGTGTTAAGTAGATTTCATGATGGAAAATTTTGGTTGGATAAACCTGTTGAGATCACAAAGAAAATTATCAGTAGGGTTACTGGGTACCTTGCAACTGACAAAGAAAAAGCCTTTCATAGTTCATCTTGTCCTGACATAGAAAAGAACACAGGAGCTCAATGGGATGGAAGGGCATTAAAGATATCGACAATCAAAGACCCAGTAGTCAAATTCATAGCTCATGTCATTGGGTACAAGATATATAAATCTAGCAGATTAAACATCATACCCTACAGTGCCGTGGACATGGCATACAAGATTGTAAACAAAGATCACCAGGTCGATCTTGCTGAGATTTTACTACATCAAGTGCAAGAAAATATGAAGACAATAAGATCGAAGAAGTCTAATACATGTAAGTATGGATCACTGCTTATCTGTACATTCTTCTATCTACAAAAATTTGTACCTACTATCAGTAAAGTAAACTGGAAAACAGATAAACTAATAACTGCACAAACCAATGAAATGATGAAAAGTTTAGGAAAGAATTTGAATAAGGAATTTGATGCATACTTCAAAGAATTTAAGACCAAAATGCATCAAAGGAGTCAAATTCTGAGGGAATTAGTGGATAAGTTTGAAAATGATATATGCTTTGTAGTCAGTACAGATCACTCCATGATAAACGCAGTAGAATCTAGAATAAAATGGATGGCACCGATGGGATACGAAATGAACTATGATTTTTCCTTGAAATCCATTAATGCACTATTGGCATTACTGATAGACATCACTGCCACTAGGTTTGATACATATGAAGAAGCCAAGTCAAGAATTACTACCGACATAGAGATTGAAAAAATGTCTCGAAGGGCAAATAAAATGAGGAAAGACCTCACAACAAGATATGGAAATGTATCAAACTCATCTGAGGAGTCACCGGTTAAGGACACAACTGAATGTTAGTTGTAGTTAGCTGACAAGCCCTATGATAGTGAGGAAACCAAGTTTGACAAAGAAAAAGATCACACACCGGTTCCTCCTACAAATGATGAACAGGAAAAGAAGTTACTAGCACAAAAAGGTATGAAGACAAGGTCGTCAACTACAACCTCATCCCCTCCAAAGAAAGAAGAAATAAAAGTTAATAAATTAAGGGTAGCCACATCGACGAGAAAGTATATTAAAAAAAAGAAAAAGCCTGTAGCTGAGGCACAAAAGAAAAGAAGAAAACTGGTCAGAAGCAAAGAAGATCTCAAGGAGATTGATAATGAAAATAACACCAATCAATTCAAGGTGGTTTACAACAAGGCAAGTACAATAGATGAAATAATTAAAGATATAATTGAGAATGGGAATCTCACTGATCTAGGAATTGATAAATTTGATAAAATGTCAACTAAGGACAAAACTAAGATAGAACATGTGGTCATCCAGATGATGATCAAATTCAAAAAGGTACCAATGGAATGTGCATGTGCACTACCGAAGGAATTGGATGATAAGATTTCAGAGAAGTGGGCTATAGCACTAAATACTGGGAAGAGGAAAAGAGAAAGATCCTTAGTGAGAACTTCCCCACACTTAAGCATTGGCAAAATTGAAGAATACATGACCAAGTACCAAGTGTTATACATTGAATTTGCGCCTTTGTTTCAAGCTCTCTTGGTATTGATAATTTAGTATAACATGGGAATCATCTCAAGGTTGTGGGACCTTTGCTAACCGAGATGAGACCTATAGGTTCTAAGCTGGTTCCTCTTAGATTATCACCTTATTTTGCTCGTAGATAGGAAAGTAAAACTTTTAGGGAAATGGGTAGCAGGAATCCATGAAAGGAAAATGACAGGAAAGCAAACTACCTACTAGGGATCAATGAAAAGCTCAGGTCTAGTAGGTCACAACTTACTTAATAGGCTTGCATAAGTGTTTCATAGAAGGGTCTGCAAACAAAAGAGGGTATTCAGGGAAAGAGAAAGATTCTTTCACAATGACAAGACTCTTAGGATTAGACAACAATCTATGACCTGCAAACAATCATTCACTCCTGTAACTCGGTGTAGGATTGAGACTAGACTATTAGGGGCTGAAGCATACCCACAAAACATCTAAATCAGATCAAACACAATAACACACACAATTATAGAAAGTAAGAGGAATTAGGAACCCTAAGATATCATTGAAAACATGCATACACTTTGATCCAATAAGAGATAATCCACACAAGAAAGCATCATGACAACAAGAATGTTGCAAAATACTTTGCAATATCTTAACAATCAATGAAAATTACAGCTGCAGAAAGCCAAAGGGGCAAAAAATGCCACAAATTGCTCTCTAAGAAAAAACTTGCTTTTTACAATTGCTGGATTCTGAGCACTAAGGCTCCAAAAATACAATATATACATCACTCAACTGCACGTAGGCAGGAGTCAAAAATCTAATTAGGGTTACCAATTTTATAATATAATAACAAACCCTACCAGTCAAATCTGATCATAAATATATTCTCCTGTTGTATGCACCCTAAAATGGTCGCCTAGACTTTGGGCCCCATTTCTGCAATTTATCAAATCCCTGAATCAATATTTTCAAAAATCAACAATATCAATTATATCAATTTTCTTGATCAAATCATAATCAATTCGATATTTCCTAAAGTTTGATCTTTATTTAATTTAAAAGAAGAAATAAAAATATAAAATCTTATTTAATTAAGAGAACTTGCTCTGTTTTAATTAAATAAAAATCTCTTTTAATTAAATAATAAAATCACTTTATCCTAAGCCTTTATTTAATTAAAAGGAATTTCCTCCACTTTTATTTAAATACAAAATCCCCACTTTTCTTCTTATCCTATGTTGCGCAAATAAAGCATTTAATTCTTATTTATAAAAAAAAATAAAATAAAAAATAAAAGAAAAGTATTTTTTTGTCTCACATGGACATAAAGTAAATGCTCAACATAAAGTAAATGCTTCTAATTTTCTTATTGGAGGATATTTGTGCACAAGGATCAAGCTTCTATTTTTCTTCATCATTGATTAAGTCTTTTGCCTCTTAATCTCCATCGTCCATTGATTTTTTATTTCCTATAAAAGAAGAGCTCTCTTCTTCATTTTCATCCATTCTCTTTTATGCTATTATTATGCTACAGGTTTTCTAAGTCATCTTGAAGCTTTTGGAGACATTCTTGCATCAAGTTTTGAAGATTTGGAGCATCATTGGCATTCATCTTGCATCTACATCACATCCTAGCTTGCATTATAGTTGCATTATCAGGGTATTATTTCCTTTCATGTTTTAGATTAATCTCACATAGTTTAATTAGAGGGTTTGTAACTCTTTCATTTTTATTTTCATAGCTTAATTGCATCTTCATCCTCATAGATTAATTTGCATTCTCATTTAGATTTGCATTGCATTGCATACCTTGATTCCATTTTGGGGATATAGGCATTGTTTCCCTTGTCTTCATTGTGAATCTCTCATTGTGTGGTTGACTAGCAAGGTCATGAGTCTATAGCTCTAGCTGAGAGCAATTTTACAAATCTTGCAATTTCATGCATAGAGAGCTATAGATCGATTTGTGAGGGCTCATTCTTGAGTTTTCTTGCATGTAAGGATTCATAGAAGTGTGGTCACATTTTCACCATACATTTTTGGCGCCCACCGTGGGGAAACCCACTTTTACATGCTGGTTTTGATTATTTTGGTGCTAACCCTTGTGTAGATTTGTTTGGAGATGGAAAACCCTATATTTTTAAAGATTTGATCATATCTTCCAGACGACTTAGTGTTTTTTTCTAAAAATTTTTTTACAAGTTTACGACATATCAGAGAAGCTCCAAAAAAAAATTTAGATTTTCGGATGTGATTTGTATTTTTTATGATTTTTTCTTGATTTCTCATAAAAAATCAAATTTCTAGCTCAAATCAGTGTATTTTTTGGAAATTTTTACATTTCTAGAAAGGTCTTAAAATTATATAGGGGGTCCATTTACTATGTTTTTAATCTGGAGGTCATATCATAGATCATTTGGTCAATTTACAAAAACTGGTCTATTTTGGTAAAATGGCTCTCTAGGGCACAAATGAAAAGATCTTTTCAAAATTTTGACATTTTTGGAAAGATCTCTATTTTTTAATAGAGGTCTTTTCTCTGTATTTTGGGTTTAGAGTCTGAATTCATGTGGTATAAGTCCAATCTTGTTGACAAAGTCAAAAATTAAAATTAAAAAAAAGGATATTTGATGATTAGAATGCACTTATTTTTCACATGGTTCAATGTATAATGTGAGTTGTCATTTGGATTATTTTTTAGTTATTATTTCTCCTAAAAATTGATTTTTAGATCTAACCACCTTAGGGTTTGTATAAGTTGGCTATACATTGCATATCTTGCTTGCTTGTTTCTTGTCTTGTTCATTTGAAGGTGCTCTTGCTTTCATGGAAAATACTTAAAACAAAGCATTGGACTTGAGGTACTTTGTTCCATCTCTACAACATTTGGATTTTGGGATTAAAATTGAACCTCTCATGTGTTTGGCTTGAGCATTTTGCATGCTTTCATAGAACACATTTCAATTGATGCTCTTAATGGGAAATGAATGAACATAGATTTGCTTTCATATAAGTTTGTGTAAGTGAATGCTTGTGTTTAAACCTTAAGTAATTCTTGGTTCCAATATCAAATATCTCATTGAGTGATTGAGGGCATGGATTCATTCCTTGTTTACATAGGGAGTTAAATGCACCACTTTGTGGACTCACTCTATGTTTACTTGGAAAGTTAAATATTCCATTGTTCAACCTTTTTTCATTTGTGAGTAGTATTGATTAGCAGTCCTAGATTACTTGTGATTGATCTAGATTTATATCTTCAGTTATTGGACTCACTAATCTGTCAGCCCCGTATTTCTACCCCATGGTTGCAAGGTCAGGGCCACATTAAAGGGGAGGAGTCTATAGGAAAGAAGCGTTAATTGCTCCTCTAGGCAACCCTTTTGTGCTTTTTGGAACTCAATCATTTTCTAAAGTGTGGACTCACTTTGAGTTGATGTGAGGAGTTAAATGTTCCAATTTTGGGCTCACTTTGAGTTGGTGTGAGGAGTTAAATATTCCACTTTTGGACTCACTTTGAGTTGGTGTGAAGAGTTAAATGTTCCACTTTTGGACTCACTTCACATTCTCTTGAAGGGTTAAATGTTCCACTTTTGGACTTGCTTCACATTATCTTAAAGGGTTAAATGTTCCACTTTTGGACTCACTTTGTATTTACTTGAAGAGTTAAGTGTTCCACCTTTAGTGCTCTAAATACTTTTGATAGTGAATTACTTAGTTTTTATTTCTAGAAGGCCTGCTTGGGGACACACCACCTCAAGGGATGACCTTAACTCCTGTGTTCTGGTAGAGTATAAATATCAGGAGGTGAATCCAAAGACACCTCTCTTGGGGATTGATTTTGATATCACTCTTGGCTAAGCCTCAAAGAACTTTATACCTTTGAGAAGTGAAGGAGGAGATTTGGGTTACCATCTCCCCCCGACTGTGTGATTTTGGATTCTTCTCATCTATAGATTTGGGCCTCACATACCTTGCGTATATCGAGGACTCCTTTTAGAAAGCCATGTATATCCTTGTAGATAGCTTGATAGGATGTTTTTGTGTTCTAAGTGCCTACTAAAACATTTTCAAGAACATACACAAGTAGAGTCTTTAGGGAAAAGAATACTAAGTCACTATCTCTGTTCATGTGCAAGGTTGCTTTGTACCTTGCCCATTGGTTGAAGACTGTTTGCTTGAACTCCCTGATTGTTGTTCTATGTGCTTGATCATCATTGTGAAATCTTTTGAAAAATCTAATTGGATTACTGAAACTAAGTTCCGTCCTACTATAGGGAGTTCTCCTTAGAAGCTTGGTCTTCCTTGATCAGTCCAGGTCAGATCCTAGGTGTTGTCATGTTGCTCAACATCTCAATGAATGTTATGGTATCAATCGCATAAGATGAATCTTAGTCTTCTTCTTTCTTCTCCATTTCCCATGTTCTTCTGGAGTCTTCTATTCCTATGGGAAATTATTCTTCTTCTTCTTCTTGATTCTTTTCCTCTTACTATCTAGTCTACCTTCTTCTATCCATCTATTCATTTCTTCCATACTTGATTCCTCCTCTTCTATAACTATGAATCTTGACTATCTAGTTTTGGAACCTTTATTAAGAATAGATGATCTTGAGCTCATTGATGTATTCGAAAAGTGTTGTTCCTCCAAAATTCTCATGAGTGATGAATTTATGACAAAGATAAAAGAAAAATTGATTAAATCAGATGCCTTTGCTAGAATCATACTCATGATCTCATCTAAATATTCTTCATCTTCTAAATCTTCTCATCATTCCTCATCTTCTAAATCTTATCATGATTCTTCTAAACACTATTCACCTTCTTCATCTTCCAAATCTTATCATGACTCTTCTAGACATTCCTCATTATCTAAATCTTCTTCTTCCATGAAGTCTTTATATTCCTCTTCTTCAGGATCTCATTCTTCTTCTACTTCTTCAAAGAGTCTTACTTCTTTTCACAAGACATACCATAATGAGCAACGTGATAGTCCTTATGATACCTCTTTCACGAAGAGTGATGCACCCACCTATGATGACTATGATGACTATGATGATGGACAATGTAGTGATACCTATGACACCTCTATTCCTAAGAGTCCTCTTAGTCATGTCCTTGTGCTTACTGGAAATGGGTCCTCATATTGGAAAGATTGTGATGGTGATCCGTATGATTCAGATTTTGAAAGAAACTTTGATGATTTTTGTGAACAATACCTTGATTATAATCCAACTACTACTGTTGAGGAATATAAAATGCACCATGCTGATTTAAAATGTAAATATTATAAGAATCCTTCCTCTAAGAACATTCATGCTAAAAATAAATATGACACTCTCAACCAAGATCATCTTAATGATGAACCTTTATCTTGTGTTGGTCCCCTTCCATCTCCTACTTCCTCCAATGCCCATACATTTCCTAAAGCTTCCGAGTCTTCGAAATCTGTCACAAATCCTTCATCCAAAAAAGATCCTAAGGCTTTCCATGCATCTCCCTATAGTTATCCTCAAGGGCTACCTCTTAAAGAAACTCAAGCTAACTTTCACTTGGTTTCAAATACTTTCAATAATGCTAAACCTAAAGAGCCTAAGTCTTTATGCGCTACAATGCCTACTTCAGCTAATCCTTCACCATCTCCTCCAAAGTCTTCCGTACAACTCCAACCTGCTTCCTTTTCCTTAGAAGTGGATCAATGTCAAGAGGACTCTAAAAATGATAAAGAAAAAAATAAAAAGAAAGATCAAGATCAAGAACCCTCCATGTCATCTAATCCTATTTATAATATCTCTCATTCATTTCATGGTTCTTTTGATCCTTTATGCTGTTCCTCATTTATTCCACCATGTCCTAAGCAAGATCAAGCTACTACTTGCACCATTGAGCTTATTGATAATCAAAATAACCTTACTACACTTGCACTTTCCAAAGATGATACTTCCATTAAGGTTATTAAAAATGGTGTTGTTACTTCTGATGTTAAGCCTATTGAAAATTGAAAGAAAGTTGATACGCTTACACTATCCAAAGATCCTTGTCAAGATCAAAGTCTTCCATCTTCTTTCTCTACCATTCCATGTTCACTTCCACTATCTACTCTTCCTAAGTCTTTGCAAGCTTTGAATGATCCTATCGAAGAAGGTGCTCCTACTCAAGATGTGCACAATCCTATTGAAAATCCTAATGCTCATTCTAAAGATGCTGATGTCCTTGGTTGTCATACAGATGTTGATGAACTTATTGATTATCCTTTTGCATCTTCCATGTCCATGTTTGGACGTCCTCCACCAATACTAAGGGCTTCACGTCTACCTTCCATCTTGGGCCCTTATGTCCCTTCACTTTCCCCTCCTAATTCTCCTAATTCATCATCTATTTTGAGTCCTTACATGCCTCCATCTCCTATCTTTCCTCAAGATCAACATAGATGCATACCCTTGAATCCTTTTCATCCATCCACCCATCTTAACCAGTCATATCCTCCTTCTTCCACAAGTCCCAAGTCTTTTGAAAGTAACTTGAATGTTCAATACAAAAAAAAAAAGCAATATAAGATTCCATAAAAAAAATAAGATCACCATGTCCCCTCTAATCGACATGGATATATAAAGTCAAAAGAGATATCTAAGAAGAAAACTACAAGACAAGTATGGGTTCCAAAATCCATCATTGAAGATATTCTCTCTAAATCATCCAAAAGAAATGAAAAGCCTAAGGCTATATGGATTCCAAAGTCTCTCTTGAGAGAGTCTAATATTGAACAAAAAGTGAAGTTGACATTCAAGCTTCCAAAGGCTTCCACTTCATCTTCTTCCCAAAATATTCTTCCATTCCATGCGCCTGAACTACAACCTCTGCTAAACATTCTCCATATTCCTTCTTGTATTCCTTTATTCACATTTCCTCCACCCTCTCACCACCCTTCAAGGTGTGTGTTGATGTTGATCTTGCATTTCTTTCCATCTACCCTTTTACAATCCTTTCATTCATTATCCTTCCACCTATCATTTTTCCTCATTTGCCTATTCTTCCTATCTTCCAACCTCACTCACTTTATATAAAGCCTTATCCTCTATTTTACTCTTTCATCTTCCTTTCCTTATTAGCATCTTTCAGCAGATCATTTTGAATCCTTGGCATATCATGGTTTATCCTTTCAAGAAGCATTATCTAAAAAGCTTGCTTTCTTCCAAAAAATTATAAAATTCAAAAAAATGAAAAAATGAAAAAATAAAAAAATAAAAAAAATGATGAAAAAAATTGAAAATGTGCCATGGTGAAAACCTGGAAACAGGCACCTTGGTAGCAAAAGTAAAGAGAAATAAATTCGTCCTATGGTGAAAACCACTCCCTTGTGGCACCTTGGATAAGTACCATGATGAAAACCTGGAAATCAGGCATCATGCATAGTTCTTCTACATGTTTCATCCATTTCATCTTCCATCTTTGATCTTGACAATGTTGACCTATACACGAACATTTGGCTATCTTGTGAGCTATCTTCCGATGATCTTGCTTTTATTCCTTTCATGTTTAGCCTTCATATTCATTTTCCTCCATTCATTCTAGCCTTTCGCTATCTTTTTCCCCTTTGGTCTTGATCTAATAAAAAGAGTAAAACATGATGCTATGAAGCCTCTTGACATGTCTACTCCTTTGGACTGCATCCTTTCCTTCTTTTGCATTACACTTTTGTGACTTATCCTATGCTGGCCTTTCATTGCTTATCCAAATGTGCTTTGCATGATAATTTTTCCCTAGCTTGGGTACTCTTGAGGAGTTTGACCTTGAAGATTTCTTCCCTCCATTTGCCTTCATTCTCCTTTCCTCCATCTCAGTCACCAGCTTGCTAATCCCTCTTGTTCCCCACCTTACTAGACATTGGGACTACACGATGTGATCTTGCTTAAAGAGTTTGATGCCTATTCAGTCTGGGGGCATCCTTTGTACATATTTTATTGATCCTGAAAAAATACCAAAAAAATTCATATATGATGCTGAAAAAAATCCTAAAAAGCATATATAGTCCTAGAAAAATACAAAAAAATAAAAAAATTCAAAAAAAAAAATAGAAAAAGTGCCTTGGTGAAAACCTGGAAACAGGCGTCTTGGTAGCAAAAATACAAAAAAAATGAAAAAGAGAAAAAATTGCTATAAATCCAAGCTGTGAAAACCTAGAAACAGGTGCTACTTGAGGCCTTTGCACCCCTATTTGTTAGCATGTGTCCTTGACACTTAGCCACTTTCCATCATGCCTTGACCTTATTTGACTTGGTCTAGAATTGTTCTTTATCTTTGTCTAGGGGGCATAACTATTAGCATAGGTCATTTAGGGGCATTTGTCTCTTGGGGCATTTCACAATAGGTTCTTTTTAACACCACCCTAAATAATGTTTTTCAACACTACCCTTGTGTCGAGTGTTTCTTAACACTTATCAGATGTCTTACCCTACAGTCTAGTATGATTCGATAACCAGAGTCTGACTCTATGACCAACACACATGCACTTAAACAATCAACTTGTTGAGATATGATGACTTTATTTTTCTTTATGTGCTGTCTATGAGGATTTCTTTGATGAGTGGTCTCTCCCTGAGAAGTTTTCGATGATGCACAGCTAGAAGACTAAGGGTATGAGAACATGTTTTATTTCTTTATCTACTTGTAGGTATATTTTGTTGATCCTAACTATCATGAGCATTTATGCTGGTCTTACTTGACACTATGGATTGACAAGGTATTATCCTTGACTACTTTACGAGTGCATGCATCTAGTTATCCCGACTTTCATGTGTCTTGATACAAACATAATCTCACCATATCAAACTTAGGTAATCTCACTGGACTAGTCATCTTGACCTATATGTCTTTGATGCCTAGGTGAGATTTCCACATTTCTATCTAATAAAGATCATATTCATATCCACATAGTTATGCTAGTGTCCATTGTATGATCTTACAATGCTACCAATAATGCTTGATGATGATAATTAGATATCTATAAGTGTTGTGACCTTGCAAGTCAACCACTTTCATAGTAGCTTGCATTCTTAGGTTCATGTTAGTCTAGTTTTGCATCTTGCATATGGAGAGAGCTTTTCTTTTTATCATCTACGGACTAGTTGGTCAACTGTGCTCTTTTTCTGATTCTTCTTGATCATATCTTTCATTGTTGGTCTTTCATGTCACATCATTTTCTATGTATTTTTAGACTCAAAATCAAAATCTGAGTCGTGTTTCCAAGTTTTCTCATTCTTCTACGCAGTTGACTGACCTTTTGAGGTATAATTCTTCAATCTTTGATGAAATTTCTTCCTTTCCATGTCTTCCAAATTTCTAGTCTTTCATTCACCCCTTTAACTTCCTCTCTCTAAGGTTTGACTTAATCTTTATCCTATATCTTTTTCAGTCAAGCCTCATCAACCTGGGGCATATCTTCACTATTTCATGGTTATCCTATCATGGTCCATCTTTCGATTATGATTTATTGTGACCTAATCAGGTTTATCAATTTGTTGTTCTCCTCTATCTGATTTTGATTTTGATTATGAGGGGGCAATACCTATCAGCTTTAATCTTTGATTCAGCTTTATCATTCAGCTCAGCTTGAGACTCTTATTTTTAGACTTGATTATCACCTAGCAACGATGGTGGTGATTTTGTATTTCAATTTTTATCTCCTATTTTTTAGACTTGATTATTTCCTAGCAGCAATAGCGATAGTTTTGTCTAAGGCTTGATTTGCACCTAGCATCGACGGTGTTGATCTTGTCTTTTAGCTTTTTGCTTATCTTTTTCCTGATGTGTTCCCGAAATGAACACACATCTGAATTGTTTTGTGATCTCAAATCGATCTCACATTTCAATTCTTCTTTGACTGCATGTGATCCCAAATCGATCTCACATTAGTCAAAGAGGGGAAAATGTATGCACCCTAAAATTGTTGCCTAGACTTTGGGCCCCATTTCTGCAATTTATCAAATCCCTGAATCAATATTTTCAAAAATTAACAATATCAATTATATCAAATTTCTTGATCAAATCATAATCAATTCAATATTTCCTAAGGTTTGAGCCTTATTTAATTTAAAAGAAGAAATAAAAATATAAAATCTTATTTAATTAAGAGAACTTGCTCTCTTTTAATTAAATAAAAATCTCTTTTAATTAAATAATAAAATTGCTTTATCCTAAGCCTTTA
Organism: Chamaecyparis obtusa; assembly: GCA_027943335.1. NCBI lineage: Eukaryota > Viridiplantae > Streptophyta > Pinopsida > Cupressales > Cupressaceae > Chamaecyparis > Chamaecyparis obtusa. The sequence goes on from BSBK01008448.1 coordinate 626,328, forward strand.
TTTAATTAAAAGGAATTTCCTCCACTTTTATTTAAATAAAAAATCCCCACTTTTCTTCTTATCCTATGTTGCACAAATAAAGCATTTAATTCTTGTTTATAATGAAAAATAAAATAAAAAATAAAAGAAAAGTACTTTTTGTCTCACATGGACATAAAGTAAATGCTCAACATAAAGTAAATGATTCTAATTTTCTTATTGGAGGATATTTGTGCACAAGGATCAAGCTTCTATTTTTCTCCATCGTTGATTAAGTCTTTTGCCTCTTAATCTCCATCATCCATTGATTTTTCATTTCCTATAAAAGAAGATCTCTCTTCTTCATTTTCATTGATTCTCTTTTATGCTATTATTATGCTACAGGTTTTCTAAGTCATCTTGAAGCTTTTCGAGACATTCTTACATCAAGTTTTGAAGATTTGGAGCATCATTGGCAATCATCTTGCATCTACATCACATCCTAGCTTACATCATAGTTGCATTATCATGGTATCATTTCCTTTCATGTTTTAAATTAATGTCACATAGTTTAATTAGAGGGTTTGTAACTCTTTCATTTCCATTTTCATAGCTTAATTGCATCATCATCCTCATAGATTAATTTACATTCTCATTTAGATTTGCATTTCATTGCATACCTTGATTTGATTTTGGGGATATAGGCATTGTTGCAATTGTCTTCATTGTGAATCTCTCATTGTGTGGTTGACTAGCAAGGTCATGAGTTTATAGCTCTAGCTAAGAGCAATTTTACAAATCTTGTAATTTCATGCATAGAGAACTATGGGTCGATTTGTGAGGGCTCATTCTTGAATTTTCTTGCATGTAAGGATTCATAGAAGTGTGCTCACATTTTCGCCATACACCTGCAACATCATAGAAGATCAGATTTCATCTTGAGTACCCATCCCTGTACCGCAAGTAGCCTGCAAACAAGCAACCTTGACCTGACAACCTCCTACAAGCCCACTAAGTCATTAAGGCTCCAAATTTGATCTTCGCAAGAATTTGAATTTAAAATGCAAATGGCACCAGCTCTTTAATGTTTCATCGACACAAGAACACTGCATTGGTACCCTTAGGAACAAGAAATCAATCATGCGATGGCCACCCAGATCTCCTCATTATCTTCGCAACCTGTAACCATCCTCAAAAATCAAATTTGAGCTACCTCACCGCTTCACAAACATTTTTGTAGAAGACAACCTGTGAAAAGAGAAGGCTGCATTGCTCTGAAATAACACTAGTCACACGATCACAAGAGCCCAAAAGACCGCATGCGATCATGTGACAAGCCCCATTGAATCTGCCATCTTTCCACGTAAGACACCTCGGGCTCAAGATTGCACTGCAAAATTAACCTTGGCTTCACCCTGGGTTCATGTTTTCTCATATTCGCCAGGTCATTTGATGTTTTCCTTAACCCCAGTTCCATTTGTCGACTATGAAAAACCATTATCCATGCAACCGTGCAAAGCTTTTCCTCTACCCTTGACTGCACTGTAGGCAACACCTTGGCAACCCCTGGCATCAGACCCACCTAACTCAGCAAATTCCCATCTAGCAACAGGTGCATGATCGCAAAGGAAAGGAATATTCCTTGTGATCATGCGACCACTGTAGATTATTGTCGCACCTTAAACCCCTACAGATTCTCTGAAGCACCGGACCCATGAGCCACTATGATCTCATCGGATGATTGTCGCATGATCTCATGGGCTCAGAAGATTCCATGAGATTATGCAACAGCTGTCGGATCTTCACTGCACTAGCAATGGTCATGAGGAACTGGGACCCACCTCATTAGAGTTGTGCACTTGAAGGTTGAAAACACAAAGGGTTTTCAACACTGAACACTTTTTTGAGCCTTGTGACCTGAGCATTTCCTGCAACATTAAAACTTGAAAATCTCTGAGGGCTTTCTGAATTAAGTGATGGGATCTAAACTAAAGCATGGAAACACATTGAAGATCATAAGGTTCAGATCACACATTGTAAAACTTTATGGATCAACTTCGCAAATGAAAACAAGCTACAGTAGAGCAGAATAAAATAGAGACCTGGAAACTTGGCCAAATTTGTAGAATAGGAAATTTTGGGCAACATTTTGGTAACTTCTACGGAATGTCATCCTGCTAGACATTAGACTAGTGACCTTTACATATCCATTGGGCATGGGGTCATTCTAAGCACAAAACTTTGAAAGAGACAAAACTAAACTAGGCTGTGCTCGAGCATTTCTTGGAAAATAGGGAAAGACTAAACTAAAAAACTGGAAGAAAGTAGGAAACCTAACCTAACCTAAACTAACCAATGTAGAAACCTTGTTAAACAAAACCATTCACTGGTGCATTGAAATAGCTACCCTTTCTCCTTAGGATACAACACTTTACATGCAGGAGGATAGCTAACAAGGAAGGAAGTACACAGTTGTGTGAAGAACCGATGCACTACCTCTTGAAGAACATAAACAAAATGACTCACCTCCACCAACAAATCTTTCTTTCCATTATCTAGGGGTGGATAAGGGAGTTGAGCTTGTCCTTGTTGAACTACAAGTTCACCCTCAGCCTCAGCCTCATTTGAACACTCATGTTTGGACACAAACATGATTGGATTTTCATGGCTGGCCTCTATTCTTGCTAAGTACCTTAAAGGGAAACCCCTAGAAAGAATGAACTTGGGGCTCTATTCACTGTTGTTGGGATTTTTAACTATCAATTCATGCACATGAGCCTCCCCTTCCACATCATTTCTCTTGTTAGCACTCTTGGCAGTAGGCTTCTTTTCAGGAGAACATTCTTCTCTTTGTCCTTCAGCAGCTGAGATGAGTGGCACATTAGAAGCATTGTTATCTTCAACAAAACAAGGTAGCTCTTCAAAGAAATCAGCCTCCAATTCAATGGTCTGGTTGGCAACATTATAAGATTCATCAGATAACCCTGCAATAGCTTCTTTCTATTCTTTACAAAGATCTTCTTCAAGTTGTATCTGATGAGACTCTTTATCATTTGCACTCTTTAAAATCAGGAGCCCTATCATCACTTTGTGCTCTTGTATTTCTTTATCATGAAACTCCTTATGGGCTGCCAACTCCTATTCTTTCTCAAGCTAAAATTCAATGTCCCTATCAAACATGGCTTCCATTAAAAGTTTCTAGTCTTGAACCACCTTTTCATAATTATTCTTATGAACCTCTAATTCTTCATAAGCATCTCTCTGAGCTGCTAATGTTTTCTAAAAATATTCTTCTTTTGTAGCTGCAGCAGCACTGACCGCCACTAACTTTTCCTCGCAAACCTCCTTTAGTGTTGAAAGAATGCTTGTAAGGGCTGCCTGACCTTATTTCAATTCCATAATGGCATCGAATTGCTCCTTTACTTGTGCCCACATATTCCATTTCTATGTCTCCAAAACCTCTTCATAGTGTCTCTTCTATTCTTCCAACTCCCCTTGAGAAACCTTCTTCTGGGCCTCCAACCCTTCAACAAGCTTGGCCTCATTTCTCTTGTATTGCTCTACCAGATACCTCTTATAACCTTGATCTTGCAGAGCTAATGCTTGTTGTTGTTGGATCTAGGCATGATAAGCATACTCTTCTATGCAAGGCATCTCCTCTTGAGGTTGCTAGTATGTGTATTGGTACTGCTATGATACTGGAAGTTGGGTGGGTGGGGAAGCATGAGGTGTATGTTGCTGACCTCCATGAAATGAAGGGATGTTCTCATGAAAAGAAGGATGGTAATCCATCTTAGGTACTAAATCTCCTTGAAACCAGTGAATGTGAACTTAGAGTCACTAGATATAAAAAAAAATGACCTCTCAAAGGTCGACAACCTACTGGATGCATATCAAAACCAGCAAGAACTAAGGAAACTATGACCTCTTGGTCCCACCGGGCATGCCAGAATTGTTATACACTGAGTTTGCACCTTTGTTTCAAGCTCTCTTAGTCTTGATAACTCAGTATAACATAGGAATCATCTCAAGGTTGTGGGACCTTTGCTAACTGAGATGAGACCTCTAGGTTCTAGTCTAGTTCCTCTTGGATTATCACCTTAGTTTTCTCATAGACAAGAAAGTAAAACTTTTAGGGAAAGGGATAGAAGGAATGCATGAAAGGGAAATGACAAGAAAGAAAACTACCTACTAGGTGATGCACCGAAATTAGGGGTTTGGATCTCAATATAGAGGAATGGGATCAATGAAAAGCTCAGGTCTAGTAGGTCACAACTTATTGAATAGGCTTGCATAAGTGTTTCATAGAAGGCTCTACAAACAAAAGAGGGTATTTAGGGAAAGAGAAAGATTCTTTCACAATAACAAGACTCTTAGGATTAGACAACAATCTATGACCTACAAACAAACATTCACTCCTATAACTCAGTGTAGGATTGAGACAAGACTATTAGGGGCTGAAGTATACCCGCAAAACATCTAAATTAGATCAAACACAATAACACACACAATTACAGAAAGTAAGAGGAATTTGGAACCCTAAGATATCATTGAAAACATGCATACACTTTGATCCAATAAGAGATAATCCACACAAGAAAGCATCAGGACAACAAGAATGTGGCGAAATACTTTGCAATATCTAAACAATCAATGAAAATTACAACTGTAGAAAGCCAAAGGGGCAAACAATGCCATAAATTGCTCTTTGAGAAAGAAAGTTTCTTTTTACAATTGCTGGGTTCTGAGCACTAAAGCTCCAAAAATACAATATATACATCACTCAGCTGCATGCAGGCAGAAGTCAAAAATCTAACTAGGGTTACAGATTTTATAATATAATAACAAACCCTAGCAGTCAAATCTGATCATAAATATATTCTCCTGCAACATCATAGTAGATCAGATTTCATCTTGAGTACCCATCCCTATACCACAAGTAGCCTACAGACAAGCAGCCTTGACCTGACAACCTCCTGCAAGCCCACTAAGTCATTAAGGCTCCAAATCTTATCTTCGCAAGAGTTTGAATTTAAAATGTAGATGGCGCTAGGTCTTTAATATTTCATCAGTGCAAGAACACCACACTGATACCCTCGAGAACAATAAATCAATCACATGATGGCCACCTAGATCTCCTCATTATCTTCGCAACCTGTAACTGTCCTCAAAAATCAAATCCGAGCTACCCCACCACTTTGCAAAGATTTTTGCAGAAGACAACCCGTGAAAAGAGAAGGCTGCACTGCTTTGAAATAATGCTGGTTGCATGATCGCATGAGCCCAAAAGACCGCATGTGATCATGTGACAAGCCCCATTGAATCCACCATCTTGCTACGCAATACACCTCGAGCTCAAGATCGCACTGCAAACCTAACCCTGGCTTCACCCCGGGTTTACTTTTTCTCATAGTTGCCAGGTCGATTGATGTTTTCTTTAACCCCAGTTCCATTTGGTGACTACACATAGCCATTATCTGTGCAACTACGCAAAGCTTTTCCTTTTCCCTTGACTGCAATGTAGGAAACACCTCAGCAACCCCTGGCATCAGAAGCAACTAACTTAGTAGATTCCCATCTAATGGTGGGTGCATGATCATAAAGGAAAGGAATATTCCTTGTGATCATCGTAGATCTTCACCGCACCTTAAACCCTTGCAAATTTTCTGACACACCGGACTCACGAGCCACTAAGATCTCATTGGATGGTTGTCGCATGATCTCATGGGCTCAAAAAATTCCATGAGATTATGCGACAATCGTCAGATCTTCACTACACTAGCAATGGTCATGAGGAACTGGGACCCACCTGGTTGGAGTTGCTCGCTTGAATGTTGAAAACACAGAGGGTTTTTGACACTGAACACTTTTTTGAGCCCTGCAACCTGAGCATTTCCTACAACATTAAAACTTGAAAATCTCTAAGGGCTTTGCGAATTAAGTGATGCAATCTAAACTGAAGCATGGAAACACATTGATGATCATAAGGTTCAGATCACACATTGTAAACTTTGTGGATCAACTTCGCAAATGAAAACAAGTTGCAATAGGGCAGAATAAAACAGAGACCTAGAAACTTGGCCAAATTTCCAGAATAGGAAATTTTGGGCAACACCAAGAAAGATTCATGAGCAAGAATCATGCCATGTAGATAATGATTAAAATGTGGCAGATATGGACATCACATGTGACTCTCTATGGACATCTATTTTGAAAGCTGAAGAGAAAGTAGAATAGGAAGCATTCCTAAAATTGTGTAGGAAGAGACAAAATTCCAAAGGTAAAGGCATCTACATTGATGATGATAAAGGAAAGAAGTCAAAGGACACTAGTATATTAGTTACTGAGGTAATTGATATTATCGAACAAAAGGTAGAGATAATAATTTCACAGGATGCACCGAATCGAGTAGAGATCCACTTGCAAAAGAAAATCGATGATGATGTACTCATTGAGGTCATCACTAACGGTGATCCTAATCATAAAGATGATGAGGGTGTGACTATTGAACCATACAGAGATGGAGAACCAAACACTGAAAGTGTATTCACATCTTTATCGGGTGAACTACCAGTACTTGTAGAGGTAGCATAAATAATTTTCCAAGTACAATCTGATGCCTCTCTTCCTAAGCCAAGCACAGATAAAATAGGAACACAAGCACCTGAGAAACCTGTAGATACAAATAAGCCTGACACAATAGAGGCATAGTCTACAGAACCAAAGGAACCCAAACAAGCAAAGTCAGCTGAGGTGAACCCACCTGACACTTCAACTGAGATTCCTACACCATCCACCAAGGAGCCGAAGAAGGAAGATACAGTGTCAATTGGGAAGGATACTCCGAAGAGTGGAGAAAAAGCTATTGTTATTATTGAGAAGAAGTCACCTCTTGTAACAAAGAAGAAGAAGAAAGGAAAAGGGCCGGTCACCATTGATGAAGTCATAATTATTCCAAAATGTGACCCGAGAATCCTAAGCCCCGAGGAACTAAGTAAATATGGGGAGTTATGTTCTAGGAAAGTGGCACAAGAGAAGTTGAAGCAAGAACACAAATGAAAAGAAGTGTTAACTGATGTGAGGGATATTCTCCAATAAGTAGTACTTGAGGTCAACATTGATGAGAATACTCCCATCATAGATCAACTTGCTACGCTTGCCAAAAAAATCAATGCCCCTAATATTGAAGCACATAAAAGAATAGAAGAGAGGGAAAAATCAAGGATTCAGGACAAATTGGTAGCAAAAATAAGCCAAGAAGTGGCACTTAAAAAGGTAAAATTATCTAAGGTTATTACTGAGGTAAAATCAATCACCCAACTAATCTGTCAATTTCTAATCAAGCTTTGTACTTTTTATACACTGAGTTTGCACCTCTGGTTTCAAGCTCTCTTAGTCTTGATAACTCAGTATTGTATACACCCAAAAATGGTCACCTAGACTATTAGCCCCTTGCTACCATTTTTGCTAAAATCATAAATTTCTTATTCTTGATCAAATCCTAGTGCTATCATTCATTCGATTATTTTCCATGGGCTAACCATTTTCCTCTCCTTTTATTTAAATAAAAAGCCCCACTTTTACTCTTATCCTAAGTTGCACAAATAAAGCATTATTCTTATTTTATAAAAAGGGAAAAAGCATTTTTGTCTTATATGGACACAAAAGTCAACTCCTATTTTCTCATTGGAGGATATTTGTGCACAAGGATCAAGCTTCATTTTTTCTCCAACCTTGATTAAATCTTTTTCCTCTTAATCTCCATGGTCCATTTTCTCTCACTTCTTATAAAAGGAGAGCTCTCTTCCTCATTTTACATCTTAGGTTTTCATGCTAATGTTATGTTGCAAGTTTTCTAGGTCACTTTGGAGCTTTTGAAGATTTGGAGCATTCTTGGCTTTTGCATCTACATGTTATCATAGTTTCATTTCTTACATAGTAGCTTCATTCTCATGGCATTCCTAGCTTGGTTTCCTTTATGCTTTAGATTAATTCATCTAGCTTAACTAGGAGGCTTTGTAATAGCTTGCATCTTTCATTCTCATAGATTAGCTTGCATTCAATTGCATTCATTTGATTCTTGGGGATATTGGCATTCTTGCCCTTGTCTTCATTGAATCTCCCATTGCATGGTTTACTAGCAAGGTTATAGGCTAAATAGCTCTAGCTGAGAGCATTCTTAAAACCCTTGCACTCTATGCTTAGGGAGCTATGGATTGCTTTGTAAGGGCTTATTCTTGAGTTTCCTTACATGTAATGATTCATAGAAGTGGGGTCACATTTTCACCATATATTTTTGGCACCCACCATGGGGTAACCCACTTTTACATGCTGGTTTTTTATTATTTTTGGAGCTAACCCTTGTGCAGATTTGTTTGAAGATGAAAAACCTAAGATTTGAAAGATTTGATTATATCTCCCAAACGGCTTGGTTTTTGGTCTGAAAATTTTATTGCAGGTTGGTGAGATATCAGAGAAGCTCTAAAAACACTTTCAGAATTTTTGGAAGTAATTTGTATTTTTTATGATTTTATCTTTATTTTTCATAAAAAATTGATTTCTGGTGCATATCAGCATGTTTTTCAAAAAAATTTACATTTCTGCAAAGGTCTTGAAATTATACAAGGGGTCCATTCATTGTGTTTTTAATTTAGAGGTCATATCATAGCCCATTTGGTCGATTTATAAAAACTGGTCTATTTTGGGAAAGTGGCTCTCTAGGGAACAAATGAAGATATTTTTCTAAATTTTTTACATTTTTGGAAAGCTATCTATTTTTTAGCAGGGGTCTCTATTTTGCATTTCCATTTTTTTGGCCGAAATCATATCAAAAAAATCAGATCTTGTTGACTAGGTCAAATGCAAAAAAATAATAATTTTGTGATGGGTATGCACTTATTTTTCATTGTTCAATGCATTATATGAGTAATCATTTGGATTATTTTCTGGCTATTATTTCTCCTAAAAATTTATTTTCAAATCTAACCCTAGGGTTTGCATAAGTTGGATATACATTGCATATCTTGTTTGCTTGTTTTCTTGTCTTGGTCATTTGAAGGTGCTTTTGCTTTCATAGAAAATGCTTAAAACAAAGCATTGGACTTGAGGTACTTTGTTCCATCTCTACAACATTTGGATTTTGGGATTAAAAATAAACCTCTCATGTGTTTGGCTGGAGTGTTTACATGCTTTCATAGAACACATTTCAATTGATGCTCTTAACGGGAAATGAATGAACATAGATTTGCTTTCATACAAGTTTGTGTAATTGAATGCTTGTGTTTAAACCTTAAGTAATTCTTGGTTCCAATATCAAATATCTCATTGAGTGATTGAGGACATGGATTCATTCCTTGTTTACATAGAGAGTTAAATGCACCACTTTGTCGACTCACTCTATGTTTGCTTGGAAAGTTAAATATTCCATTGATTCAACCCTTTTTCATTTGTGAGTAGTATTGATAAGCAACTTTGGAGTACTTTTGATTGATCTTGTTGGCTAAATTGGGTTGTTGGACTTTCTTATTTCTAATCACCCCTTGTTTCCACCCTTTGGATGTAATATCAACATTCATACTTAGGCGAGGGGTCTACTTGAAAAGAGCATTAAGTGTTCCACAAAGTTTCCCCCCTTTTTATGCTTTCTTGATCTCATCAATTTTCTAAGGTGTGGACTCACTTTGAGTTTGTGTGAGGAGTTAAATGTTCCACTTTTGGACTCACTTTGTGTTTGTGTGAGGAGTTAAATGTTCCACCTTGTGGACTCACTTCACATTCACTTGAAGAGTTAAATGTTCCACTTTTGGACTCACTTCACATTCACTTGAAGAGTTAAATGTTCCACTTTTGGACTCACTTACATTTACTTGAAGAGTTAAGTGTTCCACCTTTAGTGCTTTAAATACTTTTGATAGTAAATTACTTACTTTTTATTTCTAGAAGGTCTACTTGGGGACACACCACCTCAAGGGATGACCTTAACTCATGTGTTCCGGTGGAGTATAAATAGCAGGTGGTGAATCCAAAGACACTTCTCTTGGGAATTGAGTTTGGTATCACTCTTGGTTAAGCCTCAAAGAAATTTATACCTTTGAGAAGTGAAGGAGGAGATTTGGGCTACCGTCTCCCTCCGGTTGTGTGATTTCGGATTCTTCCAATCTACGGATTTGGGCCTCATGTACCTTGTGTATATCTAGGACTCCTCTTAGAAAGCCATGTATATCCATGCAGACAGCTTGATAAGATGTTGTTGTGTTCTAAGTGCCTGCTAAAACATTTTCAAGAACATACACAAGTAGAATCTTTAAGGAGTAGAAATACTAAGTCACTATTCTTGTTCATGTGCAAGGTTTCTTTGCCCCTTGGTCATTGTTTGAAGACAATTGCTTGCTTGAACTCCTTGATTGCTGTCTTATGTGCTTGATCAATGATAAAAATCTATTGATATACTTGATCTTTTAAAATGCTTCAAAACTGATATTTTTATGTTCACTGGTCATAGAGTCATACGACCCTGGAATAGTGTCGCGTCCTGTTCTAAGAATTGTCATGTGATAGTTTGCCCCGCTTTCCTGGAAAGTGTCACCCAGAACCTTTTTGCTATCTTGTTGCTGTTGCAATCCGAAGTTGCTAAACTTGCATTTTAACCTGTCGTAGAGTGTCTTTTTCTATTCTTACCTAAAGCTGGTATGTTATCTACATGCTCAAACTTGTTCTAGACTGAAACAAATGAGCTAAAACTATTGGATTTGAGCTTAATGAATGCTACTCTTGATCACTTGTCACATCATGGTTACCTCTCTAGCTACTTTCTTATTGAGCATTTTGCTTGCTGCTCGGCTTCAGTCAATTGATTGATGTAAGTGCTTGAGAAATTTTGACAAACCATCTCTCTATTGTTCTACTTTAACAAGTGATCTTTATTAGCTTTGCTTATCTGAAATCTGAGAAACTTTGTCTCATTCTATTAGTCAACTAACATCTCTTTTCATGCCGGTTACAACTTAGTCTTAATTTGAGTAGGAAAGTCATCCTCCATTCAATTATACATAGTTACCTTCTCTAACTAGATGCTCATGAGCACCCATTAGCAACAACAGTTCTAGTTCTAACCAATCTGAGGATTCTAAGGCTACCCCATGGTACAAAGGAGGTTTCCTCTTTTCCGCATTTAAGACCCCCAAAAACACAGATAGTGTCTCACTCACTTTGAATGAACAAGAAAAATTTGAATTCTTGCAAGAACATTTTGAGCATAAAGATAACCAGGCGCGCTTAGACAAAGAACACAATCAACAAAGGATGGATGTTGCTAGGTGCATGGCTTATAGAGGGACATTTCATGAGCAACCTGAGACTAGTAATCATGAGCATAGACCTCTTTTTATCAATGGCAACAATGGCAACAACACGCCACCAAGATCTCCTCCAAGACCCACTTTTGGTATGCCTTCTTCACCTCCTAGACCTCCTCGCTCTCAACATGAAGCAGAGGCTGATGATGAGATTGCTAGTGAGGATCTTATGAGATTTGAACAAGATGTGGTCTCCCAACGAATAATGCATAAGATTTTAGAGTGTAATGGTGACCAATATTTTCAATATATGACTTCTAGAGGATACAAGCTTCCTCCTGGCTATGATGTCAGACAAATTGTCCAACAAAGAGTACCAACCAAATTGGAAGTCCTTTAGGAAGAATTACGTCAGAAAAATCAACACCTTACCCAAATGGCAATAGACAGAGAGCCTCCAAAGGTCTCTTTTGTAGAATCAATTTGTGCTCTCCCCTTCGATAGGAGTCTATACATGGTCCCATTTCCTAGGGATATTGAGGTTCCCAAATATGACAAGTATGACAGAAATGGTGATCCTCATGACCATGTGCATCACTTTTACACTCTTAGCATGGACTTCCTTCATGAAGACACATTTATTCTATGACTGTTCCCTAGAAGTTTAAGAGGTCAAGCTTTGGAATGGTTTACGAAATTGACACCACTGCTTAAGACTTTTGATGAGTTGTCTCAACGATTTACCTAGCATTATTCTTACAACATCCAACAACCTGTCACCATGATAGATCTTGGTAATCTAAAACAACATCAAGGTGAGCCATTTGCAACTTGCCTACAATGTTGGAGGTCATTGTATTCTAGATATCCTTGTCAGCTATCCGAAAGAGAAAAGATTGACATTTTTGTCAATACTCTAGTGCCTGAGCTATATTATGATCTAAGGAAACAACTATTCTCCTCTTTCAACGACATGGTTGAAAGTGCATATCGAATTGAGGATGTAGCTATAAGAAAAGGAGATATTTTTATTAATAAAGATGCTAAAGGCAATGGAAAAGACAAGAAAAAACCTTGGAATAAGAATAAGTATGTTGTTAATGATGGGGTTGTTGACTCTCCTAAAGCTAAAGAGCCTACTTTCAATCTCTCCAATGCTATCTATGCAGCAAAACAACAAGAAGCTACCAATGCTCACAGTGCTCCTAAACCTCAATATGCAGATAAGCCTAAGAAGTCATTTCAAAAATGATTCTATACCAAGTTGGCAGAACCTTACAATGTGATCCTTAAGACTTTGGTTGACAATGGATATCTTATGCTTCCTGATAAACCTAGTAACTAGGATCCACTAAATAAGCCTGATTGGTGGCAAGAAGATTCTTATTGTCATTATCATAGAAACAAGGGACATCCAATAGACAACTATTTTAAGCTTAAGGATGATATTTAGGATCTTATTGAGAATGGCACAATCTCCACTGATGGCTTAACTAAAAATTTTGATCACACAGCTTTCAAAGATCCTCTACCTAAGCATGATAAGGGGGAAACCTCTCAAACACATAAGAAGAATCATGATGCTAAGATCAATTATACATATACTTCTGATACACATGTGATCAACATGGTAGAGCCTATTGAGAGTGTTCTTATGGTGAGATCTCAAGATGATAATAAAGCCAATCATGGTAAGCCAAATTTGGTCTTACAAACATGTGGTAGTTCATCTTCCCAAAGTGAGACATTGAATGCTGCTACTAGGGGGCAAGCCAAGATTGTCCTTAAAAATGTGCAAGATCCCAAGAAAACTTTTCCTTCTAAACAAGTGGCTCCTTAAGCCACCCCTAGCTATGATCTTGTCCAACATTTGCAAAAGACATTAGCCTAGATATCTATCCTTGAGTTGCTTCAGTTATCCCCTTCACATAGAGAGATTCTTGATGACGCTCTACGTACAACACGTGTTCCAAATGACATTGATCCAGATCGATTTCAGGCTATGGTCAACCACATTTCATCTCCACTATCTCTCTCCTTTCTGCAGAAGATGACATATCTATTGCTCACCCTCATAATCTAGCTTTACACATTGAAGTTCTAGTCTACCACACCCGAGTCCGCCGAGTCCTGATAGATAATGGTGCAAGGTTAAATATTGTTTCTTTCAATGTCATACAACAGTTGAGTTTTTCAAAATTTGTTGTAGATCCTAAGAAGAAGATTACTATAAAAGCGTACAATGAAGTGGAAAGATCTTCCAAAGGTCTTGTCACGCTGCCTGTCTGAGTGGGCCCTGTCATGAAAGATATTAGCTTCCAAGTATTGGACATCCCACTCACATATAACATTCTTTTGGGTCATCCTTGGATCCATGACATGCAAGCTATTCCTTCCACTTATCATCAATGCATCAAATTTCCATACAATGGCACTGAAGTTGTGATTCCTGGAGACCATCCTATTGCTATTAATGCTCTTGCTGCTACTAAAAAATTTGTTCCTCACAATGAACCTTTTGCTGATCCTAGTACATCTCTAGTTGCTACTGAGAAAACACTTAAGATGATGAGTCTTGGTATGGGTGAATACATGCTGGATTCCATTTTTGCTATGCCTATTTCTCCTAGATCATATGGGAGACCTTCTAATAAGATGAACCCTTCCGCTTCTGCTATGATGATCTTTGATACTTTTGTTCCTTTGTTTGTTCCTTTAGAAGCTGAAAGAGAAGAACAAGATGTTCATGAATGGATCTATAGAGAAGAAGAGAGTAGTCCAATGATTGCTACTCCTATTTCACCTAAACGCTATGGTAAAGGCTATCAATTTTTGCAGACAATAGGCTATCAAGGTCATGGACCTATAAATGACAACAAACATGCCCTAGTCAAGCCTTTGAGTCATACTAATGGCCGACTTTCTAAGGATACAATAGGTCTAGGATATGGTACTATTGATGATATTCCTACATATTCTAGAAATACTCCCATGATCAGTGATTCAGACACAACTATAGATTAGTCACCGCTGCACACTATGGCTCAAATGGGAGATGATCTTCCTTCTACTTCACTTCTTTGGGGAGAAGAATGTATACCTACTGATGATATGGCTGAGTCTTCTATGTCTAGAACCTATGTGCCTAAAGAAACATTGCACTATGATAGACAATGTCACAACATTGCACGACTACTACAAAGAGGTGATCTATCACATAACGACATGAGTATTTCTACTTCTCGGCATCTTAAGCCTCTTCCAGAAGATTCTTCCATGACAGATATGGATGTTGATGTAGTTCATACATCTCATAACCAACCCGACATAGTTGATGAGTCTTGCGTAGGGTCCAACGAGTTTAATCCACATATTGCTTTAGTAGATCATGTTGGTCCTTCTATGACAAATCTAGATCTAGCTACTTTTGGAGCTTACCCTATAGGCTCAACTTCTCTTGTCACTAGAGATGACACCCCTCACATAAATTCTATTGAACGAATCACTTCATTTCATCTCGCATCAACACCTCTTACTTCTTCCACCAGAAAACTAGCAACAAAAAAGATTGAATCAACAATCAAGCATCACAGTCATCAAGTCAAAAGAAAAGAGCAATGGTCAGATGACGAAAACCACATTGTGGTGGTATCTGCACCTAAGAAAAGTAAAAATAAAAATCTGCTAAAAAATAATGATTCTCAAATAAAAGATGACAAGTTGATTCTCTACAAAAAAATGGTGCACTACTTCAAGCATGATCTCATATCTGTTATACTTCAGCCCATTCGTAAAGCTGAGCACAAAGTTGGTCATGCCTTGGTTACTTTGACATCCATCTTATGACTGAAAAGGCATAAATCTCGCTTCAAGTTCCTAGTGGATGAATTACGCTATCTTTCTCACAAATCTTACAATCCTACCCACTTTTCATGTCTTCCATCTCATATTCCTCTTGCAAATCCATCACGCCATTCTTTTTGCCATCCCTTACACTTTTCCTTTGTCTTTGGTGACTTATATAGGAAGGGTCTAGATGGACCTCTCCTTAAGTGTCTAGAAATAGAGGAGTCAGAGAAAGTGCTAGCTAAAATCCATGATGGCATATGTGGATCATATTCTAACGATCCTCCACTAGCTCAGACATTGCTTAGGGCCGGTTATTATTGGTCGAACTAGTTGAGACCTCCTATCATCATACTTGTAGCATTTGGGCCTAGGGCCTATGAGCTCTCTACATCAAAGGAAGTAGATTCTTGATTCTTGTTTCTATCTAGGGCATTCTTTGTACATACTTTATGATCCTAAAAAAAATACCAAAAAAAATTGATATATGATGCTGAAAAAATCCTAAAAAGCATAAAATGTCCTGAAAAAAAGGAGCATCCTAGTGAAAACCTAGCAATAGGCACTTTGATGTCTCATAAAAAAATAATAATAATAAAAAAATAAAAATAGAAAAAGTGCCTTGGTGAAAACCTAGAAACAGGCGCCTTCGTAGAAAAAATACAAAAAAATCAAAAAATCAAAAAATCTATGAAGTGGTGAAAACCTGGCAATAGGCACTGCTTGAGACCCTCTACACCTATGTCTATTAGTCTTGCATGGCACTCCTTTTCTCCACTTCTCACTTGGCCTCTCCTAGCCTGGAATTGACTTGAAGATTATCTTAGTCTAGGGGGCATACATTGTTTAAGCTTATCTTGGGTCTCTTTGTGCATATGGGTTTCTTAGGGGCCTCGCAAATGGTGTTTTTCAACACCACCCCAACTGTGTTTTTCAACCGTACAATAGCATCAAGTTTTTCTTAACACTTATCAGATGTCCTACCCACAATCTAGATATTTCTCACTGGCAGATGCAATATTCAAAGTTTGACTCTATGACCTATACACACGCACTTGACTTGGTGAGATTTGTTTGACTTTATTTCTTTGTGTGTTGTCTATGCTGATTTCTTTGTTGAGTGTTCTTCCCCTATGATCATTTTCAATGATGCATAGCTAGAAGACTGAGGCAATGAGAACATGTTTAATTGCTTTTTCTGCTTGTGGGTATATTTTGTTGGTCCTAACTGTCATTAAGCATTTATGCTTGTTTCACTTGACATTGGGATCTACAAGGTATTATCCTTAACTATTTTCCGTGAGTGCATGCTTATAGCCATCTTGACTTTCTTGTATCTTGATGCAAGCATAATCTTGTTATATCAAACTTAGTTAATCTCACTGCACTAGTCATCTTGACCTACATGTCTCTGATGCCTAGGTGAGATTTCCACATTTTTATCTAATATAGATCATATTCAGATTCACATAGTTATGCTAGTGTGTATTGTATGATCTTCTGATGCTACCAATAATGCTCGATGATGATAATTAGATGTCTATTGACTTTTTAACCTTGCAAGTAAACCACTTTTCATGTAGCTTGCATTCTTAGGTTCATGATAGTTTAGTCTTGCATCTTGCATATGGAGAGAGCTCTCCTTTTCATCTTTCATGGACTTTTAAATCAAACTGTGCTCACCTTTCATTTCTTCCCAATCATGTCTTTTTCTTCTTGTCTTTCATATCCCATCATTTTCTCTTCATTCCGGGATCGAAACCAAAATCTGAGTTCACCTTGATCACCCAAATTGCCTTTCTCCTTCTTTCGCATAGTTGGCTGACCTTTCGAGGCTTAATCCTTTGATTTTTGCTGGGGCATTCTTCACCTCTTCATCCCCATCTTTCTCAACAACTTCCATTCTTTCATTCACTTTCAAATCCCAAGTTCAAATTCCCCCCTCTATGGTGTTTACGGGTTGAGGGACCGATAGGTTCATGCCACGTGTCCCATGTGTGGGGCATATCTTCACTGCTTGATGGTTATTCTATTCTCTTCATCTTCGATTATGATTTCTTGTGATTTGATCATGTCTCTCTTGCTTCTGCTTTCCCTCTACATGGATTTCACTTTCAATCCCGAGGGGGCAGAGACATCATATCTTATTGGCTATCTCTTTCCTAAGTGTTTAGTATTGTTGCTACCAGGCTGATCATGTAGGATTTGCTATCTCTCTGCACTTCATTCTTTGGAGTCAGAGCACTATCTGCTTGCCTTCTAGGATAATCTGAGTTATTTTGTGATCCCAAATCGATCTCACATTTCAACTTCATTCTTTGACGTAATATGTTCCCAGATCGATCACACATTGGTCAAAGAGGGGCAAATGTATACACCCAAAAATGGTCACCTAGACTATTAGCCCCTTGCTACCATTTTTGCTTAAATCATAAATTGCTTATTCTTGATCAAATCCTAGTTCTATCATTCATTCGATTATTTTCTATGGGCTAACCATTTTATCCTAAGTCTTTATTTAATTAAAAGGAATTTCCTCCCCTTTTATTTAAATAAAAAGCCCCCACTTTTCCTCTTATCCTAAGTTGCACAAATAAAGTATTATTCTTATTTTATAAAAAGGGAAAAAGCACTTTTTGTCTTATATGGACACAAAAGTCAACTCCTATTTTCTCATTGGAGGATATTTGTGCACAAGGATCAAGCTTCATTTTTTCTCCACCCTTGATTAAATCTTTTTCCTCTTAATCTCCATTGTCCATTTCCTCTCACTTCTTATAAAAGGAGAGCTCTCTTCCTCATTTTACATCTTAGGTTTTCATGCTAATGTTATGTTGCAGGTTTTCTAGGTCACTTTGGAGCTTTTGAATATTTGGAGCATTCTTGGCTTTTGCATCTACATGTTATCATAGTTTCATTTCTTGCATAGTAGCTTCATTTTCATGGCATTCCTAGCTTAGTTTCCTTTATGCTTTAGATTAATTCATCTAGCTTAACTAGGAGGCTTTGTAATAGCTTGCATCTTTCATTCTCATAGATTAGCTTGCATTGCATTGAATTCATTTGATTCTTGGGGATATTGGCATTCTTGCCCTTATCTTCATTGAATCTCCCATTACATGGTTTACTAGCAAGGTTATAGGCTAAATAGCTCTAGCTGAGAGCATTCTTAAAACCCTTGCACTCCATGCCTAGGGAGCTATGGATCAATTTTTGAGACCTCATTCTTGAGTGTTCTTGAATGTAAGGATTCATAGAACTGTGACATAATTATTGCACACAAGTATAACATGGGAATCATCTCAAGGTTGTGGGACCTTTGCTAACTGAGATGAAACCTCCAGGTTCTAGGCTGGGTCCTCTTAGATTATCACCTTAGTTTTCTCTTAGATAGGAAAGTAAATCTTTTGAGGGAAAGGGATAGAAGGAGTTCATGGAAAGGGAAATAACAGGAAATAAAACTACCTACTAGGTGATGCACCAAAATTAGGGTTTGGATCTCAGTATAGAGGGATGAAATCAATGAAGGACTTAGGTCTAATAGGTCACAACTAACTGAATAGGTTTTCATAAGTATTTCATAGAAGGGTTTGCAAACTAAAGAGGGTATTCAGGGAAAGAGGAGGATTCTTTCACAAGCAAAAAGACTCTTAGGATTAAACAACAATCTATGACCTACAAACAAACATTCACTCCTATAACTCAGTGTACGAATGAGACAAGACTATTAGGGGCTGAAGTATACCCACAAAACATCTAAATCAGATCAAACACAATAACACACACAATTACAGAAAGTAAGAGGAATTAGGAACCCTAAGATATCATTGAAAACATGCATACACTTTGATCCAATAAGAGATAATCCACACAAGAAAGCATAAGGACAAAAAGAATGTCACAAAATACTTTGCAATATCTGAACAATCAATGAAAATTACAATTGTAGAAAGCCAAAGGGTAGGGAAATTGCCACAAATTGCTCTCTGAGAAAGAAACTTTCTTTTTTACAATTGCTGGATTCTGAGCACTAAAGGCTCCAAAAAAGAATATATACAACACTCACTGCACATAGGCAGGAGTCAAAACCTAACTAGGGTTACAAGATTAAACAATATAATAACCAACCCTAGCAGTCAATTCTTATCATAAAAACTAGCACTGCAACAACATGGCTGATCAGATAAATGACCCATCCTTGTACTACAAACAACCTCCAGACAAGCAACCTTGACCTGACAACCCACTTGCAAGCCCAATAATCCATTAAGGCTCCAAAATTGATCTTCACAAGAGTATAAATAGTCACAAGTGGTGCGAACTCTTTAATGCTTCATCAGTGCAAGACCACTGCACTGGTACCCTCAGGAACAAGAAATCAATCATGCGACGGCTACCCAGATCTCCTCATTATTTTCCTTCAACTGCGCATGTCTTGGAGACATAAAATCTTTGAGCTACCATGCTGCTTGCAAACATTAATGTAGAAAACTACCCACAAAAAGGAGTCACACCACTTGAAATAACACTGGTCGCCAAGCCTCATTGAATGCGATCATGCGATCATGCGACAAGCCTCATTGAATCCACCACCTTAGTCAATCCCACAACCGCACCATAGGAAATGCCTGAGAATCCAATGATGGTCACATGATCACATGGGATCAGAAGATCCCATGCGAACATGTGACCACCATAGATCTTGCATCTACAGGGCCCATGGTACACTGCCGAAGTCTGTTGTTAACCGTTGATGACCCATCTAATGATCGCATGGCCGCAAGAGACCGCATGCAATCATGTGACAAGATTAGCATTACCCGCAAAGAGTTTCCAACCCTGGGCCTAGAATCACCATATGTCATCCCTCTATTTTCCCTTGACCGCACTGTAGGCAACACCTCAGCAACCCCTAGCATCGGACCCACCAAACTCAGCAGATTCCCATCTAACGGAAGGTGCATGATCGCAAAGGCAAGGAATATTTCTTGTGATCATGCAACCATCATAGATCTTCACCACACCTTAAACCCCTACAGATTCTCTAACACACCCGACCCACGAGCCAGTGAGATCTCATTGGATGGTTGTCGCATGATCTCATGGGCTCAGAAGATTCCATTAGATTATGCGACAGCTGTCGGATCTTCACCACACTGGCAAAGGTCATGAGGAACTGGGACCCACCTGGTCAAATTTTCATGCTTGAAGGTAAGAAACACAGAGGGTTTTCAAACCGAAGGTCAAAAACATAGAGGGTTTTTTGACACTGAACACTGTTTGGAACCCTGCGACCTGAGCATTTTCTGCATCTTTTAAAATTGAATATCTATGAGGGCTTTGCAAATTAAGTGATGCGATCTAAACTAAAGCATGGAAACACATTGAAGAACATGGGGTCAAGATCGCACACCATAAAACTTCATGGATCAACTTCGCAAACGAAAACAAGCTTGCGGCCAAAATTGAAAGATAGGAAATTTTGGGTAACAGTACTTTAGACACCTTCATTGTAGAGGTCGGTGAAAAGATAAAAGGTTTAGAAGTAGAAATCAAGTTAAGTACAACAGGAGCTATCACCAAGCCTGATGCTTTCTTAAAGCATATTCATCGAGTTTGGGAACTTTAACAGTTGATAGCAGACTTAAGGAGACAAGAAGATATCATCACTGATCAGGTCACATAGTTACAGAAAGAACTCATTCCACACCTGAACATTTCTGAAGTGCACATTGTCAAAGCTGAGCAACTAGTAGCAACACCAAAGATTTTGGTGTCAGACAATATCTTTGACATACATGCACAAGTCAGTCTTGAGAATATTGCTCTTACCAACTTGACAGAGGAGTGGGAACACCTCTTGAAGTCTTTGAAGAAAACCCATCAAACCATTTTTTATAAGATGTAAGTATACTATATTTGTTGTATTTGGTATTATTATCAAAAAGGGGGAAAACATGTATATGCCAAATAAGTAAGTTTTTGATATGTATACTACATTCTACTGGGAGCATGCATCGAAGGGGAGTACTTAGAAATTTTTTTGATATGTATATGTATATGGCGGAGATATAAGGAATATATGTATTTTGTCTATATACATTCAAAGTTTTGATACTAATGCCAAAGGGGGAGATTGTTAATCTATATTTGACCATTCAAGGTTGTCATTAGTATCAAAGGATATTAAACAGATCAGTCTGTCACTTATATTTAGTTGGTCGGTAACTAGAAGCAAGATTGAGCAGTCGGTAAAGCCTTTACACCAAGCATTATACAGTTTACCAAGCACCAGCAGACATTGACACTGACAGACAGTAAACACTGAGCATCATAGTATACATCGAGCAGTTTATACAGTGTTTACTGAGGATCATAGGAAATGGAATAGTAATATGAAATGGCATATTCTTCTATGCAAACATTTACAATAGATTGTAAAACGGTTTACCAAGATCGAGGAGCATTTATTGTAAAAGATATTCATTAAATGCAATGTTTATCTTATTTTAATAGTTGATCTAGGTTGATTTTGGCACCGTAGATCTTAGGGTTACGATTATTTTTTTAACCTAATTTTTGCTAAGTAGCAAAAATAGAACACTATATATTTTGTATGTTCACACCATTTTTTTGGGTTGTTGAACTGATATATATGAATCACGGAGCACTTGAAGCCATTGCCTCACTTCAAGTCAATCAGTTAACAAAGCAGAACCAAATACAGAAGTTATCAGATTGAGCAGAATTAGAGAAGGCTACCGAGCATAATAGAGCAGAAATTCATCACAGTTAAGGTGATATTTATGAGCACTTATAGATCTTTATCAGACAATTAAGTTGTCAACTAGCAGATAATTTCCTATTACTTTTTGACAATTGTAATAGAGTTTTGGATAAAATTTCTTAACCAAGTAGACTTAACAGTCTTATGTAAATCTCTTAACCGAGTTCAGACTTCATTAGTGTTGTTAAAATCCTATAACTAGGTAGATCTAGCTGATCTAATATGTCACTCCTAATAGGGTAAGATCACCAGAAGTGATCAAAACTTGTAGCCCTAACAAGCAAACCTTTTCTATCTGCAGTAGTGAAGAATTTGTGGGTGTCATCCCCACCATAGTTTTTACCTTCTTACAAGGGTTTCTACATTACCAAAATACTTGTGTTATGTGTTTGGCATATTGATTTCATGTTGTTTACTTTCGTAAGTTAACTAGATGATTGATTCATGCAATTATATTCAAGTTATTTTGGTCGGTTATCACAGTTTATAGATATAGATCTGAAAGGTTTACAAGTTAAAGTTTTTGAAGGCACTGATTCACCCCTCCCCTCTCAATACCCTTCTCTCCCAATTCCAATACTGTCTTCATTTACAATTGTTAATATGTCTGCAATTGCAATCAATTTGTATATATCTCCTTCCTCATATGCTTCTTTCTTGATAATACTTTGAACATGCAATTCATAGTTTCTCTTAATCATTTCTATATCTACAACTTCTTTAGCATTCACTACATCAATATTGAAGCTCATATATGTAAACAACTTTTTCATATGACTAATTCTCAAATTGATAGTTTCAATCAGATTTTGTAGTTCTTCAATTCTATCTATGCTTATCTCTATTTTGAATTTGATTGAAAATATCCACTTCTGTAAAGGTGTGTCAATAGATTTGATAATTTTGACATTCAGAGCTTCTTCACTGTCCATATCTATTATAGATTGCAATACCTTTTCCTGTCTACTATGT
Source organism: Chamaecyparis obtusa (assembly GCA_027943335.1). Lineage (NCBI taxonomy): Eukaryota > Viridiplantae > Streptophyta > Pinopsida > Cupressales > Cupressaceae > Chamaecyparis > Chamaecyparis obtusa. The sequence goes on from BSBK01008448.1 coordinate 649,185, forward strand.
ACTATTTTTTGTTCTTCAACCATCTGCAAATCTAAATACAAAATACCTTTTAGGTCACTATATATTTTGTAATACCTACCTATGCAGTCAATGACACCCACATCTTTTGAATTGAGATATTGAACCCATTCTTGTGAGAGTTGTGCCATCTATCTATCTTCATGCATCTGCTTCATAATTTGATCACTTGAATATAGTGATGGATCAAAAAATACATCTCTTTGACTTGTTGTTCGAGAAGAGATACAACCTAAGACTTTCTGAATATAATTAGATAGATGTTTGACAGTGGATTTCAGAATGTTCTTTTCATCTTTCAATTGCTTCAATCTCTCTCTTACCTCTTTATGTGTAAACTCCCACATATCAACAATACGATCATTAAATGTAGGTCCAATGTCAATTTGATTAACATCAAAATCTGCCGCATTTACATCGGAGAAATTATTGTCCTCTTTTGGTTCTGCAACTTGTATTATTACATGGCCTGTTTCTTCATATTTTTGAAAAGTAGTTAGTTTGCCTCTTTCCTTTTTTTTCCTCAAACTGGTACTTTCACATATGATTTGAGAAACTAAATCTTCACTAGGAATTCTATCATCTTTCCTTTTTCTTTTTCTTTGCATTGTTTGCATTGTATGTTCTAACCATGAAGGAGTACCTAGAACTTTTGAAACAGAGGCTAAAATTTCATTATCAAACAATTTCCTGATTATTCTAGGGCTTTCTATTTCTTACCCAAACTTTTTAAATTTTGTACTATATTTTGAGTACATGTTATAGTACCTTCAATTAAATCTCTTATTTCATTTTTTGGTTCTTCTTCAAAATATTGCATTCTTGCATTTTGTTCTACTTGACCTATTTCATCTAGTTTTTCTATTTTTCCTGCTTCCTCTAAACTGTATATGTTAATCAAAGCAAGTGAACCACTACCGCAAGTCTTATATATGGCTTTGTCTTTATCTGGTGGTTGATCATCCCCTCCTGTCATTCCTTCACTGCATTTAGCTATTATCTACATTGTTGATAAAGGAACTTCAACAGAAGCTATTGTTTGAACCTTAGTTGTTGATCGTCCTTTTGTGTTTGATGTCTCCTTTGCTATTTTCTTGTACTAAACCCATTCTTTTCTTCTCTTCATTATCTGTTCCATTCTTTCTTCAAGATTGTCTACTTCAAGTTCTTCAAATTGCAAAGGTTACGAAGTTGTCCCTTTGATTTTTGACAAATAACAATAGGAAAACAATTTAGATTGATCATCATATAAACCTTTCACACCTATATCAATATTATAAAGTTTAATCTATTCAACTATAAGTCGGGACCATGATCTTTCTCTCATCTCAAAGTCATCTTTACAATTAGCCCAGAAATCTTCTAATGAAGCAATGTGATTAAAAAGTTGGGCCTAACTGCATATTTTGTTTTACATAATTTGAAGGGTCGAAATGATGCCGAACAACATTATATTCATCAAATTTATATCTTTTTCCAGATGACTTAATCAAATTCATTGTACAAGAGCTAGAAATGCATGTATAAGCACCTATTGTAATTGGAAAGTGAATACTTACTTTATGGTGTTCGCTACATCTCATATTGACCTCAATGATTTATCTGCATAACTCTATCAAAGCCATTCTATCATCTACATATTTAGGCAATTTATATGGAAACCCATCAAAACCTCCAATCCTAATATATGTAAATGTATGGTATTGTGTATAGTAACTCCCAAATTGCATAATTGTTTGTGTAGCTGCATTAGATAATCTCCATTCTGGATAGCCTTGAATTTCACGACATAACTTCATTGAAAAAAAATTATTAACCCTTCTGAAATTTCCATAACTATTTTCGAGTTGAATGCATGGATACAAATCATAAACCTGAATATTTGCATCATATTCAATAGCACTAGGTAGCTCGTTCTCTATATGTTCACATGCAAGTGCATATATGAGGTAAGATGACATTGGAAATTGATATGAATGCTTGGCTGAAACAAGCATTTCAGCAAGTCTATCACTTATGAGTTGGGCCCAATCTATAAAAATATTATTTGTAGATATACATTGCACAAGGAAATACCACCACTCTTCAAAATTTAGGTCTTTTTCACTCCCTCTAATTCTATAATTTGCAGAAGTACCAGTATATCAAGAATCTCTTTTTTAAAATCTGTTCCATATAGGGTTTTCAGTAACTTAGAACTGACTACTCTAATGGTTTCAAACCATTTTTCTAAAATTACACCTCACCATCGTGACCTTTTTAAATTAAAATTTGACTTTGAGAGAGAGAAATTTCATTCTGAATATTGTTCTCTCAAAGGTAAAACAAAGAACTTCTGAATTGACTCTCTATTCAAACAAATGACTACCTCATTGTTTTCATTCTTTATTTCTCTAGTATATGGATCAAATCTTTTAATACATTCCACAATGATTTCTAGTACTTGAATAGCAATTGGAAATCCTATAGCTTCTATTAATCCACTGTCAATGAGGCTTTGCGTAATGGTATGAACTCATTCTGATTTAATCCGTCTGTGTAAATCACTTAAATTGTAAACAAAAAGGTTGGTATCTGTGATTTCTTTCCATGCATTTTCTATTCCATCTAGATGATCGTAACTATTAATTTTGCTACCCATTTTGTATAGCATTATAGATTGGTAACCATTAGCTCTTAAAAATATATACAATTCAAATAATCAAATTATAAATACAACAACTTTATGAATTTTAAATAATAATTTAATAGATATAATACATATAAAACATAAAACCAATTCATGTTCTTGTTCTTTGTAAAATTTATTCTTTTCATGTGCAATTATGATCACTATATGTATCGAATATAGGAAACATTAATATAGATGGTACATAAAACAGCGTAAGCGCTTTATTTCTTTTCTATCGATTACTGTGTTTTACCAACTATTGTTAGAACATTAATTTGTTTGGGATTAGTATATCGATTATGATGTCATGCCCACTAAATAGAATAATTTAATACCACACTGATAAATGAGTGAGTCCAGAGTCCTGTAAAAAGTACAAATGTACTATATCAAATAAATGATATCATATTACATGATTGTTCATCTATATATAATTGCCAATATTTTAGTCCAATTCTTCTATTTGATGTATCAACTTTACAATGCAACCACCTCAAAATCTGTCATCAACTACCATTGGAAATAGTAATAACAACCTTCAAAACCCGCTTTCATTTATTACTAAACAAGGCAACTACCTTAAAATAGAAAGTTATAATTACCAATGAATATCATATAAATCCACTTTCTTGCTTAAGAGACTCATTGCAGTCCCTTAATCTATACTTAAAAAATAAATCATCCACCAACAATGAAATACACTATAAATGATAAATATCAACACACAGTACATACAAATATTTACAAAATTAAAACAAACAAAATCAAATAATGAACACAATAAGAAACAAACACCTCTCGACAACTCACACCGGACCCACCTTTTTCAAATGCCCAGTAATAAACTAAGATTGACAGTCATTCCATGATCAGAATAGCAAAAGAGTTTCATTGCAAACACACGACAACTGTTGATTCTCTACATAGTTGCAATCCTGTGCAAACCAAAAATAAAGGACAAATACGCTAACCTATGATTCACCAATACTTCTTGAATTCATGACATGTTTACAACTACAACAACTTAATTGTGACATTTTCAGACCAACGTTATCTCCAATTTTCCATGTGTTGTCTAATCACTATAATAAATTGACATTCACCATCAACAATCATCATCAGATCTCTAACTATGTCTTCTACATAGAATCAATATATATATGAAAACTATAATATCAAGGAAAACACAATCATTGACAATTATGTATATTTCACTTGAAACACTATATAACATTTCCACATTTCTAAAACTGTTCTAATTCAGTAAAAAAAATTCATATACGCAAATGTATATTCTTATATAATAACATTTATACAAAACAAAATCTAAACCAAATAATTTAACAATAGCATACTTTCCTGCAAATATGAACAACTCACCATATAAAATTCGAACTCTTTTCTCCTGCTTATCTTAGTTTCCAAAACTATAATCTTTAGGCTACCTGAATTAAAACATACAAAAAATAGATAAAAATGACCAAAATTAATGTTATGGTATTAAAACTTTTCTAAGATATAAATATTATAGAAATTACCTTAGTTTTTCATCAGCTTTCAAAAGTTTCAACTATGCTTTGTCTTACTTGATGAAAACTATGACGGCATTTCAGAAACATGATTGACGTCTTCAATGGAACTTGATTTGCTATAAAAACTTGATTATTCTAATGTTTGTTTTTTATTTGTACACAGACAAATCATGCATATTGTGGAAACACAACTGGAAATATTTAACCACCTTCAAATTATTTATATTTCCTGATTTCTTTACATAGATTTACCCATTGATTTTTGATATCTTTTTTGTAAATCTCTCTATCTATTGCCATTGGCCATTGCACAAATAGAAAAACACAATTCTTTTCAATCTCTATTTTGTTTACAAAATAGTTTCTATAGTCAAAACTTTTACCTAGTTGTGCATATTCTAACAAAAAATTAAGTCCATCAATCAAAACTTTAGGAAAAAGAGAAATCATGACAAAACGAACAGTCTCAACATTTTCTCCAACTTCTAAACCCCAAGCCATTAACATAGCGACAATATCAACATTATGAAATTCTTTGCCTAATGTCTATTGAACTGCTTCCACAACAGACCTACTCTTGCAGAGTAGTAAATTTTCTAAATATGAATGTTCTACTCTCCCAAAGAAAGCAATTTGTTGTGAACTTGTTTGAAAAGTAAATGTAGCTTCCATTACTAATACTTGATTTCTAGTAATGTATATTATCTACTCCAAAAAACTTTACATTGAAATCATTTTCTTTCTCATCCATTTATAGTAACGTTAGGTTCTACACATATAAGGGTTTCTATAAGATTTTTAACATTATTAATTACCGAAATCTTTAGTAGATTTCCTACGTATGAGCTTTAATTGTTAAAGACTGATGTATCTTAATTAAATGACTTATATGGATGTCATATTAAGTGAAATCTGACACAATTAAGTTATGTTATATGCAAAACACTTCAGATTTCATATCAGATGCGACATCTTCTAAAAATTCAAAAATAATTTTATATTATTTTTTAACAAAAACTTTATTACATTTCATATAGATGAACTTTAAATCTTCTCACGGTTCTCTGAGAGAAATATATAAAATATCGATGTCATCAAATGCAAATTCTTTAAATTCTTTAAATTTTTCAATTTTGTCTCATTTTAAATTCTTCTTGTTCTGATATCAACATTCGTTGTTCCTGACTACTAAAACTAGAATTAGTAATATCTGCAATATAAATCCGATTATCAAAACCAAAACATTTAAAATAAATTTTTTACTTTCTAGCCCATTTCAAAAAGTACTAATTAACAAAATCTTGATAAGATTTGTCACATATGTTCATTAGCTAATATTATCTATTATATCAATTCATCTAATTTGAAACCTGACACTCTTAATTTCTGTCACATATACTACGATCTGACCGTGGTCATATCTTAGCAATGACGACAATCAGACCCATTGAAAACATGTGCCAGATCGATAATTGACAAGCTAGTATCATGTGAAATGGGATACAATCAGTGTTTGGATAAAGCACCCAACGAATCAGTGACAGACAACTCATAAGAACACTATAAGAGCAGTTATGTTGCATTAAATGTTCTGATTCTCCTCACCTATTATTATCTGTATATTGATATGTTTAATGCGAAACCTACCCCTGTATATTTTTATGATATATGAAATGATCTATCGGTGGTCATATCTTCACAAAGAAGGGAGAGCCCATTGCCAACATGCTTGAGCACAAAAAGTGGCATAGTCGTGACATTATAAAGGACATACAATCAGTAACTCGATGGAGATTCCAGTCAATCACTAACTGACAAGTCGTAAGAGCAGTCATCTTGCATTAAATGTTATGACTCTTCAAATCAGTAAATTAATAGAATCGCATTTAGTAATTACCATCTTCAAACCCCCCTTTCAACCATTAAATGTTTTTTAAAAATTTTGGATTTATCTGTCCACGTCTACTAAATCCAAAATTATTTGTTTTCACTTCTACTCCTAAAGTGTACAAATAAGTTGTATACAAAGTTAAATTATTAACCTACACAGAACAATATCAGATACTTATTCTTCACGTATAAATCCAATCCTTAAATATAGTAATTACTACCATAAAATCCCGGCATTCACCCATTCAATTTTTTTTGCCCATTTCAGATATAACTGTTCACACCTGTAAAATCCAGAAATTTTTTTTTATTTAACTCTACTCGGAAAGTTTCCAAATAAGTTTTTAAAAGAAACAAAAATAAGACTACACATTACAATGTTGGATACAGTTATTGCTGCCATATAAATCTGACACTTTAATAATCTATTCAAATAAATAATTTTTTTTAAATCGCAAACATGTAGCCAATGGGAGAAGAATGGGTGAATCACAGGTAACCACATGCGTCGTTTAATGATGTGTCAAGTGTCATATGTTAAGAAAAATCAAGCGTTGATTGGTGATCATTGATCAATTCTTTGTTATATTTTCCTCTTTGACCAATGACTGTCGTATGTTAATGAAAAATCAGATTATTCCTTGTGAACATGAAACCTGCTTTCATTTAGTAGCGAATAAGGCAAACACCTTAGAATGGAAAATTGCGTTTAGCAATGAATCTCATATAAATCTGATGACTAATGTTCATTCTTTTTTAAATTATTACTATTCCAAAGTGTCATAGGAACCGGTTACTTATGGGATCAACATTGAATGACAGATCTAACAATTGTCATCTCTCCATTAAAAAATATAGCAACCTTCTGATCATGCGGTGACCGTTGATCTACTATTAGGCCGACGATGTCTTCCTTTATGTCCACTCTTGAAAAGGACATAATATTCACCATTACATGCAACATCTAACGGTTATATTCCATTCAAAATGTCAACTGGGTCATTGATGATTTGTGCATGATGGCAACTCTGCAAATAATCAACAGTTGCTGTCTCTTCCCAAGGAAACTCATTAAATAAAATGATCATGTGACCACTCTTGATCTTAGTTAACATATTTGCAATGAATAATCAGATCCTAATCTTTATTATTTAAAAATGAAAAATTATATATAGAAAACAAAAAAAAAATTGAAAAAAAAAATAAAAAACATAACATTTATTCGGCATAAAAATTGCATACCGAGTTGCAATTACTAGTAAATAGAATTATGAATCATTATAATATCTATAGTATTTCAATTAATTTATTAATTCATCATTTTATCAATTTATTTCTCTATTTTTAATAGAGATCAGTTTTCCACAATCTATCATAATTCATTGTACTAGAAAACTACACAAAATATTCTGAAGCACCTACGCTTCACTATTCACACATCATTATTGTTCAAGTATAAATAGATTTATGAATAAATAGTGGTTTATTTCTAACTAGCAGAAGTCAGAATAAGAAATGTGAAAAGCATTTAGGTGACACACAAGATTTTTTAATTAATATTTCCTCGGGGAAATTTTAAAATGATAATTTAATATTTTGTGAATGTTGGTAGAAATTGTTGTGACATTATATGCATGATCATAGTTCTGCGAGGTTGTTTCGATTTCACTCACATTCTCTACTTTTACAGAGGCATATAATGTCACTATCAGTTCATTAAGATTGGTACGAAGGATAATTTAATATTTATTTATTTTTGCCATTTTATGGACAATGAGATCAGAAAACAATGAGTGTTTCTACTTGATCTATACTATACTAAATGCCAAAAGCTAAGCTCCTGATAAATCATCCATGTTATGTTTCCCCATAGTAGCATGTATAACTGGTACAAAAGTGCTACCAAGGATGATGAGGAAGGGCAATGGGATAGTCACGTCAGGATATCAACATGTCGGGAGTTCTCAACCACGAGGAGTAATCCACCAACATTAGCGATGAGCACTAATCGAGCTGGACTCGCTAAACATAACTACGAGTACTAACTGAGCTGGGCTTGCTAATCATAACAGCATCTACTAACTGCGGATGTGATTAACCGAATGACATTTAACCATGGACGTGATTAACTAGATGGCATTTGAATTTTAGGCACGACTATCCTGGTGATAAAAAAAGCTAAAATAAAAAGTAGCAACGTGTCTGCATGCGTAAATATCATACTCTCCCCATTTGGGGTTTTTATTCTTGACTTAGTTTGTCAATCCAGAAGATTTTGGGTGCATCTAAATAGCAGGTATGTCTAACTAAATAACAAGTTTGTTAAAATTATCATTGTGTTTTTGGCCCTCAAAATGGCTATGGTATGCAGAAAATTTTGTTATCTTTTTGGCCCTTGAATCAGATAGGTTTTTTAGCACTTGCATTGGTTAGCATACTGTGAATCAACAAGGTTTTTGGCAATAGTGAAACACAATTCATAAACCCATTTGTGGAGGCTGTCAACTTCCAACATCGCAAGCAAGCAGAAAACTTTGTTGTGTTTTATTCTATGTTATTTTCTGCCATTGAATCAGATAAGGTTTTCAACACTTACATTCATTAGCGTACTATGAATAAACAAGGTTTCTTCGTGACAATGGAATATAATTCGCACACCCGTTTGTGGAAAATCTCAACTTCCAACAAGATAGGTATGCAGTGTTTTTTTTGTTATGTTATTGGGATTTGAATCAGATAGGGTTTTTGAAATGGCTATGGTATGCAAAAAAATTTGTTATCGATGCTTACGTTTGGTATTTTTTTGGTAAATAAATAAGTTTTTAGACCCGGAGTGGAATAAGTAGCTGACAGCCGAAACCCTTAAGTTGGTACAAAAGAGGTAAATCAAAATCCCTTTTTGGACATTTCTTAGTTTCATGGATATTTATGTGTTTTGATCAAAATCTGCCTAATTTCCAATTAGTATCTACTCTAAGCTGGTATTTAGATTTATTTTATTTTATTTCAACATTTCATTTCATTAGGTTAAAAAAGGTCCTACCCACTCATAATACTGGTCATCTCAGAAACCCAATGAATTCATATTTTATTTATATAATTCTCTCTCTTAGCCACTTCTATAGTGATAATTGATTTTAAATTTTACCAAATCAAAATCAGGCTGAGCATTTTAGAAAATTAGCTTTCCTAATTCCATTCGCTCATCTTTTATTTTTCCTGCTGCCTCAATAGCTTTACATTTCCTTCTAGCAGTCACTTTCCTTTGAATTTATCATTCTTCAACATCCTCATCAATTTCACTTCAGCCACATAGGCTTCCCAAAAAATAGTTCAATAGCATTACTGCTCTATGCTAAAATAAGCCAAGGCTTTCGGAAAATACTCCATCAATAAATCTATGATGAAATTCATACCATACAATATGGTTTGATATATCTAACATAATGTTCTAGGTCTCTCTAGACATTAAAAAAAGAAATGTTTAAAAACTAAAAATAGATCAGTTTTTGAGGTTTGACTCACTTAGCATCACCAGTAATCTCCACAAGAACATAGTCCATCTTTGAAATGATGGAATCAGTTTGTATCTCTCACAATAATTTCTCTTGCAAAAATCTTTGAAATAAATTTGGTTGTAGTGTGGCAGTTACCACATACTCAAAGGTTTCTAACAACTCTAATAGTTGTTCCAGGGGATGTGTATAACAAACTAAAGGTGATTGCCAATCTTTTACTATGGTAGCAAAGAAATAAGTCATAATCCTCCACCTCAACATCATTCAATACAAGTATTGTATTAGGAATGTGCCCCACTTCTTTCATCTCCGAAGACAATTTCTCCAATTTTGCATATATTTCATGTGTTTGTGGATGCAGTCTGTCCTTTGCACAAAAGACATGCAACATTTTGTGGACTTCTATCCAACTACATCCAGGTTTCTTTGAAATTCCATTATCTTTCATTAATTTTCTCACCTTTTTAATGCTTCCCCACCTGCCCATGTCTGCATAAATGTCGAATAGAAGAATGTATGGTGCAACATTTTTATAGTCCAACTCAAAAAGGAGTGTTGCCACAAATTCTCCTAATCCTATATTCCTATGTGATATACAAGCACGAAGAAAAAAAATCCACACTGCCACAGTAGGTTTTATTTGCATTTTGATTATAAAGTTTAGGGTTTCTTGAAGAAAGCCAACATGACCAAGGAGGTCAATGTTACACACAAAATAATCTATTATAGGCATAATGCAATAAAAATCACTCATGTGGGTGAAGTATTTGCAATCATCATCTACTAGACCTGCATAGCTACACGCATACAAAACATATACCATGCTTACATGATTAGGGTTAGTCCGAGAGTGACTCATTTGTTCAAAAAGTTTAAGAGCATCCTTTTTGTAGCCATGCATTGCATATCCTGCAATCAAAGTTGTCCATGTGATCACATTTGTATATTGCATGTTATCAAACACTTTGTGTGCCTTTTCTATATTTCCACATTTTGCATACAAGTCTATCAGTGCATTTGTGACAACGACTTCTAACATAATTTTGCTTTTGAGAATTTTCTTATGGATGTCCATACCCTATCCCAAAGCTCATAATTTAGCACAAGCTGGAAGGATGTTAGTAAAGGATGCTTTTGATTCTTCAAAAGAAGATTTACTCAAAATGTGTATTCATTTATGTAATCAAAATTTTTTGTTATGTAAGCCTTAAGGGAGGGTCCCAAGGACAAGGTGAATATGATGTTTTCAGAATCAATGTATTAAGGAGGGAATGTTGGCGTGATACCTAGATTGTAATTATTTCTATAATTGATGATACTTGCTTTGAACTGTCATTGTTTCCCCATATAAATTATCCTTAAGTTATGAATAAATCAATTATGTTTTCATAGTTGTTTTAACAAAACGTGCTTTTCTAATCTTGATGGGAGATAGGCGAAGCATGCCATAGGCTTGGACAAGGGAAATGTTCTACTTCTCATTCAATTTGGCAGTAGGTAGTACAGTCACGAGTATGTTGGATAAGGCCCTCCTTGAAGAATTTCTAAATGGACCTCTTTCCTCTCATCTTGTAAGTGTTGTCAAATCAATAGTGCCCACCCATGACTGTATCATGCAACGCCCTCAAAAACTTTGATCCATCTCAAAATGAAATACAAGAGATATTTGTAGTTATATCTAGTGAGACCATTTTCTCTCATGTGCTTATCATCCTTCTCCCTTCCACCTAGGGACTCTTTACATTTTCTACAAATAGGGAATGAGCATTCTAGGAAAGACATCAATAGCTACATATTTTTCCCCTAAAGTTAACATTTGGGTTTTCCTCTACTCAAATTGATTTGGCAATTTGCAATCCCCAATTCTCAGTCCTCATGATGTCATTGACTTCTGCTACGCTATTCTAATAGAAACACACATTGGGAATCCAGAATTACAGAACATACAAAACCAAAATAATAATACAAATCCGATTTGTTAACATTCCACAAACACTTCTTATTTGAAGGTTTGAATAACATTGTAGTCCTTGGTATTCACTTAAATCTTGGATAACTCAGATTAAAAACTACTATTTGTGCATCAACAATATCATTACATTTGAAAATCAAATAACCAAAATAACTCCAATCTTCTTATAATAATGAGCAAAAAATAACAAATGTAAATTCTGGTTTGTGTCTTATTATATTAATGATTGTATTAAATTCAAATAGCTCTGCAATATTAGTGACTGCAACAACAAATTCATAATAACAAAGAATGGAAAATGAGATCAAGATAATGCATTTGGAGTCCAATTAACAACCTCTATATGAGATCCTCAGAAATCGCTATGTTTTCTTGTAATAGGATCCCCACACTTGAACACAATTGCTCAAAACAGATTCTTAAAGGAATTGCTTAAGTGTAGATGATGCCCCCTGAATAGATGCATTCACCCCTTTATATCTTTTACAACAATAATGGGTTGGCCACAATGTTATTTTCAACTCCAAATTTGATCAACAATTATGGGCTAGAAAAAGTCTCACTTTTGAATGTTTTGGTGCCAAAACCAATCGTTAATGACATTGTGACAAGGGTTGGGGTGTTATAAGGGAGCAGGAAGAAAGGTAGGAATAGTGGGATTGAGTGTTCGAGATACCACAAGATTTATCCCACAGGTTGGGGCTATAGGAGTCAAGCAATGGGCGTGCCAATAAAGGTAGGTAAGAAAGCCCGGCAAATACAAAAAAGTGTGCCAAAGATGGAAGGCACCATAGGGTGAATAAGTTTGAAAGTTTGATGGGGATCAAGGGAAAGTCTAGACTTGGATGGGAAAGCATGCTTGGATGGGGAACTCTGAAACTATGACAACTGAGAAACATTTGAAAGATTGAGCATGTCTTAAAACTCAAAGACTTTGGGGATCTTATACAAACATTGAGGGAGAAAAACGAAAGAACACACAAAACGGGACCAAGGGACATGTGGTAAATAGGAAATAGGCAATCAGGTCAATAACCTAGATTATTACAAATAAAGACGACATAACATAATCCCCGTTGCTTCTTTGTACTATTGAAGACTTTATGATGGCCTTGCTCTTGCCTTGAACTGCTGAATACCCAAGAATAAACTTGATGCCACACTATTACTAAATATATTAGAGGGTTTTCATTCTCATGAGAACCAATGTGGAAAAGCGTGAGGAATTTTGATCTCAAGCAATAAGCTGTTGTAGCCGCGTCCAATTTCTGTATATAGACTGAAGTTTTTGTGATTGTAATAATCAACAATCCTTTCCTCTTCTCAATGCTATCTATATAATCTTCAACTCAAATGATCTACAGATTATGGTAATCCCACGTTCAGTGCTTGCTAACTGACGAACACTCCCCAAGAATTAAGGTAGATAACTAACTGCCTGAATCCTTATTTAACTGAAGATGATTCCTTATTTAAATAAAGATAACTAATGGAACAACTGCAACATTCCTTATAAAAACTAAAATTAGCTGGCTAAGTAAATCTAACAGCTGACAGGATCCAGTCAAACCCAATCCATGTCAACTACCAACAACACTGTGTCACAAATTACAGTTGATTTAATGCCTCTAAGTGCAAAGGCACATATCTTGGATGTTATGTTTTTTTAATAACACACCTCTCTAGCTATTTTTGCCTTGAAAGTAATATAATTTAAATTTACATTGTCCATTGAAGCGACAAAGGAAGCAAGCTAATTCAAGCAGAAGCGAATGCTATCAATTCAAAATGGGGTTTCCCACTCATGCTGAAAACCTTAAAGTACACATGGATGGTGGATCAGAGAAGATTCCTTCATCTGTAGAGGGTAAGGATAGTGCTGAGAACAGTGAATACAACAAGGATCTTCAAATGAAACCTGTGGTTGAAAGGGGTCCAACTGGTGCCAAGACCGCAAGCACATGTGGCCTGTCATTCCTAGCAACTGGGCCCTTTGGGCAGGATCATGACATGGCTGAGAAAACTTTGCATGTGAGACTTGGATCTCAAGGCAATCGGAAACATGTAGGGAATACATAAAAGCATTTTGCTGAGAGTTTTCGCTAGGAAAATGCACAACACCCGCAGTACCCCTTATTTTGGAAAGCATTAAATATTATCTCTTGGTTGCAAGGTTCTACAAGAGGAGGAGACTTTATGAAGAGAGAAATGAATGTAAATTTCATGCTTTTCTGGCTTGATTGTAGATTTCATGCTTTCGCGCCAAGATTAGCAAATCTTCATGCTTGGATCAGGAAGAGTTGGGCAGAAAAATTTAAAGGAGATATAGAGATTCTCTCAAGTGTTCAAGGTTTTTCTCTATTGCTATGTGAGAAGTTAGAGGATCGAGCGTATATTTTAGAAAATGTGATGTAGTTTTGGGATAAGTGTAATTTGCTTGTAAGGCCACAGTTTCCAGCTTTTAATCCAATAACACAGACATTATCAGTAATGCCTGTTTGTATCATGTTCCCGTATCTTCCCCTACTGTTTTGAGTGGACGCTTGTTTTTAAGGATATCAGGTGCCTTGTGAAGAGCAGAAGTTTGTGCATATCCTAAAGTCATTTTATTCCACGATCCCATACTTTGCCGAGCACATCTGACAAGCAATTGTTCGCCTTCTGTATGCTTCCACAATTTGCATACATGCCTATCAGAGCATTCACAACTACGACATTTGAATTAAATCCATTTTCAATAATTTTATGATGGATTTCTTTACCGAATCCCAAATCTTCCATTTTTGCACAGGCTGGAAGCGTACTGGCCAAGGTTTGTGGGTTTGGCTTTACACAAGCGGATTGCATTAGCTTGAAAATATCTACAGCTTTTTCAACAAGCCCATTTTGTGCATATCCGACAATCATTGTAGTCCATGAGACTACGCTTCTCTGACACATTTCTTTGAACAGCTTCAAAGCCTCATCTAGATAACCATTTTGTGCGTATCCTGCAGTCATCGCAGTCCATAAGAACACGTTTGCATTACGCATTTTATGAAACACTTCACGCGACTTTTGTATATTTCCACATTTTCCATACATATCTATAAGGGCAGTCGCAAGTGCATCACTAAAAAAAATCCTCTTTGAATTATGTTTCAATGGATCTCTAACCCCTGTTTCAAAACTCCAAGCTTTGCGGAAGCCGAAAGAACACTGCCAAACGTTGATGAGTCAGCCATCACACATTCCCGTTGCACTTTCCTGAAAACCCCCAAAGCCTTTTCATCAAACCCATTTCGAGAATATCCAGCGAAAATTGTAGTCCATGAGAATACATCCGCTTGAGGCATTTTGTCAAACACCCGGTGTGCGTTCTGTACTTCCCCATATTTCGCATACATGTCTATCAGGTGAGTTAACTACACCATCTCAAAAAAAGCCTCCTTCAATTATTCTTCCATGGATCTGCCTAACCTGTTCCAAATCTCTCATTTTGGCGCATGCTGGAAGCACGCTGGCAAATGTGAACTGATTGGGTTTCACGCCTTTTAACTGCATTTGGCGAAACAGTGTGACCGACTCTTGAGGAATCCCATGCCCTCTGTAAGCTGCAATTATCGAATTCAACGATAAAATCTTTGGCTCTGTCATATTGCTGAAAACTTTCTGAGGATCCACCAAACATCCGCTCCTATCATACATGTGGATAAGTTTACTTTGTAAAACACTGTCTCTTGCAAATATATGTCCCTTGTCATTTATGTGAGACTGGACTTGTTTACTTTCGAAATGTAAATTCTTCGCAATGCAGGACTGCAATAGCTGAAGACATGTAACTGAGTTCACAGGGGGGTTGTGTGAGGTATGGAGAATGTGCAATGCTTCTTTCAAGTGACCCTCTTTAGTGAGTTCTCTGAAAGGCAGAAGCTAAGCTCCCGATAAATCGTCCATATTATGTGTCCCTATAGTATCATGTATAAACGATACAAAAGTGCTGTCAGAGGTTCTGATGGAGGCCGATGGGATAGTCACACGGAGATATCGACACGCCGGTAGTTTTCAACCGCGAAGAGTAAGCTGCCAACATTAGCGATAGGCACTAACTGAGCCAGACCCGCTAACCGTAACTTCATCCACTAACCGAGACTTGTTAACCGGATGGAATTTGACCGCAGACGCGACTATCCTACAGATCAAATAAGCTAAAATGAAAAAAAAAATGAAGAGTGTCCTTTTGAAGTCTCAATGAAGAAAAAATAGTTGAGGTTTGAAAACAAGATCTTGCAACACAAGTATTTTTTTTTTCCATTTCACCAAAGTGATAGAAACATGTAGTAATTCATGACAGAAGAGTGACAGGAACCTGCAACTGCATATTCGCGGGAACATAATGACAAGAACTTTATTTGTTTAACTTAATCATGCATAGTGACAAATATTAATTATATTAATCATTATATAATTCGAAGGGTTTGTATTTAATCGCTAAAATATGTTGGCGTGATATTTGAGTTTTCAGATATGAAAAACGAAATACCAACGGTTATTTATTAAGACAAAAACTTATTGGGTAAGTGTATGTTTATCTTTTTACAAGTAGAAAACTTTCCAACTGCCGAATGCTGATTTAAAAGTGATGAAAGTGTATTCAATAGATGTTGGAATGTGTTGAAAAATATAGAAAATTTCTTTGGAAAGTATGGAGGCTTTATAGAAAGATAAAAACAGTGATACAATAGGGTGTTTTTGCTCTATCTTTTGATTGCAGATATAATTATGATTGACATTAAAATAATTATACACATTGTTTAAATATGCCAAAAATATATAGAATAGAGATGAGCTTAATGGGATAATATTTTTCTTCAAAACAAGGTAGCATAGAAAGGTTTTATAAGTAGTTAATTAGAAGATTGCATTCCTCTAAAAGAAAGATTTATTTGTTGAGATTGTTGTTCATTTATATTTTCTCATAGAGTTTGTAATGAGTGACAGTAGAAGATGAAGATTTGGTTCTTGTTTATTGGTTGGAGACTTCATAATTTGGTGATATGGTTATGCTTTCAGATTTGATTGAGTATTTTGAATGCTAACACTGAGTTTGTAGACTTCATAGCCATGTGGTATTTTATTATTTATCATTTTTATGAGAGATGTTGTTGAGTAATTTTTATTGTAACAGAGTAACCCTCTGAATTGATTTTGTTTAAACATTTTGCAAGGGGTTGGTGCTCCTAAATTTGTAAGGGGTCGGTGCTCATTCGAGTGGGTAATCCTAAAATTTGTAAGGGGTTGGTGTTTTCCTTGATACAAAACATTGGATATTTTCATCACACAGTTAATAACACTGTATGATTAAAACACCAAGTGAAACATAATATAGCTATTCTAGGTCGGGAAGAGTCTTTCATTGTCTGTGTGACAAAATTTGAGATGGTTAAAAATACCGATGTCTACATCACTAATTTTGTAAGACAAATGTTTCTGAAAAAGGTCTTGTTTATAGGTGTCTTTGATTAAATATCATTTATCTGGTTGTGTCTGAGTAAAATAAATGTATCAGAGAGATGTCTCTTTTCCTGTCCAAGCTGAGCAATGGCTGAATTCTATATATAGAATCTTTGCACCTATTTCATAGGTTTTTCTCCGTCGATCCTTTCAAACATCTTAGATTGTCCGACTGTAAAGTTCAGCATTGTAATATATTAATGAACTAGTTTTATAGTAAAAAATGTGCGCATGTTATATGCTTTGTTTTGATCCCTCGTTCTTGTTTCATCTTATATGTTGTGTGAAATGTTCTTGTTAGTTGTTGTAATGTGAAAGTCATATTTGCTTCGAACGCCTATTAAGGTGTAAAGTAGATTTATGTCTTTGAAATAGGACATTTAGTAGGAGTGGTGCATATTAGGGGTTCTTTTTCATATTACTTATATTTAAAAGCAGCGAGAAACCACATTCGTAATTGTTGGATCCCCTTTCTTAAATTAGTTGCATTCTAGTTCTTCATTATCGTCATCAAACTTTTCAGTTAGGTGCACCCAGGTTGAAAGGATGACAACCTTGTATGCAGATTAACCATGACACGTGCAAGTCCCAAAGTTGGGAGGCTGTCATAATGTTTCACAAATTTTCTCTGTCATCATACCCGAAGGAAGGGTGCAAACTTTTGTGAGCACAACTCTTATTGGATGAGTAATGTTCCATGATTAATAGTACTCATTGTGCGTGAACTATTGGAGCCGATGAGGCCATCCCCATGTGGCATGGACATTGACACATTTATTATCTACTATCTTAAAATTGGGCATTGCATGTTATACTCTTATGCTCCAACGAAATTGATGTTTCAAAGAAAACATGTAAAAGATAAGGCATTCAGTAAAGAAAACATAGTTGGATAAAAAATAGAAAGTCTGTAATGTGTGGTTGGACACAAGGAAAATAAGCAATCCATGGGTATACAAAAGAGAGTGCAGAAACAATCATCCCTCTAATAATGTCAGGTATTAAAGGTATAATTGCCAGCATTATGAGATTTGCTGAGCACTATGCTTTCTATTTCTGTTAAAGAAGGGTGGAATGATATGGAGGGATGAAAATAATGCCACCCTTATAATCAGATATTTGTGGCAGGGAAAAGAAATGTTAATAAGACTATCCCAGCCAATATGGGTAGTGGCCTTGTCATATTGATATGATTTTTTCACTTCAATAAGAAAGGCCACAAAATATTTAAATTAGCAAAGCAATTTTTAGTTTATAAATATGCATTTTTTTTGTATTTGTGATCTTGATAACTTGACTATTATTATTATTTGTAGTGCACCACTATATCCTAAAGGATGTATTTTTTTGTGTTCTTGTTAGTGTGAAATAGAATTTGTACTTGTCTATCTTATTGTGGATGGTGTTGCTTCCTCACAATATACTGCATATGTATCCCTATACATGAATGGGATAAGGCAGAAGAGGGATGGATTATACCAATATGTTGTCACGCTAGTTCAAAATTGACTATATGTATGTGGAATCTTCCATTGCAAATGTCATTGGGAAAAATGTTCTTTATTTCCAGCCCCGTTTCATATTTTCATCCTAGTTGATATCTATATTTTTTCCAAACTGCATGGATCTCCTTCAGAGCATTGGGCCGTTTCGACAAATAGCCTTGGCATTTGTTAAGGAATTTTATATTCTAGGCAATACATTGGATGGGGCTATAAGGGGTTATGACCTGTATAAGGGAAAAGCCCTGGTAGGAGGAATAGTGCCAAGAGAGATGGTTAATGGTGATCCAAGTGTCAGACATGTTCTTCATGCTTACACGCAATCTGCAATGTTCTTTGATAAGGACATTGCTCAAGTTGGAGTTTAGAGGCACGGTCAAGGGTTGAATGCTGGGATGATCGAGGAATTGAACAAGAGCTATGGATCTATTTTATTCCTACTTAAATACAAACACCACGATAGTGTGTTTGGCCTTGAGCCATGTGTTTCAAATGAGGTTCAAAATTTGGAAGGAATAGAGGAACTTGGAGAGAATGATGACCCAGATGTTTAGTAATAGCTTGCAGATCACAAAGGATCAGAATCTCCTGTTGCATATGTCAAAAATATTGTTGCGCTCTTATTTTTATATTTTGGGGTCAATATGAAGGTGTACGTAGTGGGAGAATGTTGTAACCTCCATTTTTTTGGTAGGTTGTGTTGCTAATTTGATAGTGTGATAGGTATATAAATTGGTGTGTATGGGGGCATTTGCTCATAATTGTTTTGGTTGGTGTGTGGAGGTTTTAGTGAAGCAATGGCAGCGTGAAGTTATCTTGAAGAAGGTTGAAATATATACATTAAATGCAATCTGAAGGGAATCAATTGAATGAAAAGTAGAGACATGACAATAGAGCATAGGCTCTTTTGGCATTGTTCTTGAAACATGGGTAATTAATTGTATTTATGGCATACTATTGTTTGCAATATTTAATGGGTATACAGTTGTCCCCAGCTATTGAAAGGTATAGTTGATTTGATAGTTGAGATGTTCGAACAATTATTTTGTCTACTGTTGACATAGTTGCATGCATTATTCCTTAATAATTGTTTGCCTATGTTTGGATGTTAAGTACCATGGTGGAGGTCACACATAAAACCCACTATGATTTTTGTGTCCAAGAAAAGTATCTGCTGTTGTAATGAAAGGAAGAACTGTTGTTTATTTTAAAATTACACCTAAATATCCATTTTAATGTCATATCAAGTCAAACAACCAATATATATAGAAATATAATGGATGTTATTAGTATCTTGTTACCTCTCCGTCACATAGTTGAGTAGAATTGATTAGAATGCATAGTTTGACACTTTCTTTAGTTGGCATCTAACATTCTAGCTATTGTTCGCTGATATCCCTATTGCCCATGCTGATGTTATAAGCTCTTAGATTCTTATTAGAGTAATGTTATTTATTTTTCCCATGCAATGGTTTATTTAGCCTAGATGATTGTTTATGTTTATCATTGTGTTGGGTCAAGAGAGGCATGTTCATTTGCATGGCATATTGATGAATTCCTGTGGCATGCCTTTGTTGCCCTTAAATGTAGCTTTTCAATGTAAGACTATCCATTTTGAAATTGCCTAAGAATGAAGAAAAATTAGGTGGGAATAAGCATAATGTTTTAAGTTTGCGTAGCCATTTAATTAGATTGCTTGTCCTAGTGATTCCTTATATTCATGAAAGATGTTGAATAATATTAAATATAGAAGTTGTATGTTGTTTCATATATATGTCGATAAGGAAGTAAATGTTTTTTTTGTCCACTAACAAATACAAATCTCTATAAGAGGGTAACTTGTCAAATACGAGTTTATATAAAATTTAGCTCGTATTCAAGAATCAGGAGATCCCCTCATAGATTCAATGGTGGACAAGAAGAGAAGAATCTTATGTGCAGTTCTTTTATACAAATGGTAAATATGTTGATAGTCTTTAAATAAATGTGTAAGCTCTATCTCACTTAATTAGGCCATTAGCCTATTTGTACAAAAGATATCATTTGTAAAATGAAACAAGAATAAATAAGATATATGCAAATAAGCAAAAGAAAGAAATGCGGATAATTATATTGTGAACTTAGATCTGTACAGTGCATTCTATATGTTAAGTCGCTTTTCCATTCGAAGTGATTTTCTTTGGGAGGTCCAAGGCATACAATGTATCTACAGCTTGATTGGCCAATAACACTCCTGTTATTTAATATTGGCAGGCTAGTATGGTGCTACAGTATAAGGACAACTTACTTGAGATCAGTGATTCGGTTTAGGGGTCGCAGTTTGGGGCAACTCAGAGGGCTTTGGAGGATGCAAAAATTTTGTTGCTACGAATCATAAGATAGTATGGTCTTCGAATATCTATAAGTATTACTTTGTGTTAGTCCATCTAGAAGTTGTCTATTTCACTAATATGTGGAGTTAGCCTTGTCAGGAGACAATGAGGGATTTCAGAAGGATGTCTCCCAGACTAGCGAGATCTGCCAATTGATTAAGGAAAATGAGAATCATTTGCATTATACCAATATCATATAATTAGAATGAGTGTGCCTTAAAAATGAATATATATTTTGGTTCATATTCTTCAACCTTCAAATGATAGGTGTTTTGTTGTCATCATAAATTTTTTTACTTCAAGGTGATTTGAACACTGTGCGTGGGGTGGAGGAGCCCTTAAGCCAAGTAGCTGAATGTGATCCAATTGGTCATGATGAGAGAGGCATCATTGAGGTTGAAAGAGGGATTGCTTATGTCAATAGTGGCAGTGGTCAAGAAAATGATAGAGATGACAATTATGCTAGTGCTTAGAATGATGGTGCTTTGGAGGAATCCAATATTCAGAGTGGTTGGGGAGATGGTTTGGATTCTCATATCAATTGTAAGGTGTGATTTTTTTTAGAAACCTTCAATCATGATGTAATGTTTAGGAATAGTGTAGCCATCCTTCTTCCCTGATGATATTATTTTCTATCTTCTAAGCTTTGTGGGTATACAAATGTCATTTTAATTATTTTGTCGCATTGTGTGCAATGGGTGACTGATTACACAACTAAATGGTGCAACAATAGATTGGTGTATTACTACATTGTAGGTCTATGTTTGGTAGATGGAGGTCTCAAATTTTGGGACCTTGGAATGATCAACATGCATAGGATGAAGATGCATGAACTTCCATTCATCTAAGCACCTAGACACGGGTGACCAACCTTAGCCAACCCAAAATGGGGTTACTCTACTTATAAAGAACATGGGTATTACCAAAGGAGGGAGAGAAATGTCAAATACCATATGAGGATGAGGTTTGCAACCCAAACAAAGCATGTAGAGAAGCACATATGTGAGTTCTACAAGAAGGTGTCAATGGACCTCATCCCAACAGCTCAAGAAAGGCAAATATTGAAGAAGAAATGTGTCAATATGAGAGTCCATCGGCTAGGCAGAAAAGACTGAGAAAGGTGTTAGCATTGGTGCATAGAAAAGATTGCAAGGTATTGGAAAATTGAGGATAAATAGAGACTCTATTTTCTAATTCTTTTAAAAAATTGTTTTCTTATGCTGTTATTTTGACTCACATTGAAAAATGATGCAAGTAACAGGGCAGTCCAAATCTAAAATTGTGTACGAGGATGTTGCTAGGGATACACCAACTGATGCATCGCATGCCACTCTAGTGACAGAACTTAGAGGCTAGAGAAAAGGAGGAAGATAAAATTATCTTATCATGATTGTGTTGAGTCAGTGGAGAAGGTAATATGGTATTATAAGTATTTATTTATTATTCCATTTTATCACTCACCTTGAAATTCATAATTACAATCAATGAGACCCAAATTAATTGCCATGTCATGCATCAGTGGATAAAGGATATGGTCTACTAGAGAAGGGTGGTGAAGATGAAGAAGGCTATGTTTTGGCTCTCCCTATTTATGAATATCAGGTTACTTCTTCTGCTGGGAGGAAATTTGGGAGTTCATACAAGTTGTTGCAAGGAATGCATAGAAAAGAAATGTCAGTGGACTGTAATGAGAGGGATGTTGGGGTAAGTGTTGCGTGATGGATATATGCCATTCCTTATTTATGTTATTTTCTTGGTTTTAATGATGTTGACCATTCTCAATGGTGACATAGCCTACTTTGGAAGGCAATGGCAGTGAGGACGGGTGCACACATGAACAGGTAAGTGTTGATTTAGTGGAAGAAGTAGTATGTATATAATTAGTGTTATAATGTGTAGGAACTTTTCTGTAGACACATTTGATATTGTCATTGTTGATAACATGTTTTCTTAACATGTTCTTATACATTATGTCAGGCTCACAGTGTTGGGGTTAGCATGGACATCCTTCCCATGATGTAGGCCCCAACCAGAGATGTACAGTTTAAATGGTCGGTCAATGTATTACAGTAGAAATGAAAGTGGATGCAGACTTAGCATAAACTGATTTTGTGTCTTCCAGGAGAGTCCCATTCAAGCTAATTCGGTGTTAGTGAATGTGAATCATAATTCATAGCTAACTAGATTGTTGTTCGGAATGTTCTATCATGAGCTATTACATTTTTGAAGACCTGCACCATGCAATACTATGAAGAATGTATTAGCCTGTCTTTTTTGTAGATGGCAGTCTCTTTCATACTGACATACCAATCCCTTCACTCATTATCTACTTTACAGGATTGTAGTATAAAAGAAAATGTGTGTGGACAAAGGGATGTGGGGCATCACACTATTGGTGAGTTTGCGGGAATGGATTTGGGGAAGGAAACTGATAGTGTTGATGAAGTTTGGCGTGGTGAAGTGGACGACTCCCATAGCCTTTTTGAATCAATAATAGTAGGATTCATTTATTTTCTATATATCTTTAAGCATAATTCTTGTATCTTTCAGACACATGAGTTTGGTTCACCCGTGTGGGTAAAAGTACAAAGCTATGTCACACTTTTATAAAGGAAAAGGTCAACAACACACAAACTTTTTAACTTTAACAACATAAAAATGGCATTTATGTTTAGAATTTGGAGATGATGTAAACTAATGAAATGTGTAAAAGTGGATGAAGTTTATGCCTATAATTTTTTTAAAAAAATTTGAACAATAATTCACATAGTTTTTTAATTTTTCAAGTCCATTTTTTACTTGTTGAAAAATGCTAAAAAATAAGGGTCTTGTTCCCACCAAAAAAGTATATGCAAATAATCTTTTTTTCCTTTGATTTTGAAATATGTTATAGATGATATGTATAGCTAGTGTTGAAATGAATAAAAATTAGTTTTCAATGTGTATTTTCTCTGTTATAACTACTCAAAGTCAAACATACCTGAAATCAACAGTTTTCACCTCCCACCAAATTTCCCCTATCAAATCTACACCATTCAGAAAAAAAAAAAAATACACATTCTTGAAGAGAACTCTCTCCCTCTAGTGTTAAATATAAAATTTCAATTTTTTTGATAAGTTGTACTATTTTTTTATATTTTTGAAGCAGCTTATTCTCGAATGTTAAAATACCTACTTGGAGTATTTTGAAATTATAATATATTAGATCTAATTAAAATACTATAAAAAGTATATGACGATAATCTTGACTCTATGCTCTAAAAAAGGGTATTTTTATATTTGTGAAAAAATATCATTAAAAAGAGTAGGAGTTATTGAAACATCGCTTTTCTGAAATAATTTTATTTCTTTAGTAATTGGTATTAAACATGCATTTAATAGATATTTCAAATTGGAAAAATTGAAGCACATATCTAACTTAGCTAGAATCAATCTAGCTAGACTGGATATGTTTGACAAAAACTAATTTTAGTTAGAAATACTCAAATTCAGCTATGCTGATAAGTTGTCCTGAAATGTGACACAACTTTGTGCTTTTACCCGTGTACATTTTCCAAGTGTAATCACCCATTATCAACGAGAAGTCCTTAGTGGAATGTGGTCATACATATGCAATTAGAGATCATGTCGAGTTGCTAATGAATGGTGTATTGGTTGGCAAAGGCATTATTGAAGGTGTGGGTAGGAATGTGAAATGCCAAAACAAATAACTACCATCAGGCACTGTGAAACTCTAAATTGTAGAGGTCATTGACCCCCATGATAGTATGTCCTTTCCCCACTCTTTTTTAGAATCTTTATGCGACTCCCTTAATTCTTTCAGGGTGTGGAACATTTTAGACCTCATCCATCCTTTTCCTATGAAGCAACAGAAGGTATTATTCCTTTCACTTTTTTTAATGTGTAATTATAAATTTTGTTTAAGTGTATAGTAATATTGACATCAACATTATTTTGGAGCCCACACCCTGTTGGAAACAATTGTCTAAAGAAAATTGCTACTCAAATTATGTATTGTCTTTGATGTCACACAATGTCATAGTCCGCAACAATCAGTACCTACCGAGCTCAGTCGGTCTGCTTGTCAAAGAAAAGTTAGCATTTACCGAGCTCACTCGGTTGTCAAAGGAAAGTTAGCATTTACCGAGCTCACTCAGTTGTCAAAAGAAAGTTAGCATTTACCGAGCTCACTCGGTTGTCAAAGGAAAGTTAGCATTTACTGAGCTCACTCGGTTGTCAGAGAAAAGTCAGTGTTTACCAAGTTCACTCGATTATCAAAGAAAAAGGATTATCAGTGTTTACCAAGTTCTCTCGGTCTCCAAAAGATTGCAAAAAATTTCATTATGGTCACTGAGCACTGTCGGCCCTTGAAGGATCTTTGCAAATAAAGTTTGCTTATTTCAGCTGACAGTTATACTAAGTAATGCCGATTTGACCAATCCAAAATCATATAAATAAAAGGTCAAGTGTGAAAAATAAACAAGAGATAGAGAAGAAGATATATAGAAGAAAGACAGGAAAGGTGTGTGCAAAATTGTTGAGGAGCAGCAGAGTTATATTTGATCAGGAAGGATCTCACTTATACAGAATAGAGATCTGTAATCAGCAAGGCAGTTGCATTATTATATAGGTCATTTTCATTGTTACCTTTTTATCATTGTAACAGTGAATTCTAAATCTTTTAACCGAGTTGGTTTAACAACCATATTGTAAATCCTCTAACAAGGTGACAATTCCATTGAATTGTTCTCAAGACCTCTTACCAGGCCACTCCTAGCAGGGTGATTAAATCCTCTAACAAGGTCACACCTAACAGTGTGTTTTGTAACCTTTTACCGGGTTGGCTTCTAACCGGACATCACTTCAGAAAAGTGAAAATCAGTATCTAGATACATTTGGTGGTTTTTCCCATATTGGGTTTCCACGTTAAATCTTGTGTCTCTTGTGTTCTTAATAGTTATCTTAATCATATACAAGTGGTGATGAATATTAAATAAATAATTCTGCTAATACTCTCCGCATCTATCGAGTTACTGCAATCTATTTACTAAGTGTTAAACAGAGAATATTCATTAAGATATCCTAAGGGATCTGGAAAGAATTAATGGAAAAGTGTTTTGTGGCTGATTCACCCCCCCCTCTCAGTCACTTCATCCATATTCCATCAATTGGTATCAGAGCTTTTGGTGCTTGCAGGAAGGGTTTCAAGGACCTAAGCTAAAGATCAGGATGTCTTACAAGAGAGAAATTCCAAAGCTCAATAGAGATAACTTTTCAGCATGGAAAGGTCTCATGAGACTTCATCTGGCCTCCATTGGTGATTCAAGATGCAAATACATTGATGAAGAATACACAATTCCTACTGGCACATTAACTGTTGAAGACATTACAGAGAAAAAGAATCATAACACCATGATGATAGACATTGCATCAGCTCTCAGCTATGAAGAATTTGATGAAATTAAAGAATGCACTACTACATATGAAATGTGGACCAAACTAAAGAAAATATATGGTGGTGATGCAAATGTGAAAAGAGCCAAAGTAGAAATCCTAAGAGGACAGTTTGACAAGATGAGTATGAAAGAAGATAAAAACATTGCAAAATATGTTGAAAGGATCAAAGCAAGTGTTAGTGCAATCAGAGCTTCTGGAGGAACAATCATTGATGAAACTATTATAAGCAAGGTACTCAGAACATTACTCCCTATCTATGCAATAAGAGTATCAGCTATTCAAGAAAGAAGATGTGAAGCAAACCACAGTATAACTTTGGATGCTATAGTTGGAAGATTGACAGCCTTTGAATTAGACAACTATGACAACTATGTTCCAATTTTCAAAAATATTGAGTCAGCATTTGAAGCCAAGGTTTCACTAAAGAAGAACAAGAAAATAAAAGAAGTTTAGTCAGAAAGCGAAGAAGTATCAGAAGAAAGTTCTGATAGTGATCTTGAAATTGTAGAAGCACTACTTGCAAAGAAGTACTCTAAAGGGAAAGGTAAATATAAAGGTAAAACTCCTTTAATCTATTTTTCATGTGAAGAAATTGGACATATTGCAGCTAGGTGCCCAAACAAGCAGGAAAAGAAAGAGAAGAGAGGTCACAAGTACTATGGCAAAAATAATTTCAAATCATACAAGGATAAAGGTAAGAAAACATGTTTTATGGCTAAAGATTCTGATGATAGTGAAGAAGAAATTATCTTTATTGCTATAAAAGATGAATCTGAAGATGATGAAGATAAGATGGCACTTATTTCTCATATAAGAAAAGATGATATATGGATAATAGACAGTGGATGTTCACATCACATGATTGGTGACAAGACAAAATTTGAATACCTAGAAGACTGTGATAGTGGCAGTGTAAGATTTGGAAACAATGAACCTTGTTGTATAAAAGGAAAAGGAAGAATCTCACTAACCAAAGAACTCATATGTGATAATGTTTATTGGGTTGAAGGACTAAAACATAATCTTCTAAGTGTAGCACAACTAATCAACATTGGTTTCAAGGTTGAATTCATGAATAGTCAAGAAAGACTGCTGGATGGAAAAGGAAAACTCATTGGATCAGGCAAACAAACAAAAGGTAACTTATTTTATCTTGATCTCAGTGAATATTCATGTTTTATTGATCAAATTGAAGAAAGTTGGCTATGGCACAAAAGGTTATGTCATGTAAATTTTGATAACATGATGAAAATAAGAAAATTCAAAAGGGTAAGAGGAATTCCTACTCTGAAAAAACCTGATATTGGTCTATGTAAGAATTGTCAGATTGGCAAAATGAGTAAAACTAGTTTTAAGAGTAAGAACTATCAGTCTAAAGAAATTTTGGAAATTGTGCATACTGATTTATGTGGACCTATTAGAATAGAAAGCTATACTGGAGACAAATTCTTTATTCTTTTTGTTGATGATTATTCTAGAATGATGACTGTTATGTACTTAAGAGAAAAGTCAGAAGCATTTGAAAAATTCAAATGGTATTTGGAAAGAGTGGAAAAGGAAACAGGGAAAAGATTGAAATGCTTAAGATTAGACAGAGGTGGTGAATTCATCTCCCATGAATTTAACAACTTTTGTATTGAAAGAGGAATCAAAAGACAAGTATCAACTCCTAGAACTCCTAAGCAGAATGGAATAGTAGAAAGACGAAATAGATCTATTATGGATTGTGCAAGGACTCTAATGATAGAAAAGAACATTGCCATAAAGTACTGGAAGGAAGCTATCATCACTGCAATTCATACCTTGAACCGAGTACAATTGAAGAAAGACACATTCAAGACTCCTTATGAGTTATGGTATGGCTATAAACCCACTGTAAGTTACATGAAAGTATTTGGTAGCAAGTGTTATATCTTAGAAGAATCCAGAAGAAATAAATTTGATGTGAAAAGTGATGAAGGAATATTCTTAGGATATTCTAGCAAAAGTAAGGAATACAAATGTCTGAACTTGTCTGCTCACAAAGTCATAGAAAGTATACATGTAAAATTTGATGAGTTTGTAGAAAAGACTGAAGAAGAAAGCAAAAGGGAACCTGAAAACTATAGGAGATTCATTTACATTGAACCTGAAACATTTCCAGACACAACTATCAATAAGGAAACTATATCTACTGAACCTAGCACAGTAATCGAGTCACAGGAAGAAGTGGAAACTGAGTCACAGGAAGAAGTGCAAACCGAGTCACAGGAAGAAATGCAAACCGAGTCTCAGCCTGAAGTTACCGAGCAAATATCTACCGAGCCAGAGAAACCTAAAGAAGAGATCCTAGAAGACAACAACATGACTCATTCAAAAAGCAAGGAACCTATACTAGCCAAATATGTCAGAAGGCATCATACACCAGATCAAATTATTGGAAACAAATCAGATGGTACTATGACAAGAAGTAAGCTAAAAGGTACATGTCTGCTTACTGATTTTGAACCTAGAAATATCAAAGATGCATTGAAAAATGAAAGTTGGATTGAAGCAATGAATGAAGAATTAGAACAAATACAAAAGAACAAAATATGGACTCTTGTACCTAGACCTAAAGATAAGAATGTAATTGGAACAAAATGGGTATTCAGGAATAAGCTGAATGAAGATGGTCAAGTATCTAGAAACAAAGCTAGATTGGTATGTAAAGGTTATTCTCAAGAAGAAGGTATAGATTATGGTGAAACTTTTGCTCCTGTTGCAAGATTAGAAGGTGTAAGAACTCTACTTGCTTATGTAGCACATAAAGGATTTAAGGTATATCAGATGGACATAAAATCGGCATTTCTCAATGGAATTCTTGATGAAGAAGTCTACATTGAGCAACCTAAAGGTTTTGTTGATCGAGACAAAAAGGACATGGTCTGCAAGTTACACAAAGCATTGTATGGTTTGAAACAAGCTCCTAGAGCATGGTATGAAAGACTCCATAACTATCTGATTCAGATTAATTTCAAAAGAGCCAATGATAACAGCAATCTGTATATTAAAGAAGGACCGGATCACAAAATTGTATTGGTAGAAATATTTGTAGATGATACTATATTTACAGGGAATGATGATCAGTGCAAAGAATTTTCAGAGCAGATGAACAAAGAATTTGAAATGTCTATGTTTGGTTTAATAAAATTCTTTGTTGGTCTTCAAATTCAACAAAGCAAGAATGGTATATACATTACTCAATCTAAATACATTAAGGAAATACTTAAGAAGTTTGGTATGGAAGATTCAAAACCAGTTGGTACACCCATGTGTACTGGACTAAAACTTACCAAAGATGATGATTCAAAAGAAATAGATCAGACCCTATACCGATCTATGATTAGAAAATTGCAGTATGTAGTACATACAAGACCTGATATTGCCTTAGCAGTCGGTATAGTAGCAAGATTCTCAGCAAAACCTAAGGAAAATCATATCATGGCAATCAAAAGAATCTTAAGATACTTAAGAGGAATTGAAGAATATGGTTTGTGGTATAAATTTGGAGGTAATCTAGACTTAAAAGTGTTTACTGATGCTGATTGGGCAGGGAACATTGATGACAGAAAAAGCACAAGTGGTGGAGCATTTTTTCTTGGAAAAAGACTAGTATCCTGGACCAGTAAAAAGCAAAATTGCACATCTCAATCCACAGCTGAAGCAGAATATGTTGCTGCTGCAGTAAATTGTTCAAATATTGTTTGGTTTAAATAGTTATTACAAGGTATGAAGGTTGATATCAAAGAACCAGTTGTTATATTTTGTGACAATACAAGTGCAATAAACATTTCAAAGAATCCTGTAATGCATTCCAAAACCAAGCACATTTCTATTAAATATCACTTTGTCAGAGAATTGGTGTAGGACAAGGAAATCAGATTAGAATATATTCATACAAAAGAGCAGATTGCAGACATTTTCACCAAGCCATTACCCAAGGATGCATTTGTGTATCTAAGAGGTAAGTTAGGGGTCATTCCCCTATCCGAGGCTCACTAAATACAGTTTTAGTGATGCATCAACCAGAGCATGATTGAAAATCAACAAGTTGATGCAGCATATTCAAGGAATCATTTCATATGAATCAGTACTTGAGGTACACTAGTTTACACCAGTAACATGTGAATTGTCTTTGGCATGTGTTGTCAAAGAGGGAGTGTCTTTGCTATGTCTTTACTTGAAGAAATTTTCAATAGTCAGGAAGAGTTTTTAAGAAAAAGGAAGTTTGCTAACAGAGGGAGATTTGAATCTGAACTGAGCTAATCTTTTCAAATTTCTTATGCTATGACATATTGTGTTGCCATCAATGCCAAAGAGGGAGATTGTTGGAAACAATTGTCTGAAGAAAATTGCTACTCAAATTATGTATTGTCTTTGATGTCACACAATGTCATAGTCCGCAACAATCAGTACCTACCGAGCTCAGTTGGTCTGCTTGTCAAAGAAAAGTTAGCATTTACCGAGCTCACTTGGTTGTCAAAGGAAAGTTAGCATTTACCGAGCTCACTCGGTTGTCAAAAGAAAGTTAGCATTTACTGAGCTCACTCGATTGTCAAATGAAAGTTAGCATTTATTGAGCTCACTCGATTGTCAGAGAAAATTTAGTGTTTACCGAGTTCACTCGGTTATCAAAGAAAAAGGATTATCAGTGTTTACCAAGTTCTCTCGGTCTCCAAAAGATTGCAAAAAATTTCATTATGGTCACCGAGCACTGTCGACCCTTGAAGGATCTTTGCAAATAAATTTTTCTTATTTTAGCCGACAGTTATACTAAGTAATGCCGATTTGACCAATCCAAAATCATATAAATAAAAGGTCAAGTGTGAAAAATAAACAAGAGACAGAGAAGAAGATATATAGAAGAAAGATAGGAAAGGTGTGTTCGAAATTGTTGAGGAGCAGCAGAGTTATATTCGATTAGGAAGGATCTCACTTATACAGAACAGAGATCTGTAATCAGCAAGGCAGTTGCATTATTATACAGGTCATTTTCATTGTTACATTTTTATCATTGTAACAGTGAATTCTAAATCTCTTAACCGAGTTGGTTTAACAACCATATTGTAAATCCTCTAACAAGGTGACAATTCCATTGAATTGTTCTCAAGACCTCTTACCAGGCCACTCCTAGCAGGGTGATTAAATCCTCTAACAAGGTCACACCTAACAGTGTGTTTTGTAACCTTTTACCGGGTTGGCTTCTAACCGGGCATCACTTCAGAAAAGTTAAAATCAGTATCTAGATACATTTGGTGGTTTTTACCATATTGGGTTTCCACGTTAAATCTTGTGTCTCTTGTGTTCTTAATAGTTATCTTAATCATATACAAGTGGTGATGAATATCAAATAAATAATTCTGCTAATACTCTTTGCATCTACTGAGTTACTGCAATCTATTTACTAAGTGTTAAACAGAGAATATTCATTAAGATATCCTAAGGGATCTGGAAAGAATTAATTTAAAATTGTTTTGTGGTTGATTGATTCACCCCCCCTTCTCAGTCACTTCATCCATATTCCATCACACCCATAAAAAATTATCTGTGTAACTCAAAGAGAAAGTGGATGACGCCTTGATAGTGGACATAGAATCCGGTGAGGACTTGGCTCTTCTCATTAAAAGAACCAGTGTGAGGATTCGACGCTTTGGTATAACCGCTCCAACAGTGCAAAAGGACCCAAAGAAGCACAGTAGATTCTATGCAGGAGTTTCTTCACTTGCACAAAATAGACAGCAGAGGAGGAAATGAGGAGGGGTGTGAATTGACTCATTACCATAATGAGTGTCGTAATAGGGTTACTAACATTTCTTAGATTCACTTTAGTTAATTTGGTGATGTACGCTTTAATGGGATCTGCGATGAGTTCAATTTGCCCATAGATTCCCTTGTGTTACTTAATTATTCTTTGTTCAATGCCCATTTGTGTGGCTACCCTTGGATAGTTGATAACTTACATTATTATATTTGCATTGTGTGTGTAGTGCACAATCAAGGCATTTTGGTTTGTGGTACATTTTTATCATGTTACTAATTAATTTTTTTATTTTGTTGCATATTTTAGTGATGATTCATTATATTACCATTCTATATAATAGTAATTTTAATGAAATTATTGGTGATATGTCAATAGTATGATGCACTACCAAAGGCTTATGTTGTTTATGTAGAATATTTACCTTTATTGGCATCAACTTAAACTCTGATTCACATTTAATTTTTTTTAGTGGCATTATTTGTAGTATAGTACTCTCAATAGGTGCATATATATTTTTGGCACTATAAGGTGGACTTTTTACGTGTGTTCATGTGCATCGCTTTGTTTGGGTCCTAGTTTAACTATTTTTTGTTATGATATTTGATATGTCTTTCTCCTAACCATTGGAGGTATGTGTTTTTCTATTAAGATAACACATTGTGTGCTTAGGCAAATTAAATTTCCTAATTACTATGGCAAGTGAAGGGCATCGAAATGCTATTACTAAAGCAACCTAACGGAAAATGTTTTTGTTTTTCACTTAGTGAGGTTTCAAATCCATTCTCACCATTTTTTGTAACATCTTTCCTAGGACTATAGTATATTCATGGGTATCATTATACATGATCCATGTAGTAAAATTTTGTATTTAATCACTTTATATTGATGTTCCCCCTTTGCATCTCGGAAATAAGTTTTAATGATTCTTTTTGTATTGATTTTGTTGTAGATCGGGTAGAAGACACTATAGACCAGCTTTTTGGCAGCCTAATAGTGGAGGTATAAAGTACCTATATGCCCTCCTGTTCTCATTCCTTATTTACAGAAATTGATAGTATGGAAACTTGTGTGAGTCCCAATAAAGTTGAATCCTCATTAACCAACTATAATTGCACGGTTCAGATGTAGGGATGGGCAAATAGAAAGATGCTCCCACACAGCTAAAGGGTAGGGAAAAATCCACCAAGCGTAACCCTATCAATACATGTTTAGGAATTTCATATGCTCCCACACAGCTAAAGGGTGGGGAAAAATCCACCAAGCATAACCATGTCAATACATGTTTAGGAAATTCATAGTTTGATAGCCCAGGAAAGTGTGCAATATCAACCAACTCATCCGGTCACAGGGAAGGACCTTCTTCAATGGAAGCACCGTTGCTATGAGTAATAGATACTGGTGGTGTGGTGCGGGGGACCAAGAGTGGAAATAATTGACCAAAATTCATATTTGGCTTTAGTACAATCATATAACTATGATATCGTTGAAGTTGGAGGCTCCTGAAGAAAACAACAAATGGATTTTGTTGCAAAATGCAGAAGTGCGGAAGAAAAATAGTGAGTTGGCTAGGTTGTTTGTAGAGTTGAGGGAGAAGAATGTGAAGGAGGAAGAATTTCTTGAATAATAGTTGATTAGTAGCAATGTCAAAGCAGTGCTTGCTGCTAACAAGAAGATATTTTCTAAGTCAACTACTAAGTATGATGTGATGCTAGATGTTTGGAGATGTCACTCAGATGTCTGGAAGGTGAAATTCATGGAGGCAGTCGAATTACCTCTTGATTGTCTCTAAGAACCTATTCCATTCATGCCAAATCATCGTGGATGTGGAGGGAAGTCAACATGTTGATAGCTCTATCTATGTAATACAATGCGCTCTTGATAGGCCGTGTGCTATTCATTTTACTGACAAGACCCACTTGTATAGAGCAATGCAATCACAAGTGATTGCAAATATGTGGACTTTAAAATTTATGTATATGTAAATAAGGGACAGCAAGGCTAATTACAGTCATCATATCTCTTCCCTGAACACTGATCTTGAATACATAAAATAGACAATTATTGTTAATGAAAAATTTACACCTCCCGCCATGTCTTTTATGTCCATGGATTGCACATATACTTTTCAATTGTATTCTTTGGCCATTTATCTTAAACTTAAAAAAGGTGTTTATTATATGTAAAATATTGGAAATATTTTTTATTCTTCTAAGTAACCATATGCAGCAGGCACACACTTCTCTCTATGCTATGTGCATTTTTACATTTTTTAACTGGAAAGAATTACATTGGATTTGCAAGTGATGGAAAATATGTGGACTTTGAAATTTATGTATATGTAAATAAGGGATACCATGGTCAATTACAGTCATCATACCTCTTCCCTAAACACTGATCTTGAATACATAAAATAGATAATTATTGTTAATGAAAAATTTGCACTTCCCACCATGTCTTTTGCATCCATGCTTTGCACATATACTTTTCAATTGTATTCTTTGGCAATTTATCTTAAACTTAAAAAAGGTGTTTATTATTTATAACCAATTTGGAAATATTTTTTATTCTTCTAAGTAACCATATGCAGTAGGCACACACTTCTCTCTGTGCTATGTCCATTTTTGCATGTTTTAACTGGAAAGAGTTACATTGGCTTTGCAAACTTGACCATGATTTTTAAATTAACACTTGTATAGCCATATTGTTCTATCTTATTTTGCATGGATTGGATATGTATTAATGCATTATCTATTTGCATGTTCTCCCTTCAAGTAATCTAGGGGATTTTGCAAGTAGGTATTTGCATCATGTCTAGATTTCCCCAATGCCAATCTCTCAGGCCCTTGCATATGGAGTCATTTAAAAAACACTCATTATATGATAGTTTATGTAGAAAAACTATGGATGTAATTTATTTATTCAATCACAACAGTTATTTTCCGTTCTTGTGTGCCTTTAAAAAAATTATTATGCGGCTTGTCTAAACTTTTTTTCCTTCGAAAGGCATGTACATGATTATTAGTTGGAAAAAAGCTTCATAAGTGTAACTAAAATGGCTGTTATTGGGTGACCTTCCATATCATGTATAGTATTGAAGTTTTTAAATCACACTTTTACCAGATATATGGAAAACTTAATGAGAATCCCTATAGATTCACCATATTTATAAAACCTCGATGCTGCATACAGACACCTTTTGGGTTGATGAATGAATCACACTCCCACACGACTACTACTCAGATAACCCCACCATTCCTACAACATACTATGTTGTAGCTTCTCAAGGGTGGGCAAAAAGATCGATGTGGGAGAAACCATTATCACTGTTGGTGTTTCAAAATGACTTACACTCAAAGGCTGCCAATATAACTTCACACTAATGTTAAGTAGTGGTTAGTTCCAAATATATGATGGGATCTGAAGGTTAGTGGACCAACTATATGGACAAGAATTCTCTCTACACTTCTAGTTCTGCAAAACCAAGGCGGGTACACCTAATCGAGTGAACATAACAATTTTACAATTGCAAGGATGGATTCAATACAATAGATAGATAACAAGAAAGTACTTAATGATAAACAAGCATTCATTGACTGTCCATTGTTATGAAAGAACATCTAACCTCTCACTGGAATAATACTTAAATATTTCAGCTGGTTTTTACTTTAAATTTATATATTGTAACAACCTTGATGAATATGTACCAATAGGAGATATATTTTCTCAGATCAGTGTCTTATCCATTGGCCAATAATTCTAAAAGAAAAGGATACAAATATAGGAAGGAATCACATATTCATAGCCATAAATGCATCCAGCCAAATTTTAGAGTAATATTTAGTTTACTTACTAATTAAATCATATTGATTTAATTAGTTAAGTTATTACTCTTTAGTACTTAAGCTTTCTCTTAGGTGCATTAATAATTAATTATTTTATTAATTATTAATGTGCAACCTAGCTTTTTTAGGCTTTAGGGTTTTTTTCACCTTTATAGGTTGAACCATGTAATTATTTTTTCATTAACTTGGATCATAATTTTGCTCTCACATTTTGAGTAACTTCTGAGTTTTGCCTTTTGCTTCTTTCTACTTCTCTCTTATAATAGGTTATTTGCATGCAAGTATTCTTAGTGTTCTATGGATTTTTATCTCTCAAATCCTACATGGTATCAGAGCTCCCCTGTTGCTACCTATTCTAGTGTTTTTGAAGCAAGTTTTGAGGTTAAGGGTTTCAAGTTTTTGAAGAGTTTTTTATTGGATCTTGGGAAATTTTTTATTAGAGGCATTTTGGACTGAAATTGACCTCACCAATGGATTCAAAGGATCATTTAGATGAATTTTGATATAAAATTCAACCACCTTTGGGTACCGGAGCAATTTGTGGCAATTTTTTATGGAACCAGGGCCATATGAACCTGACATGCTTCTCGAGGTGTGAGACACTAAGATTTGAGCGCAGAAGGTATGAAGGTAAGTTTTTTCTACATAGGTGGTTTTGACTACTTAGTGGGCGGTTTATGGTGCCGCAAGGGGTTTTTTTGAAAATTTTGAAAGTTTCAGCATTTTTAGAATCTGTGCCACCCATTTTTGAGAAATTTTGGCATACGGTATCGAAAATCGAAGTGTGATATATCATTGGAAAGCTCTTTTCGATCCTGATCCAACCATGCTAGTTTAATTTTCAAATTTTGCTATTTGATCAGTTTTTTTTGGCATCAAAGTGGAGGCATCTAAAAATTAGGTTTTTTCCTTATTTTTTTGTGCTTACATACTTATTTAAAGTGTACGGGAGATAGTATAATATTTTGTGGGGGGGTGCAAATTCTCTTTCTGTCATTTATTTCAAAGAGACGCTTCTACTTCTATCTTCTTTCTCTCAATGGCGAACTCTTCTGTCGCCCGCCTTACACCTCACAACTATCACACTTGGAAAGGATAGATGACCAAATTGCTTATGGCAAAAGGGTTATGGTCATGCCTTGATGAGGCTCAGCCAGTTCTACAGCAGCCTTATGAGGCTCTTATGCAGAGAAATAGGATGGATGAGGCAATGGGCCTCATTGCAATGAATATCTCAGATGCGTTGTTGTTCCACCTGGATGGTTTGACCACACCCACGGATATGTGGAACAAGTTTTCCACCTTGTTTGGCACAATGAATCAGTTCAGGGTTCTCCAGATAGATGCAGAGTTCACCTCCTTGGTACTTGAATCATTCACCAGCATTGAGGACTTCTTGATGAAGTTCAAGTCCCTTTGATCTATTTTACAGGTTGTTGAAAAGATGAAGTCAAATGATGAGTGTATCTTTCTGATACTCTCAAAGCTTCATGACCCTTATCAGATTTTCACATCTACCTTCTACTCCACTATGGATGCATTAGGTGCACGACATGTGATGCCCTCTTTTGAGACCTTCTGTGATAGGTTGACTCATGAGCAGTCCAAGCTCAATCAGATGGATTCACTTATAGGTTCATAGTCATAGGCAGCTTGCCAAGACACCTCAGGATACACAGAAGCAGAAGCTAAAGCAGATATCTAATTCCTCTTCTCAACACTCTACTAGCCCACCATCTTCTTCTAGGAAGGAGAAATAGAAGACTGAGAGCCCGACATGTTCCTATTATCAGAAGGGGCCTCATGATGAGTCACATTGTTTTTAGAAGAGATTTGATGGCTATGAGAAACAAATTGCAGATTTGCAAGCTCTTCTTTAGAAGAGCATTGTTTCCTCTCCATGTTCTTCTACCTCACAGGGGTCTACTTTTTAGTCTTCTACCTCATCTTCGACCTTTAAACAAGATTTTGGATATGGTCATGCATTATGGGCTTCCGTTGCATCCCCTTCACAGGTCCCTTGGATACTGGACTCTGGTGCTTCTCATTATATGGCATCTTCTCTAGAGATCTTCTCTTCTTTTGAGGCTTCTCTGATTCCTCACATTCTCATGGGGAATAACATTGTTATGCTAGTTTGCAGAAAAGGTTCTATAGGCATTTAGGATGGTACATTCAATAATGTATTGTATGTTCCATCTCTATCTACAAATCTTCTCTCGATTTATCAGATTGCACTCAGTGGGTCAAGGAAGATAGTTGAGTTCATGACAGATTTAGTCTTCATCCGAGATAGTGTGACAAAAGGCATTATTGCTACAAGGACAGTTGATTATTCCACTTGTCTCTACACCTTTTCACATTTTGGTTTACCATCTCCATTATCAGAGCACAGATCTCCTCTTCCATGAGTGCATCATGTGGGGTAGATAGGTCACTTGAACCTCTATGTTGTTCCTGAGACCACTTCTGTGACTACCTCACCACATCTTGTTGAGGTTTCCTCTCTTCAACAAGACTCTTTTTCAGCACTGCCAGACCCTCCAGCTCCATTCATCGAGCCACCAGGTGCAGTTGTTGAGGATTCTAGAGAGGATATTCATCTCCTCTCTCCTGATAGTGTCAGCGCACCTGTTATACCACCTACATTGGTGATTCACTTTTAGGATTCTCATGTCTACTCCTTTGAGCATTAGCTCGGCCTTCCAGTGACACCTCATCTTTCGAGGTTACCTCTTCAGTGTTCACTACCTTTCACTCCCTTGTATTGGAGTCATGGTGGTTTGTTCATCAATCCATGGGTTCTTTCATTCTGGGGGGCTTGGGAGCCTTGACCCTCTCTCATGAGGGGGTTGGCAGCACGCATTGTACTTATGGCTTTGAGAGAGTCTCTTGAAGTCATTTTTTTTTTTCATTTTCTTTTTTTTATATCTCTTTTTGTAGAGGAGTCTTTCCCACTAGGTTTTCTCCTTTGCCTCTAATTTATAGAGATTTCCTTGTATTGGGTACCTGATCAGGCCTTGTTGCTAGGACCCATTTCTTGCTTTCATAGCTGTGCTAGGTTAGCTTACCCCCTGCGCTTAGCTTAATAGGGGGTGTTAGAGTAATATTTAGTTTACTTACTAATTAAATCATATTGATTTAATTAGTTAAGTTATTACTCTTTAGTACTTAAGCTTTCTCTTAGGTGCATTAATAATTAATTCTTTTATTAATTGTTAATGTGCAACCTAGCTTTTTTAGGCTTTAGGGCTTTGTTCACCTTTATAGGTTGAACCTTGTAATTCTTTTTTCATTAACTTGGATCATAATTTTGCTCTCACATTTTGAGTAACTTCTGAGTTTTTCCTTTTTCTTCTTTCTGCTTCTCTCCTGTAACATGTTATTTGCATGCAGGTATTCTTGGCATTCTATGGATTTGTATCTCTCAAATATTACACCAAAACCCTCACTATGTACAAAAAATCCTTGTCCAAAAATCATTGATTCATCTTACATTTGTCAACTCTTTATTTCTTCATTACCATGTGGACACATAGATGTCTAATCTGAGATATCTTTCGTGGGATAACTGCTACAAATTTTCCACGTAGAAGTGGACTATGCATCTTGCATTTGATAGTGGGATCAAAGCATCCACTAGTTTTGCCATCGGTCTAAATTATCTTATCGCTAGAAAATTTTAGACTGATGTGGTAAACTTCTATTGGGGTAACTTTAAGATTATTTTACAGAATAGTTAACCCTTATTTGTTTCATCTTGGTTGCACAAATTGATTTAGAGATGTAGAAAATAGTAAGTGTGCAAGTCCACAGTCAAAAACATCAAGTATTTTCTGTGAAGTTTGTCCCAGTTACCTTATTCACAAGATGTCTACATAGGAATCATCTTTTTAAGATCAACGACTAAGCTTTAGTCATGCATGCATGATTAAATATAAGATGGATGAAATGATAAGTGCATAGGTGTAGACAAGGAAACTGTTATATGTTTTTGACATGTTCTATTTTAAGTGTGCAAGTGTGATGTCCTATTTTGTTTGTCGCCAGTCAGAGTGTGGATGATGATTTTTGGTAAATAGTAATGTGTAGCCATGATACACAATACTTGTTTAAATGTAGTTTTTATCAGGATAAGGCAGGCAAGGATGACGAATAGAAACTAGACACTTCAGATAAGGAAATGATAATTGTATATCATCTGATTTGGACAGTTTGTAATGCAACAACCTACATAACCTGGAATGTTGAGTCAAAATTGTTATATACCATACTGTAACGATAGAAGTGACCTATCCTACATATGAACATGATGGGATATATATTTTCCTTTGTTAAGTATATGATTTATATCTAAAATTGTGGTAATACTTCCAGAAAATATCTGTAATCATATGGAGTGCACTTGTCCCGAGCTAGACTAGAGGTCTTTGTAACTCCATTCTTTCATACCAGTGCCCACACTAAATGGAGTTTTTACTTTTGAATTTATAAAAACAAAATAAAATTTATGGCTCTTACCTCTTAAATTATGCAAAAAAAATTGTGATCAATACATGCAAACTGAATCTCTTGGATAAAAAGAAAATAAATACAAGACTAAATAATTTTGACAATAGCCTGTTCATCTTATATTTCAAAAATAGATAAAATAACATATTTCTCAAATCCACTTATTATGTCAAAACTATGAGTGCACCACTTAAGCATATGAGCTCAACACTTCTAATTTCTCATACAAAGTTGGTTCATTGACTATAGGATACTTGTGTGTATTTTATGATATCTTTACATTGAAAGATACACCTCTTCATATTTTTCTTTCCTATCCATCATTGCTATCAACATAAATAATCATGCTACCTATTTCATGATTTGTTGTAATGATTGGTTTTATTTAAGCACAACAGATGAAATAGCTAATTTCATTGATTAAAAATAATACCTTGAAACTACATATAGAACCCTTAATGCAGAATATCTTATATATTCAAGTGCAACTACCAAAAATTGTCCATTTACAACAGCACCAATGAGAAGTGTTGGGAGAATGGGTGACTGGTAGAACACATTACATAGTCAAGCACGAGTG
Organism: Chamaecyparis obtusa; assembly: GCA_027943335.1. NCBI lineage: Eukaryota > Viridiplantae > Streptophyta > Pinopsida > Cupressales > Cupressaceae > Chamaecyparis > Chamaecyparis obtusa. The sequence goes on from BSBK01008448.1 coordinate 690,326, forward strand.
CAAAACATTGTCTATTACCACTGGCAGAAACACAAAGTTCTATGCGAATGGGGGAGCAATTAAGAGGTACGCAATTATTCATCCATAGAAAACTAAAATATAAGTATGGGACTAGCTGAGCTCCATATAAAATGCACTAAAATCTTAGAAAAAATAGAAACAAAATTACATAAATGCCCAAAGCACACTACTTTTTTGGAAAAGTTATTTGTCAGTTTAAAATATAGAGCATGCAGACCATCAATATGAAACATAATCATGTTCGTGAAAATCCATTGTGATATAATCAACGATGTGAGCATGGCCATCGCAACATGATCCCATGGAATCTCAAAGGCAAACTCTGACTGCATCATATCTTGAAACCTTCCATATAGTCTAGGACAATGAGATTAGTTAGAAAATGGGCACATACGTTAGAGAGTAAGTCACTGGGTAATAGGTGTTGGGCCTCTCGCCTACTCTCAGTCTCTACCATGGTGCATAACATGACTATCCTCAAAAATCATCCAAGCTAGCACATAATGACAGACCAAATTATTCTTTCCTGGACCCGCATATCTTGTCGCTCAAACGAATATGAAAGATAAAACCACCATGTATTTATTGTAATTGTCAAATCACATTTGCTCATGCCATCCGTGCAAACTATCATCTCAATCCCCCTCCACCTGGAGTCAGCATCAATGTAGTGCTTAAAATAGACTCTGACTCTTCACCTTCTTCAATCGGATCCCTAATTGGGCCTACATGCCAACCTCCCACTCCATCTCATTCAACTACACCCATGGAGGGGAGTTCATCTTTAGGCTCAGGCCATCTACTATTATGGAGAAGCCTTTCCTGATTCTACCACTTCAAACACTAGATCTTGATCAAAAAATCCCATACACTCCATATGAGGCATTTCAAACCCTAACTCCTCCACTTCCACCTCCTACACACTTTGAAATTGTAAAAGAAATTTAACTCGAGCCACTGTCCAATGAAAGATCACTTCCTTCTTTCAAGTTAGGTGGAGGGTTGAGTGAAGATATATGAATGTAGGCATGCAGGGAGTTGATTGGTGATGATAAATTCATAAAAAAATGGAGTTCAAATAGTTTATTCTCCAATAAGAGGCCATCAACCTAGTTGATAGTAGGGGACTAAAATTTCAATCGTTGAGTGAAGAGGAGTAGTCAAAAGTAAAGGATGAAGTGCTGAAAAGGGTAGAAGAAAAGATGGCAACAATGACTTCGGAACATGGGAGAGAAATTATAGCACAAAGTGGTATTCTTCTTTTGGAAGGTTGTGATATTTCATCTACCATTGCATTTGATAGCCTCATGAGGAGGTAGGATCTTGATCTCTCTAACCTCTCGCTAGACCAAGAACAGAGCCTAGTATTTGGCTCTGCATTTGATGATGACCTTGATGTACTTTCTATTTGGTCCTTGTATCCCAATACCAAAAAGCCATCGATGATTTTCTTAGGATAAATATTATAGACAATTTCTTATGAGAAAGTCTTTTGAATTTTTGGGTGTAAAAGCAACTAGTTTAGTTTTTAATGTGGTAAAGATGTCGCACATGTTTGCATCATGGGAAGAGGATAGGATTTTAGCATTGGAGGCTAGGAATAAGAGGCTTTAAGAACAACTGTAGATAGTGTGTGGAGTTCCTAATGAAGGGATTCATAGTGACAAAGTTGATAAATTGAAGAGTACAATTACAACATTAAATGTTTAGAACCAGAGATTACAAGCCAAATTAAAAAAGGCCATTATAGATGCTCAGTCTAGTGATGCCAATAACAATGCACTATGTTGTGTCATTTAGTGCAAGACATACATCCTTACAAATAATGTAGAAGAAACATGGAATGTTTTTGTAGAGTTTGTCAAGTTTCAGAATAAACATTTGCAGTGGCAGTAGTTTTTGGCATGGTCACTATCAAAGTTGAACAAGTTGATAAGGGGCTTTAAATTCTATTATGAAAGGTTTTGACCTTGTGTTCTTTTTGACCTTGTGGTTTTTTTTGAGTAGAAGTTCATTGTTTTGTCCCAATAGTTCTCCAAGAATCAGTTATACACCTAGATGATGAGGACAGAACTTACATATTTTTATAGTCTAACTGATTGCAGGATGCCCTCCATTTAAGCTGACCACAAAGAGGGAGAGAAGATAACAAAAATTCAAAAGACATTCTTTACTTGGTAGGCTGAAATTCATAGAATGCGAGATACTACCCTTGTATCATTAAGAGCCAATGAAGCTAGAAAAATGAATGAATTTGATAATCAAATTGAGGACGTGGTTAGAATCCATCACAGATGGGTTAGACTTGTTAAGGAAAAGACAGAAATCTATGATACAAAGTATATCCATCATCTTAGATCCATGCACCATTTGAAAGAGGGAGGGCTAATTAAGGAAAAAAAACATCTGGAGGATCGTTTCAATATCCAATTTGAAACGACCTCTGCATTGATGCAAAAAAGGTACGGTGAGTTTATAGAGTGGGATAAAACATTTTGGGAGTCCCATTTAAAAAATGTGAAAGCTATTAAAGATGTTGAAATAATTGGATGCAGGATTTGAGAGAAGTTGAAAGAATATGAGAGAAGATGGCTACGTAGTGATAAAGCCACACAAGAGGTTAGGATTCTGATACAGAAACATAAATAATTCATCGAATCTCTAAAATCAGAGATGAACAATTTCAATTGTCTTTTAGATGTGTTCTTTCTCGACCTTTACACTGAGATTGGACACATGAGAGGTGCAGCCGAGTGGGTAGAAGAGTGGAGGAAAATGGTGGACGAGGACTTCAAACAGACAAACATTTTTGATCCCACACTTCAAAAGATCCACTATGTCATGGATAAGTTCATAACCATTGAAATGGATATAAGGTAAAGCATAATTCATGTGGTGACATACAAATCTGATGAATATATGGAGCATTTATCTATGGTCGAATGATGGGTTCAAAAGGGATAATCTTTATAATGTTTTGAGTTTAAAAGTTTTGTTAAAGGTATTAATTATTTTGAAATGACATTAAGAAAATACAATGGCCTTTCTCAGAAGGTTCATATAAAAATCATACGTGTAAATGTGAAAGAGAGGATGAATTGATTGCAATGAATATAATGTAGGTTCTCTATAGTTCATACTGTCCTTCATGGAGGCTTTCTTATGATAATAGTTTGTGTAAGATTTTAGTTCAAGAAGGTCAAGTGAGTTTCTATGGTTTTGCGTGACAAGTCATTATGGAAATAAATGGACTGACATCAATTGTGTATTCGCATAATTAGAGAAATTACAATTCTTGTTATAACTTATGTATTTGGGTCTATCAAATAAGGGTTGAACTCAACTGATTGAATTTGGCTATTTACCTTTCCTTTTCCTTTTCTATTTTCTATTTTTTTTTTTTCTCCTCGCTTTCTTTCTGTGGTCGTGCACCATGCTTCACCCAAGCTGGTGATGTTGTGTTTCATCACGTTATTGTTTTATATCATTTGTATTTGGATTATTTGTAGCCTATTAATTCATATTAGCTCTTCAAATGAGCCCCGCTAGTTTTAAGATTCTAAATCTACTTGATGTGGTTTGATGGCTTGTTGGGTAGGCTAAGTTGTTTATTTAGATGCAGATTTTGTATGTATTTTTTTATGACTCTTAATATTCATATATGTGGGGCTTTGGTGGCATATATATATTTCTATTTAGAGGCTAGGTTAGAATAGGGCATATTCATTTTGTAAACATAAAAAAAAAATATAGAGATATTCGTGGAACGTCTTTACTTATGTGTCTCCGGGGATTTCTATTTGGTTCAAGTTTATATTGTTTAATGATTATGGATGTCTTGAAAGTTAATATCTTGAGCATTATTCTTTGGGATAAATAGATTGTGTTTTGGAGAATGTGTTCGCAGTATCCTTTCTTTTATCTCATAACTAGGTTTTGTTATCTATGATGGCTTCATTATTGCGCCCATCTATTATGGTTAGTTTGTATGCTTATTAATTGTAAAGTGATTAATTTGAATTTGAGATTGACTCATCGTTGATCTTTTTTGGAGGTAAGATTTGATGTCTTCTATAGAGATATCTGCTAGGTTTATTCAATTTTTCTAGAACAAAGTTGTGTGACCAAGCCAATTACTCTTAATATGGACAACAGATGTGTAGTCGAAGAAAATCTATGGTTTTGTAGTATATATTTTATCAATTTATTTATGGATAGAGTCACGGTATGTATGAGATGTAAGTTATGTGATGAATAATTGCATTTCTAAATATTTATTGAACCAGATACATATTTAGACATACATAGATCATATCCCTCACACATACTAATGTGTCCAAATATTACTTTTCTTTTTCTCTGTTTACTCAAAGTGATGGATAATTAAATTATTACATCTTGAATTATGTTAGTATCTAGGAAGGATTTATGTGGGTGATGATTTTTGGTAAATAGTAATGTGTATTTAGGACACACGATGCTTGTTTAAATAGAGGTTTTATCAGGATAAGTTAGCCAAGGATGACGAACATAAACTAGACACTTCTGATAAGGAAATGATAATTGTATGTCATCTGATTTGGATAGTTTGTTATGTATCAACCTGCATAACCTAGAATGTTAGGTTAGAATTGTTATATACCATATTGTAACAGTAGAAATGACCTATCTTGCATATGAACACGATAGGATATGTATTTTCCTCTGTAAAGTATGTGATTTATTTTTGAAATTGTTGCAAGGCACCTGAAGGTTATGTAACTAAGTGTTATGCATGTATAGTAACAAAAAATATTTGTAATGATATGGAATGCACTTGTCCTAGGCTAGACTGGAGGTCTTTGTAATTCCATTCTTTCCTACCAATTTTTGCACTGAATAGAGTTTGTAATTTTGAATTTATAAAAATAAAATAAAATTTATGGCTCTCGCACCTTACTTTATGAAAAAAAATTGTTTTCATTGCTTGAGATTTTTTTCGTGTTTATGAGCCTTTGTAAGGACCGTGATATGTGCAAATCAAATTTCTTGGATAAAAAGAAAAATAAATACAACACTAAAGAATTTTGACAACAACCTGTTCATCTTATATTTTGAAAATATTTAAAGTAACATATTTCTTAAATCCACTTTTTATGTCAAAATTATGAGTGCACCACTTAAGAACATGAGCTCAACACTTCTTCTAATTTTTCGTACAAAGTTGGTTCGTCGAATATACAAGACTTGTGTGTGTTTTATGATATATTTACATTGAAATATACACCTCCTCATATTGTCCTTTCATATCCATTGTTTCTATCAATATAAATAATCATGCTACATGTTTCTCAATTTGTTGTAATAGTTGGTATTATTTAAGTACAACAAATGAAACAACTAATTTCATTGATTAAAACTGATACCTTGAAAAATAAGTATAGAAACCTTGCAAAGTATCATACATATTCAAGTGCAACTTCCAAACATTGTCCATTTACAACACCACCCATAAGAAATGCTAGGAGAATGGGTGACTGGTAGAACACATTACATAGTCAAGCGCAAGTACAAAACATTGTCTAGTACCACCGGTAGCAACACAAAGTGTTGAGAGAATGTCAGATCAATTATGGGGTATGAAATCATTTGTCCATAAACAAATGAAACATAAATATGGGACTAGCTAAGATCCATTCAAAATACACTAAAACCTTAGAAAAAATAGAAACAAAATTACATAAATACCCAAAGCACATTGCTTTCTTGGCAGAGTTATTTGTCAGTTTAAAATATAGAGCATGTAGATCATCAATATGAAACATAATCATGTTTGTGAAAATCCATTGTGATATAATCAGCTGTGTGGGGATGGCCATCGCAACATGATCCTACGGAATCTCAAAGCCAAACTTTGACTACAGAGTATCCTGAAACCTTCCATATAGTTTAGCACAATGAGATTAGCTAGAAAATGGGCACATATGTTAGAGAGGAGGTCATTGGGTAATAGGTGTTCAGCCTCTCGCCTGCTCCCAGTCTCTACCATGGTGCATAATATGACTATCCTTGGCATTCATCCAGGCCAGTACATAATGGAAGACATACTTTTCCTTGCCTAGACCTACATAGCATGTCGCTCAACTAAATATGAAAGATAAAACCACCATGCATTTATTACAATTGTAAAATCATGGTTTCCCTTGCCATCCATGCAAACTATCATCTCAATCCCCATCCACATGGAATTAGCATCAATGTAGTACTTGACAATCATCTTGCATACTTGGATTAGGAGATCTATGATTCTGGCAACTACTGGAGACACTCCAACATGGTACTCCATAATTATGCATATATAGTGAGTACAAGAGTCAACCACATTTAAGGATGTGCATAGAAAAAAGAAATGGAATGATCAAAAGAAACATAAATATGTTTATAAATTATAAACAATCATAAAGGTATTATGGATGGTATATAATACCTCCTACATTGTGCTTCTATGACCATGTTCATGTCTAACCAATCCAAGTGAGAAATAGATGAATCAGAGAGTTTTTGCACTTGCAAAAAACTAACTAGTATGTTAGAAAAACACATCAATTTCTGATAGATATATAAAAATGTATCATAGAAAAAGGTTATCATAAAAATGATAATTGAATGTGAAGACAACAAATAGATAGAAATAATATTTTTCTAATAGGATCCCTTAAGTCCTGGACTTTCTCATATTTTTTCATAATATTGGTTATAATTTAATTGTATTAGGATTAGGGTTAAGTTGATTGTTAGATTTTAAGGGGTCATTTTATTTGGATTTTATATAAGTAAGGATTTAGCTAGGTTTAAAATCAGGGTATATATATTAAGCTTGTGAAAGCTAGAAAGTTACATAAATAATGATTTTCTTGTTGTTGTTGTTTCAAGTGGGGCCTATATAACGCATGAGCCATTACCAATTAAAAACCTTTGCAAAGAATAAGTGAGCATGATCTTCTATGTGCGGACTAATTAGCACCACCATGGGAAACTTCACCACCACTGGCACTATCATAAGATAATCTCCATTGATGATTTCTCGAGGTAGCTGCTAGTGGAGGTTGCAAATCCTAAAAAACAATTGGTGATTAAGTTTGGAGATTGCCAATAAAAAAAAAAGTAAAATAAAAAGATCTAATGCTCTCAACCATTCTAAAAGAAGGTATTTTTCTCAAAAATTAAGTGCTCACTAATAATTTCTTGAGTAGACACAGCATGCCCACCGTGTTCTACAAAATATAAGGAATCCTTCTTAGACCTCCCCCTCTTGGTGCCATTGGTGAGAAATACAAATGAATATGAAGGATAAACTTCAATCAATTGATCATTGTTAGAACCACGCGTGCATTGTCACCTCCAAGGGATGGGAACCCTACTAGCACTAAACCATGGATGCATCCAAACTATGCTCATTGCAGATGGATCTATGTTGGGAGTCAAGTGAATGGCACAACCTTGAACTAGTCTAGATCAGTCATGAAATAGCTGACACATTCTAGGAATGCTTTCTCTTGTTCATGTATTTGTGGCTTTATTTTCATCACATTTTTCAATGACCCGATTGATTCATTCCACTAATCTATTGTCTAGAGAGGCAATTGAACATCAACTACCCTTTCAGGGTAGTCTAAAGTGCATGCACCATGGCGTGCATTCTCAATGCCCATATGAGGTGGAGAACTCTCCATCTCTAATATGACTAAATTATTCTACGTGTGGATATTGCATGCATTCAAAATTCCATTTTATAAACAATCAATCAATGCACAAATCCATAGCACAATTACATCATTCAAATAAAGAGTAAATGGATAGAAAACATTCACTTGCCACTAATGCCTCCCATAGTCATGGATGAAACCTTCAATAAATGCTTGCATGTATTTCCCTACAGGGCCCAAGGACAATCACACACATAAAGGTGATCACCGCAAGGTTTGACCAAATAAAATTTTTATGACATTTGGCTTCTCACAAAGTAGAATCTTGGTCTACTTTCATCAAGAAATAAATCATCATCAAGAATTGCCTTTTCCTTCTCTATAATTTTCTCAAAACTTTGTACCTTGTAGTTCTTCATGAAACCAACATTTTCTAACTTCTCCTTTTGCATGTAGAATGGTTCCTTCTTGTAAACAATGGTAAAGTATAGATGATCCATCCAACGTGTGCATTTCTTCTGATGGTCGCAAAGGTACTGCATCTTCAATGTGCAATGGTATGATTCTATGGCAATGTTTGTGTCCTAATTTAAATGTGGAAAGTCTCTGGAGCTTTTCACCCACATTTCTATGTGTACAATGTGTTACTAGATCTAAAGGGAATGCATTGTAATTAACATAACACAAATAGAAAAATAAAAAATATTTACTCAAAAGGACAGAGATCTTTTACCTATACGGTCGTCCCCTTGAGACTATGTCTTAAAAAAATAATCTAGAAGTTGTCACTGATTAGAAAACTCATCAAAACACTCATTTAATAACCTATGAGTGATTTCCTCATTGTCACCCATTGTCATCATTATCTTTTTGAGGTATTGAAACATTGCCTTTTCTCGATCTTTTGATGCATACTTCTGCAGATTCTTCAACCATACCTGACACACATGCCAAGTACATAGAATGACATGACATTGAAAAGATTCCCTGGTGCACATGAATAGGAGTGTGACTGGTGATGATCATCAAAAAATAGGTAAAAATAATTCTATATGAAGTTTAAATGCCAGTTGAAATGGGAAGTCAAACTAAGAGATATATGAACTTACTAAATCACCTGTATCTTGGTGTTGGCATCATTAGTCAAGAATGAATTCACCATCCACTCATTTCTAGCCTCCTTTCCTCATCTACATATCACAAATAGCTACTCTTTGATGACATTGATCATGTTATGGGAGGACACCACCCATGTGATGGGAACCCCAGATTGTTGCTTGTCAAACATGACTAGCGAGTAAGGCTGATACTACAAGTGATAAAGATAACAACAATGACTACAATACATTAATGACATATAACAAATAGGAAAGACTTTTCACTAACTATAAGCACGATTGTAGATGTCTCACCCCATATTTTTTGGTGGAAAATGTGGAATCCATGGAGATTATATATTTGTGTGAGTGTTGAACCATCATATTAAGCACCATGGGGTTTTGATACCCATAATCAAAGGTGTCCCATCATTATGTGGCTGCTGCCAATAAAAGAAATTATTCTGATCCAATTGTTTCCATTTAAGGATACTAGTGGGATTATGAACATGTCTCTAGGCTCGATTGGACTTCACTCTTCTCCATGCATTCATTACATCTTTCTATGTTAGGAAGGTATCTCTCTTCTACAACATACCCAAAAAATATGGATCGGTCAGATGTCTGTCCATGATAGCATCCACACTGACATCCATTAACAATAGGTCCTCTATGTAAGCCTTTCATTCCATAGTAAGGTGAGGCACAAACTCACAATGTGGCTTGTTGCTCAAATCATTTACACCATGACAATCTATACCATCTGCATCTACGTGAAACATTTTAGTGAAACTCAAAATAGCCAAGTCAGGTCTCTCAAACATAACCTTAACATTGAAGTGGCACTGATAACCCCTTTTCTTTATAAATTGACAGACGTGTTTCTCTACTAGTGCATTGTTCCTCTTATCATTAGGCCCAAACGAACACCAGTAATTGCCTATAAAGATAGTCCTATTGTAAACCATGAATGAATTGTGATAATTTGTGATCAAAATTATAATGATGATTGTTTATACTCACACAATATATATCTTGGTTGTTTTTTCCTTTTACTCTTCATGCCTATGCTCTATATGGTTCACACGAACAAATGCACATTTCATGCCTTCCCTCTTTGACTCCCTTGCAACAAAAGCCTCAATTCCATTGACTAAAATTTTTGCACACAAGTCTGTCACCTCATCATCTTCCACACCAATTGGACCCAAATAAATTTCATTAGATGATAAAGGATGCACACCACCACCTCCATCTTGCAATTCAAGTTGTGTGAGTAGGTGCCACTTGTATTTTCTCCCCATCATGACAAACTACTAATAAAAAGTATCAAAAAAAAAATCTTGGGTTCACCGAAAACATTAAGGGCTTGTGAAAAAATTTAATAGACGCGTCTAAGCTACTTACAAAATGAAATATTGACAAAATTGAAAAAAATTGAAAACACAACCAATTTTCACAAAATTTTCACCAACATTGTGTTTTTGCGAATCTAATCAAAAAAAGTTTTTCATCTTTTTTTGTCTTTGGGGCATTTTGTAGGGACATTAGCCACCGCTTACTTGATTAAACTTAAGATGCACAAATTTTTAAGCTAGAAAATACACATTGGGAAACATCAACTATTTTATATATTGTACGTCACACCTTATTTACAAGAATTTTAACCAGCAATCATCTCCTTCAAGATCAACAACTAATTTTTAATAGAAAATGTTGTGTATTTTTGGCATCTACATACCTCACGTCATCGATGTAAGCTTTACGACCAATCCCTATGGGAAACGTTATGGACATGACTTCTATTGGGATAACATTACTTATACTATGCCGATGCATAAAGTATTGTGTGTTTTACAAGTAGTAGTTTTCGTTGTACCAAAAGATCGACATGTTAATGCCTGATACAACCACTAGACTTATAGAAGACATAGGAGGTGATTAAGCCATGTCACAAATACTGATAGGAGTGCTGAGCATTTTTCCAACAATATCCCCCTCATCATTACTTGATGGGATTCAAACCTATGACCAAGCTCTGATACCACTTCTTACAAGTAGTAGTTATCGTTGCACCAAAAGATCAACTTGTAAATGCTTGATACAACCACTAGACTTATAGAAAACACATAACTCAATGATTAAACCATGTCACAAATCTCAAGGGGAGCGCTAACTATTTTTCCAATAGTGGGATTTCACTATTGACATAACTCAGGTCATCATTGTAATATTTTGGGCCCATACCGATGGGAAATGTTATGCCCATAAATTCTATTAGCGTAACTTTATTTTTTCTTGTGCCTATACGTAACCTATTGTATGTTTTCGCCATTGACATAACTCAGGGCATCAGAGTAAGATTTTGGCCCCAACCCGATGGGAAATGCTATGGTGATAAGTTCTATCAATGTGAAGTGTTGTTTTTTCACTATCAGCATAACTCAGGTCTTCACTATATGATTTTGGACTCTTGATGATGGGCAATTTTATATTGATAAATGATAACTTCTATCGGTCTACCTTCCTATTGCTATACCACTTAATAAAGTGTTGTGTGTTTTTTGCATCTCTCAAGTGGGTCAAAAACATCCTATCATTACGCAATTGACATAACTAGCCTCTTCACTGCGACAGATTACACCCATTTCGATGGGAATTGGCACCTTAATAGCTAGACATACCATCTTGTTTTGTGAATGCAAAATGTTGTATGTAAAACTGGTGTAACTCAGCTGATTGCCTGATTACTTTCGGCCCCTTGCAATGGCCAATGTTGTGCCAAAAACATTTCTCTATTGTGGGTCCCACTTACCTATGTTGGTGAAGTTTAAGGTTTAATGGATGGTAATATTTGTCAAGATCAAAGGCTGATTTTCAATCACGCTTGTGTGATTAATTTTAGTATATGTTCGCGAGGTTTAAGGTTTAATGGGTAGTAATATTTTTCAAGATCAAATGTTGATTTTCAATCGTGCTTGTGTGATTAAATATATGTTGATGAAGTTTAAGGTTTAATGTGTGGTCATATTTGTCCACATCAAATGCTTCTTTTCAATCGCGCTTGCGTGATTAAATATATGTTCGTGAAGTTTAAGGTTTAATGGGCAGTAATATTTTTTGAGATCAAACAGTGCTTTTCAATTTTGCTTGCACGATTAAATATATATTGGTATAGTTTAAGGTTTAATGGGCGGTAATATTTTTTCCATATTTGTCAAGGTGGACAAAATGGTAAGTGCGTAGGTGCGGGCTATTCTCTATTTTCGCTATTCGAATCACTTTTTCTTTGGTGAGATAGATTACAACCATTCCAATGAGCATTATTACCATGGTAGCTAGAGGTAACATTGTTCTTGTTTTGCAAATGGAAAATACTATATGTAAAATCGGTGCAACTTGGGTGATTGCTTCATTACTTTTGGCCCCTTGTCATGGGCAATGTCCCGTCGATATGTTTTCTCTACTGTCGGTCCCACTTACCTATTTTAGAAAACTTTAATGGGCAGTCATATTTGTCAACATCAAATGTTTCTTTTCAATCATGCAACCATGATTAAATATGTAATACCCCAAAAATGGGCTACAGGTTCATTAACCTCCTATATGAACACATCGAATGAAATCGACATCATTTAGTCCTAACCTAAGGCACATCTGAGTATCATCGAATCTTAATTGATTATCTTAATTCTGCACCAGGGAATATTCATAGCAATATTCCTAATTATCTTAATTATCTTTGATTTAAAGATTATTTGGTGATAAATCCTATTTATCCTAAGGTTTAATTAGTTGAATATTTTGAATATTTAATTAATTAGATTTAATTCTACCACTTAATTATTTTATTAAATTCAATTCAATTTATTCCTAAGTTGTATTATTTAATTTTGACAATAAATCAAAAATCTTATGACTAATTGATTAAATTATTATTTAATTAATTAATATCAGTTGTCAAATTTAATAATATAGTTTCGAATAAAAGTTTGATTTAATAATTGATTGACACATAAATCAGTTATTTTAATTCAAAAATCAGTTAAGTTGAGAATAAATCACTTTATTTAATTAAATAATTCATAATTAATTGTGCACATTCTAAGAGCAATTAAACTATAAATCAGAAAATCAATGCAAGTTGTTAACTTTTGGAAACTCAACATCTATTTTGAGTTCAAAGCTGATCTAAAACTTCTGATTTGAGTTAAAAAGCTATTTTTGCATGATTTACATGATTTTGTGAGTTAATTATCTCTGATTCCTTGTTAACTCAAAAATCAACCTGAGTTCATCAAGAGTGATTTATGGCTTTTCTCATGCACCTCCAAAGCGCTAGATTTCTATGGAATCAAGGATTCAGCTCTTCATTTGGGTTCCACAAAATTACATCCTCATGCTGTCGAATTGGAGGCCAAAGAATTCATCTTTGCGAATCCAAGCTGTTGTGAGATTTTCATTATTTCTGAGCATTCATATCATTTAGAATATCATTGTTAGATCAATTGCATATCATTTTTTATCTAGCATAGATTCATATCAGTTTTTCATTCATAATTGCACAGAAAATCCAAAAATATAGATTAAGTTGCATTCATTCCATATCTAGATTTTGCATTCAAATCCTTCGTTTAGGTGTCGTCAATGTCACTGGTCTCAGTCTAATCTAAGAAGATCATACTCGCACCTACTAGAAGGTAGTAAATCACCTGGTTAGTTTAGTTTTAATTACATCCACGATTTTGATTTTGTGAACCTCTAATATTTTACTGAGGTGTTGTGTCTACAGCTAGGTAAAAAATTCACACACATTTTTGGTGCCCACCGTGGGGCCCTGAAATGGGTTTCCATTCCATTTCCATCAATTTCCATTCCATTTCTATCAATTTCTATCATTTTCTTGTTGTTTTCTGTTCCAAACTACAATTTGTATTTTTTGTCTGTACAATTTTTGTACGAGTTTTGTCAGAAACTCGTATGAGGAGGTACCCACTATCATACAACAGTTTATTTGATCAAGGATCATACCATCAAAGATAAATTATCATCTAGAAGCTCAATTATCATATGATCAGACACCCAGTGTTGTACAAGTTTCCAGATTATCGTCTGGAAGGTAACCCACTGTCGTACAAGTTTCAGTGCTAGGTTTCAATTATCATTTCACTTTTTCAAGCAGTTTTCTAGATTTGATTTCCAGATTTGGATTGACAGCTAACCCTAACAATTGAAATTTTCTGCTTCTGATTGGTTTCTGCTGATTTTCATTGGGAAAAGCGTGAGAATTGCTAAAAATAGGTAATAATCTACTAAGTGCATTGCGAGGAATTTAGGTAATCTTCTTAGCTGATAACATTTTTATTTGGGATTAAAAATGAACTCTCACGTGTTAGGCTTGGGTGACATATATTGCTTTCATATCATAGACTTCATTTTGGGCTATAAAAATGAACATAGATTTTCTTTTCGCACATCTATTACACATAGTAAATAGGCCCTATGAACACTATTCGTGGTTCTTGAGAGAGTGGGTTTCCAGTGAAACTTTTCTCAATGAGGGAACCCTTGTAGGTAGGGAGAATACTGAGGGTGTCTCACATTCCACTAGATCTGTGCATCTTCAACTTTTGATTGATACATTCTCTCTTTGGAGAGGTTGATAGATCATAAGTGGTTGGCATCATAGATCTTTGTGAGATAATCTTAGTCTTAGCATGTAAGATTAATCTATCTACTTTGTTTTGGTTAAAAGTGAAAAGGCTAGAGGACTATGCTCTACTCCCTTTTTGGGTAGTATCAGAAACTCAGATCCTTGAATCTGGAACCATTCTCCATGTGGTATCTTTTGTGAGTCACCTTTAGAGAGGGTTAACTGTAGTGGACATTCCTTTAATTGGGTCAACCACATGGATGGAACCTCAAGCGGTAATAGCCATTTTCACCATGGTAGTGACAACTGCTATATAAATTTCCTTGTGGAGGAAATCTTCATGGGTGTGATCTCTTGTTGGGCTATCAGATCTCCCTAGAAGCTCTTGATGTATTAAATTCTCAGACTATGTCAAAACTATGGTGTGCCTGGAATGGAGTTTGCCCTCTTGAGATCACAAAATTTGCAGAGTCAAACCATTACTACAAACCTTAGTAAGGCCAAATTTTCATTTTCTAGGAATATGTGCATTATTGCAAAAAATTTTGGAACACACACAAGTAGCACTCTTAGGGATTAGCACATTCAGTCACTTGATTGTTCATGTGCAGGGTTGCTTAGTCCCCTGTTCATTATTTTCAAACATGCTTGAAATCACTTGCTTGCTATTTTGCGTGCCTGTTTATCTATCTAGTTACTAAGAATGAATCAATCCAATACAATCTTCAAATTTGGACAGACGATTTTGTAAACAATCTGAAATTGAAAGCCCAAAAATTTGCAAAATTTGAAGTAAAATACCTTTCTGGAGTCAAAAGTCATCCCACAGAGTCAGAAAGTCATACAAGTTTTTCCAATTGTCATTTTAGAACAACCCAATTGTCGTACGGTATCAGGTATAGTGTCGTAAGAGTCTTGCTACCAGTCAATTCAAAAAGTCAAATCCTGCTATCAACTATTGTGCAAGTTTTGCAATTGTCATATGAGTTTGTCAATTGTTGTATGATCAATTACCTAGTGTCGTCTGAGTTTGCAGAAAGTCATTTGAGAAGATTTGAAAAATTGTCAGAAAGTGGTCAAAACTATCAGAGACCCAGCTTTTACAGCCTATTTCTAGAATCTGCCAAACAAATTACTGTGTCTGGAATAGAGCAGAACTAGATTGAATCCAATCATTTTCCCAAAGTGGCCTCTTGAGTCTGATTTAGCCTTTTATTTTATCGATTTGAGTCTTTTTCATCTTGTGTCAAAACCTTGTCATAATTATCAATCTTTAATCAATCTTCAAAATGACTAAGTGTTGTGAGCTCATGTTCGCTATCTTTTGGGCATCTACCCATACATCCAGGACATGGTATCCTTCATCTAAGTCCAATCTAATGTTCAATCACTTCAATCTTGACAAGGTTGCATCATTCGATCTTCTTGAATCAATTCATTCTTTAGTGGTCTTCATCTTATTCTTTTGCTTCACCCAAGGTTAATGGTGGAAACTAGAGCTACCTCACACAAGAAATCTGGAGAAACATCTCATACGTTACCTCTATCTACTCATGTGGGTCCAACTCTTGAGCAACTCTGTAATACTGGTCTTTACAAAGACGACGGTCTTGGCAATTTTAGATTGAAATCTGGTTACATACCCCCTCCATCATCTTACGAAGGTCATCAACAAACTCCACCTCAATCTGTCTTAGGGAGTCCTAAAACTCCTACCATGTCTCAAGGAGGAGGATCTCAAGAGCATCATTCGTAACATGGTGTGGATCAAGAACCCACACCTTTTGAAATTGCTCAATATCAAAATGATGATGAATTCAAGAAAATGATGAGGCATTTCTTGAAGGAAGATAGAGAAGCATACTTTTTATAGTTATCTCATCAAGGAGCTAAGCTTCCTCCCAACTTCAATGTTGAAGATATCATCACACATGAGGAAGAAAATCCTATCATGGCTATGATGAAACAAATGCACGCCATGCAAATCAAACTTACCAAACTTGAAAAAGAAAAGGAACCTAAGGAGTTCTCCATGGAAGCTCTATGTCCTTTTCCATTTGATAAAGACTTGTACATGCCACCATTCCCTAAGAAAGTGGAAATGCTAAAATATGATAAGTATGATGGAAACTTTGACCCTCAATATCATGTCAGAGAATTTTGTACCCAATCTATGGAGTTCATGCATGAACCAACCTATCTGATGCATCTCTTTCCTCGATCTTTGGAAGGAGCAGCCATTCATTGGTTCTCTAGAATGCCTCCAACTATCAAAACCTTTAAGGAGTTAATCAAGTTGTTCTATCAGCAATACTCCTACAACATCCAACATCTAGTCACCATGATCGACATTTGCAATCTCAAAGAGTACCCAGGAGAACCATTCTTGACATTTCTCTAAAGATGGAGGAAGAAATTCTCCATATATGCTAGGCCTATTCCAAAAACTGAGAAACTGTAAATCTTCATCAATAACCTTGTTCTAGAAATCAACTAGCCTTTACAAATTAAAAATCATACATCTTTTGACAAGATGGTAGACAATGTAATCAAAATTGAAAAAGTACTTGTGAAAAAAGGAGACATCACACTTCAAAAGGACAAGTATGAATCTAGTTCTAAAGACAAGAAAAAAAACTGGAACAAGAATAAGGGCATCATCACAGATGGCGTTGTTGATAATATTTGTGCCCCATCTAAGGCATCTTCTTTCAATCTAACCATCGGTACCCAAGCCATCAAAGCTTTAGAAAAAAAGGTGTCCAAACCATCTCAAAAGTAGAAAGAGTACAAACCTTGGTCCATTGATAATAAACAAAAGTTCACTCCTCTTGGAGAATCCTTGGAATCAGCCATGAACACCTTATTGGCTAATGACATCATCTCTCTGCCTAAGATCCATAAATATAATCCTGAACCTAAACCAAAATGGTGGAAGGAGAATGAATTCTATGATTTCCATCATAGTAAGGGTCATAAAACTAATAACTACTTGTGCTTGAAGCATACTATTCAAGACAAAATTGATAGTGGAGAAATCACCATTGATAATCATAAGAGAAATAATGATCATATTGTATTCACGGAGCCATTTCTGAAACATGGCCAAGGAGATTTATCTTCTCAACCTAATGTGGGTGCTAAGGTCAATTATGCTTATTCTAGAAACAATGCTATTATCAATATGGTTGAACCAAGTCTATTATCAATAGAGAAAATCAATTAGCTAATGCAGCTACTCGATCACAAGCTCATGTGCATCTGCAAGGACAAATCCCAAATCAATCAAATGTCCCTAAGGTGCCTTTCAATCTGTCTTCCACTTCTAAATAGAAGGCTACATCTAAGTCTTCAATCCCTAAAGACACAAGGCCTACTTGATATAGTATTGTTCAATAGCTCTAGCATACTAATGCAAAAATCTCAATGTTTGAGTTGCTTTGGATATCTCTAGTTCATAGAGCCATTCTAGACAAAGCTTTGCTAGGATCCAATGTTCCTGATAACCTTGATTTAGATAGGTTCCAGACTATGGTTGGTCATCTTACATCTCTACAGTATATCTCCTTTTTAGAGGAAGATGATAACTCCTTGAGTCATCCGCATAACTAGCCCTTGCATATAGAAGTCTTAATCCAAAACCATCGTGTCAAACATGTGTTGATAGATGGGGGTGCTGGTCTAAATATTTGTTCTCATAGCTTGATCACACAATTAGGATTTTAAAAAATGGCTATTGATCGTAGAAAGAAAATAACTATCAAGGCATATGATGAAGAAAAAAGATCCTCCAAAGGAACAATTGTCTTGCCTATTAGAATAGGTCCTATCATCAGAGATACTACATGTCAAGTTCTTGATATACCTTTGGCTTACAACATCCTTCTAGGGAGATCTTGGATACATGAAATGAAAGCTATTCCTTCTACATACCATCAGTGTTTGAAATTTCCTTATGAAGGGGTAGAGGTGACTATCCCAGCTAACGTATCCACTATTTACAATGCATTGAAGGAAAGCGCTAATAAACTTGTTCCTAATAACAGAGTCTTCTACTAAACAATCGGATATTGCTTCGACATCCAAGATGGAAGACATTACTAAAGAGGTCACAATCAAGGAAAAAGGTATGGGAGAATATACTATAGAGCCAGTCTTATCTTTGACGTCTCTCCCTATCTTGCCTAAGCCTTATGGGAAAACTCTAAAATAGTCCAAACCAAAGCCTAAAGAACCTCTTGAGGCATATAAAGGAAAATTTGTTGTAGAACAAGTACCTAAACAAGAATTTGAAGAAGATGAAGCTGTGCTTGCATGGCTCTACAAAGAAGAACCTAAATCTCAAGTTGATCAATCATGTGATTCTAAAACATCAAAGGTTCCTTCTAAGTCATATGGTCCAGGGAGCAAATTGATTACAAAGATGGGATATATAGGAAAAGGACCTCTAGGACTACAAGGTAAAGGTCTTATATCACCTCTTGATCATCATGGTCGAACAAACAAGAATACAATAGGTCTAGGGTACAAGAAGAAAACTTTCTATCTTAGCAAGAATTTCCCACATGTCATAGAGAAAATCAAGCCAGAAGAAGCTCTCCTTGAGAAAGAATAAATTGAACAATCTGATAGTGATGAATTCGACAATACTAAAGAGCTCATTCCTTAAGAGCACTTGCCAAAAGAGATAAAGGATCTCCTTGATGCTGAAGATGATCCCATAAAGAGAATCAATGTAGTAGAAACACAAGAACCTACTATAGAACAAGAGATAGTTGCCACACAAGAACCAACTAATCTCAAAGGTAATCAAATAGAAAAAGGGGAAGAAAAGCCTATCACCATAGCTAAACATTTAGAGCGTTCTAGTGATTCTGAAATAGATTCCCATGAGTGTGAATTTAAATTAGAATCTAAGGGTGACCCTTCTTGGGGTATCCGCCCTAACTTTACTCATGTTCTTAGATTCCCTAGAGGTATAGATGAGGAATCAAATGACTATGAATGGGGAGTCATTCCAGAGGAAGATGAGCTTATCACAGAGAAACATATTGATGTTATTCACCAATATGTACCTACACCCAATGTAAGTCTAGAGAAAAATAATGAACTTAATGACTCTAATCCATCGATGGCTGAAGTGGACTCCCATAATGACATTGAGCCTATTTATGAATTGCATGTCTTAAGTTGTAATATCACCTTCAAACTTGAGCATCAGGTTAGGACCAATTATGATAGATCTATATCCGTAAACACCATCTCCCAATCCTTCCCTGCCTTGACTATCCAATATCCAGACCTTGTTGATCAAACCTCCACAAAATCTGACCTATGGTATTTATACCTTCCTGAATGACTATGCCCTTTCTTGCTACCTAAATGCAGTTGAGCCTATGAGGAGTTCCATCAGTGAACCGAGCATCAGCATGACGAAGTCGGACATCAAATATCTTAGTCAGAAAAATAAGAATAAGAATAAAAAGAAAAGGAGTTCTAAGGGTGAAAAACACTTTGTGGCAATCTCAAAACCTACAAAAGTAAAAATAAACAATGTATCCAAAGGTGAAAACCTCTCCGAGGCACCTAAGGAAGAGATATTCGATGTCCTTCTGAGTCATTTATAGGACAGATCTCCAGTTCTAATTAAGCACACTCAATCCGTCAACTTGGGAACAAAAGAAGAACCACAGTTGATCCATGTAGCACAATCCTTATCAGAAGAAGAATCAAATTTTTTACAACATTCTTAACAAATAAAAATATCAACTTTTCATGGAAATATTTAGATATGCCAAGGTTGGATCCTGATCTTATAATGCACCATCTATCTATTGCTCCTAGAGTAAAACCTGTTAAACAAAAGTTGAGAAAGATGAATCCTATGTTGCACTCTTGGTAAAGGCTGAATTAGAGAAGCTCCTAAAAGGTGGATTTATCCGAGTAATTGATTATGCCAAATGGATCTCTAATATTGTACCTATTTGAAAACTAGATAAATTAATCAGAGTATGCACTGACTTTAGAGATGTGAATAGAGCATGCCCTAAAGATGATTTTCCACTACCTAATATTGATATGATAGTGGACATGACTACGATATTCAAGATGTATTCCTTGATGGATGGTTTCTCCAGTTATAATCAAATAAAAATTGCTCTAGAGGATCAAGAGAAAACTGCATTCACATGTGCATGGGGTACCTTTTTCTGGAATGTTATGCCATTTGGGCTTAAAAATGCTAGTGCTACCTATCAAAGAGCCATGACATCTATTTTTCATGACATGATGCATAGAACTATGGAGGATTATGTTGATGACACTTGAGCAAAATCTATGGTTAGAGCTGAACATCTCAATGATTTAAGCAAGATACTAGATAGAATGGAAAAATTTAGTCTCAGACTAAATCCTAAGAAGTGTGCTTTTGGGGTCACTTCTAGAAAGCTCTCAGGATACATAGTTTCCAAGAAATGAATTGAAGTTGATCCAGCTAAAGTAAAGTCTATAATCAAGATGCAACCCCCAAAGAATATTAGTCAAATGAGAACATTATAGGGGAGAGTTCAATCTATCAGGTGCTTCATATCATAGCTTGCAGACATATCATAGCCGTTTACAAAAGCATTGCATAAAGGTGTGACATTTTTGTGGAACAAGGAATGTGAAAAAACCTTTTATCACATCAAGAAATATCTATCAAATCCTCCTATCTTGATGCCCCCTATTCAAGGGAAGTTGTTGATCCTATATGTCTCCACAACAGATACATCATTGGGGGCATTGCTAGCACAGCATGATGAGAATAAAAAGGAAAGAGCTATATATTATATCAGTAGAACTTTGGTTGCATATGAGAAGAACTATTCAATGATTGAAAAAGCTTGTCTAGCTGTGATCTTTGGATCACAAAAAATGAGACATTATATGTTAGCCCATACCACTCATTTAGTAGCTAAGATTGATCCACTCAAGTACCTACTAAGCAAAGCTACTCTCACAAGTAGATTAGCCAAATGGGTTATGCTTTTAAGTGAATTTGACATTGAATATATTGAAAGAAAAGCTATAAAAGGCCAAGTTATTGCTAATCAATTGGCAAATGCACCTATGATTGATGACACACCAATGAAAATGGAATTCACAGATTCATCTATCATTAATCTTTCCTCTATGGAATGATAGTTGTTCTTTGATGTCTCCTATACATATAATGGATTGGGAGTAGGCATATTATTTATTACTCCTCAAGGATACTCCATCCCCAAAGCATTTAGACTCAAGTTTCCTTGTATGAATAACATTGCCAAATATGAAGCCCTTCTTAATGGCATGAAAATGGCAATTGAGTGGAGAGTGACAGAGATACACATTCATGGAGACTCCCAACTTGTTATCCATCAAGTCAATAATGTGTACCAAACTAAAGATGAAAATCTCATTCCATACAAGAGAATGGTAGATGATCTAAATAAATATTTCATATCTATCACATTTGAGCAAATACTTAGAACAGAGAATAAGGTTGTCGATGCAATGGCGACACTATCTACTCTATTACAATAGCCTGAACATGAGCTATGCTATGAGTTCCTGGTGGAAGCACTATCTTATCCTGCATATGATTCCCCTGAAACCCACATGATCTGCACTATTGTGGTTCATGATTCATCCTGATACAAAAACCTTTTCTCCTATCTACAAGACCAACTCATTCTTGATACTTCCAATCACCATGAGAAAAGATACCTAATCTATAATGCCTCCTGATATGTCATCATTGGTAACCATCTATACAAATGAGGTCTAGATGGTAC
This sequence comes from Chamaecyparis obtusa, assembly GCA_027943335.1. Lineage (NCBI taxonomy): Eukaryota > Viridiplantae > Streptophyta > Pinopsida > Cupressales > Cupressaceae > Chamaecyparis > Chamaecyparis obtusa. Next base: position 712,599 of record BSBK01008448.1, read on the forward strand.
GCTACTTAGATGTTTAGAATGGGAAGAGTCTCAACGTGCACTTGAGGAAGTCCACGAGGGTATATGTGGGTCACACTCGAACAGTTTAACACTAGCTCAAAATCTTATTAGGGCTGGGTACTATTGGCTTCAAATGGAGAAAGATGCAATCAAATTTTCTAAGAAGTGTCAAAAGGGCCAAGTACATGGTAACTTAATTCATGCTCCAGGGAAAGATCTAATTCCTTTTACTACATAATGGCCTTTTCACCAATGGGAATTTGATCTTATAGGATCCATACCTCCTCATTCTTCTAATGGACATACCCATATAATCACAGGTACAAATTATTTTACAAAATGGGTAGAGATGGTTACCTTAACACAAGCAACTAGAAAACAAATATCTATGTTCATCTTGAACTATATCATATGCAAATATGGGATCCCTCATTCCATAGTCATAGATAATGGTGGACAATTCAATAATAAAGACTTAGATGATCTATGTGACAAATTCAAGATTACACAACATTGGTCTTCTATCTACTATCCTCAAGGGAATGGACAAGTTGAGGCTTCCAACAAGAATCTATTAAAAATCTTACACCGTACAGTTAAAAAAATAGGAAGAGACTGGTATCTCATGATCAATCTAGCTCTCTAGGCCTATACAACAAGTATTAGAATGCTCATAGGGGCTACACCTTTCGCTTTAGTTTATGGGTCTGAAGTGGTATTTCCTATTGAGGTTGAAATCCCATCACTAAGAATCAGAATGCATGGTCTAGTAACTAATGAAGACTACAGAGTGTCTAGGTTGCAAGAACTTGAATTACTAGATTACTGCAGACAAGAAGCATATGATCATCTCAGAGTATATCAAAAAAGAATGTCTAGAGGCTACAATAAGAAAGTCAAACACAAAGAATTTCAGGTTGGTGATCTAGTCTTGAGAGAGAATCCTAAAAATAAATCACATCGAGAATGCAAGGGAAAGTTTGAACCCAACTGGCTGGGTCCCTTTGTAATCACTGCTACATTTGGCTCTAGTGCCTATCAACTCTCAACAACTGAAGGAGAACATCTCCAAGAACCAATCAACATTCTCCATATAAAAAAGCTCTATGCCTAAGACATTCAGTGTTTGGTAAAATGTCCTAAAAAAATATCTTAAAAATTGGAAAAAGTCCTAAAAAAATGATCATGGTGAAAACCTAGCAATAGATGCCTTGATGATTCACAAAAAAATTGAAAAATATAAAAAATATCAAAACAAATTGAAAAATGAAAAAAGAAAAAAAATAAGAAAAAGAAAAAGTCCCTTGGTGAAAATCTGGAAACATGCGCCTTGGTTGCAAAAATAGAATCTCTACCAAGATGGTGAAAACCCAACAAATGGGCACTACTTATTTCAAAATGCTCCATCTATCAGTGAAATCTTGGTCTTTCCTAGCTTTCAGTCTTGATTAAGTTTGTACATATCTCCTAGTTTGTTTATGCATTTCCAGTTGTCAATAAGTCAGTCTGTACACCAATCGGCTAAAGCATCTGTATCCTATCAATGCTTAACACTTCGGGGCAATCAATGTCATATCCTATGGTCTCCAAGTATATCTTAGATGTGTCATATCTAGTCAGAGACCTTTGAAGCTTCATTCAAATCAATCAGTCAGTCTCATTTCCAAAAAGGATTTTGCATCTACAATAATGCAATCAAACATCAACATCAAATTGAAAACAATCTATACTTTTTACATGCTTTTATCTCCTTGTATGCTTACTGATTCGCATTCAGATTTTTGCATATTTTGTCCCTTCAAGTTCTTTGATGATGGCCTTTTAAGATTTAGAGAGTGATGACTGGGGGCATAATATTTTCTTTGTCTTTTTCTTGTATGCGAAAATCTAACAACTTTGGAAATTCTAGATTGAAATGGTGTCCGACTGTTAGAGCTTCTATCTTGAATTGGATGGTCATGTGTACCTCAACCATTGATACCCAGAAAATTCAAGGAAGTTTGATTTAACTATTGTCTTTTTGAGTGAGTTCTTTCTCCTACTGTGAAACGTGCTCTTGCCTAAGGAGGTGAATGATAAAGGGTCACTACGGGCAATTCATACTGGATTTAGAATGATCTCTTGATTGTTTGATGTGTTTGTACAAGCAAGGCGTATTCAGGTCATCATGACATTTATGTTTTGATGCTTATACAAATTGCAATATCAAAGTGGACATGATATTCAGGTCATCCTAGCGTTTGTGCCTTGGTGCTTATATCTAATCTGACATTCCGGAAACAAAATCAATATTCATATGTCCATGGCTATTTGACCAATGGGTGTTGTATTGATTCTTGAACATACAAATTGATATTCATATGTCTATGGTTTCATAACTAGAGGGTATTGTAATTATTTATCTAGTTATATAAAAATTCAATGATGAGAATGACTGACACATGATCAGTGACTAGGTCCTAGGTCTTAAGTTGCATATCATTCTGCATGTTTCTTTGCATTTTGTATATTTGCATGATCTCACAATGTTTGGATAAACTTCATAGCTTAAACGATTCTTCAAATCACATCTTCAAATCTAACAAGAGCTAAAATCTAACACAAGTTGAAACCTAACATGAAGGTTCATCCAATGAAACTGCAAGTAGAATCCTTTTTCAGGATCAAAATTGAAATTTGAGATCATTTATATTGCGAACTGCTTGCATAATCAACCTTCAATCATCGTAGAAATCTAGAATTCAACTTAACTAATTATCTTGCATCAAACTATTGATATTTCAACTTGGTCAACCATGGTCAACTCATGGTCAAACCTAGTCAAACTTGGTATCCAAGACCTCTAAACGATGCAGAACGCATTCTCAAACGTGAATAACCACGTCTCAAATCAATTAACATGCTTCTAAACTATAATGCTGACTTCTCTTGTCAGATTTCAATTTTCATTCTGAAGGGGGCATGGTATTGCACATCATTCAAGTCTGTAAATCTAAATCTATTATCTTTCCTCAGTAATCAAGACAACAATCATGTCTAGTTGCTGACTCATCAAAAGTCCTCGTCGCTTGGGGCAAATCTATCATTGCTTGGGGCATATCAGACTCATCGAGAATCATATCAATCTGGTATCCTAATCTATCAGGTAAACTGTATTAACTTTTCATAACCATCAGTTCATTAGTGTTATTCCCTTGGTTCTTCATAACTAAAGGGTTCAGATGTGATACCAATGTGATTCTTATCGACAATCAGGTCTGGATTCGGTCACTCACTACTTCGCAATCATAAGGTTCAGGATTAGGCGTTTTGACAGTTTTTCATAATCATTGGTTCATTGTTGCTATAGTGAACATTAGCTTTGGTCATTCAGGACCTAATATCATCAAATCTTTCAATCAATTTCTATCTCAAAATCGGTTCATCTTTCAAATCAGTTTCAATCTCAATATCTTTATCATACACAGACTGTCTTTGAACCACTGCACTTCACACAGTAATTCAAAGAGGGGCAAAATGTAATACCCCAAAAATGGGCTATAGGTTCATTAACCTCCTATATCAACACATCAAATGAAATCAACATCAATGTCCTAACCTAAGGCACATCTGAGCATCATCAAATCAAGTAATTAATTATCTTAATTCTGCATCGGGGAATATTCATAGCAATATTCCTAATTATCTTAATTATCTTTCATTTAATGATTATTTGGTGATAAATCCTATTTATCCTAAGGTTTAATTAATTGTATAATTTCAATTTTTAATTAATTAGATTTAATTTTGCCACTTAATTATTTTATTAAATTCAATTAAATTTATTCCTAAGTTGTATTATTTAATTTTGACAATAAATCAAAAATCTTATAACTAATTCATTAAATTCTTATTTAATTAATTAATGTTAGTTGTCAAATTTAATAATATAGTTTCAAATAAAAGTTTGATTTAATAATTAATTAACCCATAAATTAGTTATTTTAATTCAAAAATCAGTTTAAGTTGAGAATAAATCACTTTATTTAATTAAATAATTCATAATTAATTGTGCACATTCAAAGAGTAGTTAAACTATAAATCAGAAAATCAATGCAAGTTGTTAACTTTTGGAAACTCAACATCTATTTTGAGTTCAAAGCTGATCTAAAACTTCTAATTTGAGTTAAAAGGCTATTTTTGCATGATTTGCATGATTTTGTGAGTTAATTATCTCTGATTCCTTGTTGACTCAAAAATCAACCTGAGTTCATCAAGAGTGATTTATGGCTTTTCTCATGCACCTCCAAAGCCCTAGATTTCTATAGAATCAAGGCTTCAGCTATTCATTTGGGATCCATGAAATTGCATCCCCACGGTGCCGAATTTGAGACTGAAGAATTCATCTTTGCGAATCCAAGTTGTTGTGAGATTTTCATTATCTTTGAGCATTTAGAATATCATTGTTAGATCAATTGCATATCAGTTTTTATCTAGCATAGATTCATATCAGTTTTTCATTCATAATTGCACAAAAAATTGAAAAATATAGATTAATTTTCATTCATTCCATATCTAGATTTTGCATTCAAATCCTTCGTTTAGGTGTTGTCAATGTCACTAGTCTCGGTCTAATCTAAGAAGATCATACTCGCATCTACTAGAAGGTAGTAAATCACCTGGTTTGTTTAGTTTCAATTACTTGCATGATTTTGATTTTGCTAACCTCTAATGTTTTACTGATCTGTTGTGTCTACAACTAGGTACAAAATTCACACACACAAAATATAAGATGGACGAAAGTGTAAGTGCATAGGGGTGCGCTATTCTATTTTTTTTCCATTCGAATCACTTTTGTTTTTCTATGCATGAGTAAATATGGAAACTATTGTGTATTTTCAACCGTTTTTCCATTTGGTTGTGTGTTTTTGCATGCTCATTGAAGGAGTGGCCAAACCCTACACATTTATGGCTAGACTTATTTTTTCCATTGACACCCGATGCCTACAACTATAATTTTTGCTGCTCATAGTGAATCTACAACCTAACCCCATCAAAACCCAAATCCATTAACTGATAAAATAATAATTCAATAGTAATGTCACATGAATACATGCTAATGTACAAAACCCAAAACAAATCATATATTTTAAAGTATTTAGACAAACTACTGTAAGGACCTACTGTAACACAAAAAATTCACAGAAATACAAATAAATATAAATGTTCTATTTTAAATTTATATATACAACACACATGTTCTGGGCTTCTCTGTTATTCTAGACCCAAAACCTTAAATCATTTTGTGTTTACCCTCCAACTCTTCACCAAAAATGCACAATATTTTTCAGTCTCCCACTGTTCACCAAAAATATAAACCACTTTCAAACTCTACTAATTACACCAACATTATGACTATTAACAGTGGATGGCTGGCTTACTTAATTGGCTTACTTAACAGTGAAGTTTCAATATTAACTGCCACACGAGTTGAATTGAATGCAATAAAAGACAAGTAGAAGGGAGTTGATCATCATTAAATTCATCCTTTCCCAAAGTGTTTTTGATTTGATGGATAACATGTCCTGTCACTGCTATGAAACTGTTATATGTTTTCAACATTCACTCTTGTAAGTGTGCAAGTGTGATGTCAAAAACATCTTCTATTTTGTGTCTCACTGGTCATAGTTTCGGTTCAAATCCAGACACACATCAAATAGGTGTGATCCCATGATGGTTTAAAGATCTTCAATCACTTCTTTACCGGATAACGCTGACCATCAAATCTTTGTCCAAATGGTAATCTTTATCTAATATTTTTAATCAAATAGTGGAGCGATGGCGGTGAAAGCACCTTAAGTGATAATGATTTATTTATATCGTGACTATTAGATCATTTTTTATCTAATGGTTGGCGCTATCCCTTAATCATCAAGTTGCACATATTTTATCTTCATGGGATTGTTCTTGAATGCCATCTGTCCACGGTTGTCAATGGGACTACATAGAATTTGTTAAGCTGCCCGGTTAAGTTTATTTCATCGGTTAATGTCAGCCAGGCTCAGTTAGATCCAAGAAAAATCAATATCTCCTTTGGTTGTCTGATTTGCGAATGCACTAGTGTTTTCCATCATCTCTATAGGATAGCTGACTATTATTTCTTTGGTCTAGATTGTACGAATCAATTTATATAGCTTGCATGATTACATTTATGATTCTCTAAATCTAAGTGTGTAAATGTGCTATGGTAAGTGTTCTGTGTTTTCAACATGTCCACCTAACTGTAAATGTATCCATATTATCAAGGTTTTAGTTCATTAGATGCCTAAATGTAATGAAGTATACGTCATTAACTATAGAATTATGTATTAGGGTAAATATTGTCTTTTGTTTTCTCTAAGTGCTATGATTTTTGGCACATAATGAGTTGTTGACAAACAAGGGAAGCTTAGTGGAGGAAATTTTTCAATATAAAATAGTAAGTGCACAAGTCTGCAGTCAAAAACATCAAGTATTTTCTGTGAAGTGATAGAATAATATATTAGTTAGTGTTTACATTGGGTAGTTAGTTAGGTTTATCAGGTTGGTTATTCTGTTTAGCAACCAACCCGTCTTCTTTTTATTTATGTTCTCTCTATGTTTGAAGTACTGCAATACATAATAGTTTGATCTAAGCTTTCATTTGGAATCAAAGAAAATGATGGGTCACGTTGCAGTGCAGGCTATTTGGTAGAATGTGCTGGTAAACCATGCTGGGAGATTTAAGCACCTGCGTAGTAGTAAGGAGAACATCATGCTGCACACATAGCAGTTAGGCAAACATTGTGCTACTTGCAGTGAAACCTGTGCTTATTGCACCCACACATAGCAGTTGGGAGAACATCTTTGGAGAATGTCATGCTTCTTACTGCTTGCAGTTCTAAGAATTTCATTCTAATTGCTGGTTGTTGCTTAGCTAACCAATTCTCGTAGTAGAACAAAGGTTGCTGGTTGTAGTTCTTGCACACAAAGTACTGGTTACATTTTGTTAAATTGTTTCTTGCAACAGCACATAGTGCTGAAGGGAACTGTTTCTTGTTATGATCATGTTTTGGTAGACTCGCAGGCAACCATTTCTAATTGTAACTATTTTTTGGTTGTAGTTTCTAGTTGTGCTCTCATTGCTTCTCTCTCTTTTTCCTTTTGGTGATTGTGTTCCCACTCTGTATCAATTTGCTTTCTCAATGTCAGCATCTTCTGATGATGCTTGCAATGTCACAAGTAATCACAGAATACAACATGCTTCTAGTGATAATACAAGTTTTTATTTTGCCTTGATTGATGCTCTTCACAATATTAGGAATCTAGGGTTTGATGAATTGATTCAGAAAGGGCTCCTCCATTGGTTTCTATTTGATGTCCGTTGTCAAGCCAACAAAATTTAGCATCAACTCGAGACTGGTTATGATGGAGATGATGAAGATGAGGTAGAACGCCCACAGAAGCGTCCCCATCTCACTACACATTCTTACCATGCCCATCTCAATTCTCTTTGTCCTTAAAGGACTATCTCAGTTTTGTCAAGTGTATCTTCTCTAATTGAGACTTTTAATAAAATATTTATTTTCTATCTTTTATCATGTCTGCACCAAAGATTCTCTTGTCAGATACTCAACTGCTTAAAGGCTATAACTATGCTGCATGGAAAACCAAGATGCGCACCATTCTCTAGTTCAAGGATTTGTGGGACATAGTTATTGGCGTTACTAAACGTCTGAGTGATCTTGATGAGCAAATTTTTTTTGACAAAACTGATTCAAAAGCATTAATTCTTATCAATCTTAGCATATCAGATGAGGTCCAACCCTATGTCCATGATATAGACACCTCTAAAGTAGCTTTGAAGACTCTTTCCACCATCTTTGAGGCAAAAAATCAAGCCAAGGTACTTCATTTACGATCTAAATTGCATACTCTTCATGTGCAAAATGGTGCAAGGATTGTAGATTTCTTGTGCCATGTATCTGATGGTAGAAAATAAACTCCTCATTCCTATTACTTTGCTTACTCTTCCTTCTAGGTTCAGGACATTTGTCACTACCCTAAACATCACAAAACAACAAGTATTATATGAATAATTGATGAACTTGCTTCAACAGGAAGAATCTATTCAATCTTACATGAGGAATTTGAGGAAAAAGCTCTTGTCTCTCACCGACAACGTAGCCACAAAACTCGTCAGGGGCCTTCACCTCAATTTCCACCACAGTCATCTTTTCCACAAGTTTCCCAACATAAGTCTTCTCCTCGATGGTGTCACATTTGTAATACTCATACGCATAATAGAGACTGATGCTGGTACAATGGTCTTATGCAAAGTTCTTCTAGTCAAAAGAGCTCTTCCAGTCATAGTCATTCTCGCCAACCTTGTGGACACTCTCATAGATGTCATCAGCATGGAAATGTTTCTACACAACAAGATGAGACATCTGATGGGTCTCCTGATGAGGATACTCCTACTCCTCTTATAACTCCAAATCGGGTGCTTGTATCCCAAACTACTCCATCATCACGTGATATTTGGCTGATCAATTCTAGTGCTAGTAAACATATGACTGGGGATAAAGGGTTGTTTGATACATTGAATCCTACACCTACTGGTGATATCATTCATATTGTTGATGACAAGGAGTATGTGGCCAAAGGTATTGGTACAGTTACCATCCCTCTTAACACAGGAAGTTTCTCTCTAACCAATGTTCTCTATGTTCCTGGTTTTACTAGCAATCTTTTGTCTATTAGTCATCTTTTAAATCATAGCCTTAAGGTAGAATTTCAAGTTAAGGATGGTGTTAAATCTTTCCTCATCTCAAAAGATGGGATCATTCTTGCCCGTGGTTTCAAGAAGGGGCATCTTTTTGAACTTGATATAGCTTCTTCCTTGGGTGCTGTGCTTTGCGCTTCTACTATGGCATCGACCTCCCTCTAGCATTACAGATATGGTCATCTTTTTGCTTCATCACTTTTTTAGTTAATTTCTCAAATGATGGTACAAGGTCTTCCTTCTCTTTCCTTGTCTTCTATGCCTGTATGTTCTGACTGTCTTGCATGAAAAAAACATCGAGACTCCTTTTAGTCCAGTACTTATCATGCCTCAGAACCACTTGCCCTTGTTCATATCGATCTTTGTGGACCTCTTCCTACTTCTTTTTAGGGATGTCGCTATTTCCATCTATTTGTTGATGATTTCTCTCAGAAGACTTGGGTATATTTTCTCTAGCAAAAGAGTGAAGCTTTCTCTCACTTTCGTACCTTCTATTATGAGGTGATTCATGAAACTTCCAAGCCTATTCTTCTTCTTTGCTCAGATCATGGGAGCGAGTTTACTTCTACTAAGTTTCTTGAATTCTTGAAGGCTCATGGCATCAAGAAAAATTTGACTACTCCCTATACACCTCAACAAAATGGTATTATAGAGTGGTGCAATAGGAATATCTTGGAGATGGCTTGATGTCTACTTGCTACTACAAAGTTGAAAGGTTAGTTTTGGGCAGAAGTAGTTTGCACAATAGTATACTTTCTTAATAGAGCTCCCACTAAGGATCTCACAAATAAAACACCTGGAGAAGTATGGAGTGGCCGCAAACCATCTGTTTCACATTTAAAACTGTTTAGTTGTACAACATATATGCATGTCTCAGCTCTGAAATGGAAGAAGCTTGATTCTTAGAATCTCCCTTGTATATTCTTGGGCTATAGTTTAGAGTCCAAGGCCTATCATCTTATGGATCCTGTGACCCACCATATTATTATTAGTAGAGATGTGGTCTTTGATGAGTCTTCTTTTTCTTCTCCACTGCACACTCCTGTCATTGTTCCTATGACTTCTCATAAGACTCTCTCACCCTTAGATGATGAGATTGAGCCTTCTTCTCAACCAAATGGGGAAGAATAATTACATGGTGATTTCTATGTGGATTTGGGTATTTTGGAGGCTCCTAGACAACCAAAACCACATCCAAAATTGATTGAGAGTACACTTTGTGACTCTCAACTAAATTCTCCTCCAAATCTTTCTGCAAGTGTTCGAATCTGAGACAAACACGTCAGGAGGTCACACATAATGAGGTCAACTTAGCGTTAATGTGCTCCATTGAGAACAATGTTGAACTAGATACTATATGTGAGGCTCTCAGTCTACCCCATTGGAAGCATGCCATGGATGTGGAGTATGAGTCTCTCCACAAGAATCATACATGGACACTTGTCGATCTACCAGCTAGCAAGAAACCAATAGGCTGCAAGTGGATTTTCAAAGCTAAATATAAGGTAGATGGATCTATTGGAAAGTATAAGGTACATCTTGTTGAAAAGGGATATGCTCAATAGGAAGGAATAGACTATGAAGAGACCTTTGCTCCCACTGCAAAGCTCAAAACCATCAGAATTATGTGTGCTCTAGCTACGCAACACAGATGGAAGCTCCATCAGATGGATGTTAAGAGTGCTTTCTTGAATGGTGATCTTACAAAAGAAGTCTACATGATCCAACTTGAAGGTTTCATTGATCAGCACAATCCTCTCAAGGTATGTTTCCTAATAAAGTCCTTATATGGGCTTAAACAAGCACCTTGAGCTTGGTACATTAAAATAGATGGTCACCTTTTGTAGCATGGTTTTATTCGTAGCCCTTCTGATCCTACTTTACATATCAAAAAGATTTGCACAAAGATTTCTATACTTGTTTTATATGTAGATGACCTTATCATTACAGGAAGCTCAAAGGATCTCATTGATACTGTCAAACATGATTTGACTAAATCTTTTGATATGACTAATTTAGGGCTACTACATTTTTCTCTTGGCTTAGAATTTTGGCAACACAAGCATCATATTTTTATCTCTTAGATGAAGTATGCCAAGACACTCTTGGAAAAGTTTTGGATGACTGATTGTAAACCCATCTCTACTCTAATGGAACATGGTTTACAACTCTCTAAATTCAAAGATTCTCCTCATGTAGATGTGACTCTTTACTGACAACTTGTTGGGGGTGTCATTTACTAGACATGTACCATACCAGATTTATGTTTTTCTATCAACTATTTATCCCTATTTATGCTGGAACCAAAACAATGTCATTGGGTGGCAGCCAAATATGTTTTGCAGTATGTCTAAGGCACTCTTTAGTATGGTCTGGAATATAAGCAGAATGATACATTTTTCTTGCAAGGATATGCTGGCTCGGACTATGATGGATTTTTAGATGATCAAAGATCCACTTCAGGATATATCTTTCATCTTGGATCTGGCCCTATTTCATGGATGAGCAAGAAGAAACCTATCATTTCTCTTTCATCCACTGAAGCTGAATATAGAGCTGCACAAGAAGCTATTCATGAGGTAATATGGTTACGTCACATTTTTGCAGATTTGGGTATCTCAGAAGATCCACCACTAGTTGTGTTTTGTGACAATCAGGGTATATTGAAGATTGTCAAGAATCCTATTTTTCATGAGTGCACCAAACATATTGAGGTTGATTGTCATTACATTCAAGAACAGGTGATCGAGCATAATGTTCAGCTCCATTTTTGTCCCTCTACTTCACAGGTTGCTGATATACTCACTAAGCCTCTTGGCAAAGTGAAGTTTGAACTCTTTAGAGAGTTTATTTGTAAACGTAATATATTAAGGGGGGGAATGTTAGAATAATATATTAGTTCTAGTGTTTACGTTGGGTAGTTAGTTAGGTTTATCAGGTTGGTTATTCTATTTAGCAACCAACCCGCCTTTTTTATTTATGTTCTATGTATGTTTGAAGCACTGCAATACATAATAGTTTGATCTTAGATTTCATGAAGCCGGTCCCAGTTACCTTATTCGCAAGATGTCTAGGCAACCATCATCTTTTTAAGAGATCAACGACTAAGATTTAGTCGCACGTGCATGATTAAATATAAGATGGAGGAAATGTTAAGTGCATAGGTGCAGACGGGGAAACTCTTATGTGTTTTCGACATTCACTATTGTAAGTGCACAAATGTGATGTCAAAAACATATTTTTTTTGTGTTGCAGGTCAAAGTTTTGGTTCAAATCTAGACATGTGTCAAACAGTCATGATCCCCTAATGGTTTAAAGATCTTCAATCACTTCTTTATGGGATAATGCCGATCGTCAGATCTTTGTCCAGATGGCAGTATTTATCCAATCTTTTTAATCAAATGGTAGAGAGATGGTAGTGAAAGTACCTTTTAATTGATTATGATTTATTTATATCATGAACATTAGATCATTTTTTATCTAACATTTGGCGTTATCCATTTATCCTCAAGTTGCATGCCTTTTATCCTCATGGGATCATGCCTGAATGCCACCTATCCATAGTTGTTAGTGGGACCACATAGCATCTATTAAGCCACCAGATTAAGGTTATTTTGGTGGTTAATGTCAGGCAGGCCCAGTTAGTAACCAGTGTAAGATCCAATTACATCCAAGAAAAATCAATATCTATCCTTCAGTCATCAAATTTGTGAATGTGCCAGTGGTTTCTATCATCTCTACAGAATAGCTAATCATTATTTGCTTGCTCCCACTTGCGCAAATCGATTAATAGAGCTTGTGTGATTACATTTATGATGCCCTAAATATAAGTGCACTGTGTTAAGTGTTCTATGTTTTCAACATGTCCGGCTAACTATAAATGTATCTATATTATTAGGGTTTTAGTTTACAGGAGAGGAAGAGCCGATTGGGGAAATAGAAATAGAGATAAAATTATAGGAGAGGCAAATAAAATCAGAGATAAAATTACACTGTTTAGATTATTTTCGGTCTCCCACTATTCACCAATATTATGGTGGACTATTAATAGTTGGCTTAATTAACAGTGAAGTTTCAATATTAATTGCCAGATGAGTTGAATTGAATACAATAAAGGACAAGTTGATGGGAGTTGATCGTCATTAAATTTGTCCTTTCTTGCAACATTTTTTATTTGATGGGTAACTGTGGCTAACATGTCCTTTCACTGCTATGTGTCTGCTTCACGTAGTAACCCCTAACATTTTACGCCAAAACTAACTATCTCTTTCATGCATGAAAGTTTCTTCATAATCTCCTTCGCACGGTTATGTATTATGTCTCCTTATGCAGTTTGATTTTTTAGTGCATTGGACTGAACGATTTTATTTTTTCCAGTGTAATTCTACTTTCAAGTAGTTTTTTGCATGTCTCATAATCATTCAGAAAGTGAGAATGTCTTTCCTTTCTTGTTAGGGATCCCATGGATAGTTTATGCCTTTTTATGTATGTCGCCATGTCAAAATTATGTACGATGGTCATTCTTTCTGGATCTTAGCCACATCCATACTAAATTGTATAATTTGTACTTTAAGACACTTATGTTACATAATTTAGTTGTCCTAGATATATTTTTTAGGGTTTTAATTAATTTTGAATTTATTATAAAAATGTAATCTATTTATTATTTTAGTTAATATTAGTCTAATTTTTTTAAAAAATTATTTTTCTTGACTAGGTCATATATCTGATTTAGTTTTTCATTGCTTCATTTAATAGTTTAATTTATTTAATTTGAACTTATGATTTTTTTGTAATATCATTTTTTTCTAATGTTTAATTGTTGTATGTTGGTTTGTGTTAAATGTTTTAAATTATTTTGACTAAGTATTTCTATATACTTTTCCGTCATTATTTGTTACAAAAAAATATTTAAAATTTATATTAAAGAATACAAACAAAGTATTGGAACTTCTCATTAGAAAGAAGTACATCAAGATCTTATGTGCATTGCATCTTAGACTTTAAATTAGATTGTAGCATGTCTACAAATACATTGACAATTGAACTTCATTTCTATCGAGGAAGTTGATGGTCTTTTTCCTACCAATCAACATGTCTTACCATGATTTTTAAAATGAACCCTTGCTCAACATGTATTAAAAATAATAGTTTATTTTAAAATGTCATATAAATAGCTCAAAAAAACTCCATGATAAATATTGTTGTATGATTGAAAAGTCATTTTTTACATGACATACTACCGTATTATTTATACCAAAAAATTTTTATCAAATAATAATGATTGTATCTATCAAAATTAAATTTTAATATTTATAAATATTAATTACAATACAATAGAAAATATATATAATACATCAATAACACTATCTCAACAAGAAAAAAAATCCCTTAGCAAACTTGTACTATATTAACTTTTGAGCGTTTGTACAATTTTGAATTGCGTATTTAGAATGTTGGTGTTTAAATGTACAATTGAAATTCAGTATGGAAGGAAATTCAAAGAATTTTCCATCATCACATATTAGCATAGATAAATATTTATATATGGTTTGATACATTAATTAATATACCATATGTGACAATAATGGGTTAATTACCCAAATGCCAAAGAAACAATGTAAAGTGATTTTTTAGTCGGCTTGTAATGAACATTTTGAAAGATGGACATAAGGAAGATTTAATGGAAAGCCTTTATACTGATACATAAACATTAATTCTCCCCAAAGATACTCACATAATTTGCAAAAATAAATTGTAAAGATTCAAAGTATTTCTCAAAAAATAAAATTTAACAAAAAACTATATCACAAGCGGTCATTTCTGTCTCAATCTTCATATTTCAATGCAATGAGAGAAAGCCCAATAATTACAGTGGTCAGTGCTTCGATTAATATTTCTCTATCAAAACTACAAAAATTTGATTTGTGGCGAAATAGAAATAATCATTTATGATTTAAGGGTTTTTATGAGTTGAGAATGGAAGCAACAGATCGAGCCCAAAGTCTGAGGATCTCTTTCATATCTTCACCTTTGGTGATGGCAAGCTCCCTTGGGTAGTAATAATAATATGCTTCAACCCAGGAATAATATTTAGTAATTTTGGGCTTAGTTTGTCCTTGGTAAAATGGAAACCCAGATGTACAGATCCTCTTACTTCCTTAAAATCCACATCTATTTCACCCATAACGCCACCTCTGTGATGAAGTTCTTTGCTTCTACTCATCTCGATTATGAGAATGTAATATTCAATACTGGTAGTCCTCGTTGATGGGGAAAGTATAGATATATCTATGGTTTTATGCATGTACGAATAAAAAAATCGCACGTGCCGAATAAAAAACTAATAATAAGAAATATGAAAAACATGACTAGTATTTCCGCCATACATGCAGAGTTTGGCATTGACATATTTCCTTTTTTTAAAAAATTTTTTAAATCGAAAATAAAATTGGAGGCTTTGAAAATTGTTAACATTGGAATGTAAAGTAGATATGTTGAGTAGTGCGATGATTTCAACCATGTCTATTGTTTAAAATTTGAAGTTTTCTCAAATATAAATATAGTTGATAGGCATTGGATATGTAAATTATTGTCGTCTTCTTTTTTTTCTAGTTTATATATGCATACGGAGAGCATCTTTACAATGGGGAGCACAAATGGGAATACCAGCATGAGAATATGCTTTAAAAAGATATTTTGTCAATAAAAGTTATTAGATTAAATAAATAATTTACAAAACTATTAATAGTTGGCCGAAATAATAGGAAGACAAATGGCAAAGCCAAAATAATAGGAAGACAAATGGAAAGTCCAAAATAATAGCACCCGAAATAATATGGGCACCACATGGATGAAAATAAGTTAATTTAAAAAAAAAAATTAATTAGGGTGTTTTGGGTTTTTTTTGGAATTTGGAGAGGCAAAGGAATTGGAAAAGCCACCTTTTGGGGAATATGTAGAGAAGCTCTCAGATTATAAAAGAGTGTCTCCTCTTTTCATTTGTAGAAAGCCCATTTCAAGAGCAAGCAACCAAATATGAAGGTGATATTTTTTTTTTGTATTTAATAATTTGCTTTTTTATATAGTTTTAGTTTTAGTTTTAGATTTAAATTTAATTTTGTTTTAGTTTTAGATTTATATTTAGATTTAGATTTAGATTTAGAGATAGAGATAGTTTTAGGTTTAGTTAGATTTATATTTATATTTTGCTTAGATTTAGATTTTGATCATTATTTCATTTAATATTTAGTTTTAATATTTATATTTAAATTTAAATATGGAGGGCAATGCCGCCATATTAGTTTTTATATATATTTTTTATATTATTGATTTACAGTGGTTTCAAATAGTGAAAAATCTTTCTTCTTCGTTAATTAAAATTGGAAAATCTTTAAGATTTAGTTTTAATACTTTAAAATTTAGATTTAGTTTTAGTTTTAGAATTAGATTTAGATTTATATTTCTTTTAGATTTAAATTTTAATCATTATTTCATTTAATATTAAGATTTAACATTAAATATGGAGGGAAATGCCACAATACTGCTTTAGATTTATATTATTTAGATTATTCATTTGTGTTGGATTAAAATGGTGAAAAATCTTTCTTCTTCCTTATTTAAAAATTGGAAAATCTGAAAGATTTACTTTTACTACTTTATTTTATATAATTTTTATATCTAACATTTAATTTCTACAATAAAAAGTATTAAATTACATAAATAAGTTACAAAACTATAAATTTAAATAAATCACAAAAAATAGGACGCCAAATGGCAAAGCTGAAATAATAGGGCCCGAAATAATATGATCCAAAAAATAAGGGCACCACATGGATGAAGAATAAGTTAAAAATTTAAAAAATTTAAAGTATTTAATATTTTTTATGAAATTTCAATAGACAAAGGAATCAGAAAAAGGCACCTTTTGGGGAATATGAAGAGACATTCTTTGATTATAAAAGATTGTCTCCTCATTTCATTTGTAGGAAGCCCATTTCAAGAGAAAGCAACCAACCAACTATCAAGCTGATATTTTTATTTTGTATTTAATAAAAATTTTTAATATAGTTTTAGTCTTAGATTTAGATTTAGTTTTAGTTTTACATTTAGATTTACTTTGAGTTTGAGTTAGTTTTAGATTTATATTTCTTTTAGATTTTGATTTTGATCATTATTACATTTAATATTTAGTTTTAATATTTAGCTTTAAATTTAAATATGGGAGGCAATGCCACCATGTTTGTTTAGATTTAGATTATTTAGATTATTCATTTACAATGGTTTAAAATGATGAAAAATATTTCTTCTTCCTTAATTAAAATTGGGAAATCTTTAAGATTTAGTTTGAATACTTTAAAATTTAGATTTCGTTTTACTTTTAGAGTTAGATTTAAATTTATCTTTCTCTTAGATTTAGGTTTTGATCATTTTTTTTTTAATATTTCGATTTAAATTTAAATATAATATGGAGGGCAATTATGCCATATTGTTTTAGATTTAGATTATTTAAATTATTTATTTGCAATGATTTAAAATGGTAAAAAATCTTTCTTCTTCCTTATTTAAAATTGGAAAATCTTTAAGATTTACTTTTAATACTTTGTTTTATATAGTTTTTATATTTAACATTTAATTTCTAGAAATTAAAACTATTAAATTAAATAAATAATTTACAAAATTATCAATTTAAGTAAGTCATAAATTCCAAGGCAGAAAATAATAGTTGACTGAAATAATAGGAAGCCAAAGGGCAAGGCCAAAATAATGGAGGCTGAAATAATATAACCTAAAAAAATAGGGGCGCCACATGGATGAAGAATAAGTAAAAAAATTTAAGAAATTTGGAGTGTTTTATAATTTTTTGTGGAATTTGAATATGGAGTGCAAAGTTATTATATTGCTTTAGATTTAGATTATTTAGTAAATTCATTTGAAATGTTTTAAAATGGGGAAAAGACTTTCTTCTTCCTTATTTAAAATTGGAAAATATTTAAGATTTAGTTTTAATACTTTAGCTTAAATAGTTTTTATATTTAGCATTTAATTTCTACTATTATATTTGGTTTTTAGTTTTTGATGAAAAATATAGAGGGCTATCTTATCATATTATTTAATTTATGAAATTTGATAATTAATTCCAAAATCCTATATATGTGTTGTACAGAGAGTATTTGTGATTTAATCTATAATTCATTTATCTGGATCATCAAGAGAAGGAGTTGCATGCTTGCATTTAGCAAACACAAGGAGGATGCTGACAAAGTTTGTTGAGTAAGGCTTTACGCTTGCTTGTGTTAGCTTTAAAGTTTTTAAATCCTCTTTAGCTTCTATGTCTATGATTTCACAAACATTCAACAATGTGTAGAACATCATGTTGGAAGTAGAGAGAATGACACCAAAGAATTTGGTTTAAAATCTAAAAATGGCATTTTTAACAAATCTATTCTATACAAATCTTGCAATCATTGCATGTCATTAGAGGCCATATTTTTCAATCAGTGGAGAGCTTGGAAAACTTAATGTGACCAATAAATTAGGTTGAGGTGATCATTGTAAAAATAAAATTGTGAGACTAGGGGATGAGATAAATTCAATCTAATGTATATGATTGAATTCTAAATGTTGCCATAAAGATTATGAAAAAAGATGAGAAATTCCAAGATTTAAGGGAGCATATTAGAAAAATATTATTTATATCTATTTGTTATCTTCACATTCAATTATCAGTTTTATGATGTTTCTATTATTTAATTAACTAAGATAATATAATTAGCATCGAAAGGGGAAAATATATCTCTATCATTATGCAAGCAATAAATTTTCTAGAGAAATACTTCAAATTTAAATATGTGATAATTTTTTGAATTAATGACCTATAAGAAAGAAATAAAAAATGACCAAGTTGTGTCTTGAAATATTACCCTAAACCAAATCGAGACTTTACTCCAAAGCTAAACAAAATTAAACACTAACCTTTAAAAAAAAATTATAATCCTAATCCTAATCTTAATTAAATTTTATGTCAAATTAAATTTTATAACTAAAATCTTAGTTGAGGAGAAATCTATTGAATAAATAGAAACAAAAAACCTTGAAAAACTAGATTGAATCCCAACCTTAACTATATATCATATTACACATTAAAACCCAAGATGAACCTAACCCTAACTAAGATTAAATAAATATGGTCACTTGATAGATTAAGCCCTAAAATTAACCCTAACCATTATACTAAACCAAATTAAACTATAACCCTAATTTTAAATCTATCTAAATCCTAACTTATATATAAAATCCAAATAAAATGACCCTTGAAATCTAACACTCAACTTAACCCTGATCCTAATACAATTAAATTATAGCCCTCACTCTAGCTCTAATTGAACACTAATTCTAATCCTATGTATAATCATACCCTATCCATAATTAAACCCTTACCATAATCAATACCTACATATAGTTAGCTTCAACCCTAACTATAACTCAAATATTTCCCTCTAATTAAATGCTAACCCTAGCCTAACCTTAAATCTAACCCTAATTATGCTTCAACCTTAACTCTAATCCTAACCCTAAAAATATTCCTAATCCTAACTCTAATCCTAATCCTAACCCTAATCCTAAAACTAACCCTAAAACCTCTCCCTAAGTATAATCTTAACCATAATCCTAAATGCTACACCATGATCCTAACCCTAACCATAATACCCTAACCCTAATCTTAATCATACCATAGATCCTAAATCTTAAACCCTAATCCAAAACTTAATTATTAAACCCTAATTCTAAATGTTATACCCTAAATCCTAAACCTTAAGCTAAATCATAAACCTAAATGGTAAACCCTCATCATAAATGAAAAACCCTAGACCTAAATGCTAACCCCTAAATGCTAAATTATAATCATAACATGAACCCAAAATATATCCATAACTATAACCATGTAATACATATAAACCTTTATCCTAACCCTAACCCTAATATTAACCAAGATGTAAACCAATGTAATGTATATAAACCTTTATCGTAACCCTATCCCTAATATTAACAAAGATGTAAACCATAACCCTAATGATAATCATAATCCTAAACCCTAACTCACAACCCTAATCAAAACCACAACCCTAACCATTATAATAACCAATATCTAAACCCTCACTTTAACCATAATCCTAAACCTAACCTTGAACCTAAATGCTAAACCCTAATCCTAACATGAACCCTCAAAATAACCATAACCAAAACCATGCCATGAACTTAAAATTTTATCCTAACCCTAACCCTAATACTAACCATCATGTAAACCCTAACCACATTAATAATCCTAATCCTAAGCCCTAATCTCAAGCGTAATCAAAATCGAAACCCAAACCATAATAGTAACCATGAGGTGAACCCTAACCCTAATGATAATCCTTATTCTAAGCCCTAATCCAAAACCTAATCTAAACCCTAACCTTAACCATAACACTAACTATGATCTAAGCCCTAATTATAACCATAATCCTAAGGCTAACCTCAATATCAACTTTAACTCTAACCCTAACCCTATACCATAACCATAATCAAAACCCTAATTTGACCATAATACTATCTAAAAACCCTTAACCTAACAATAATCCTAAACTTAAATCCTATACCCTAAACCTAATCCTAACCCTAACCCTAAACCTTGATCATAACCATAAACCTAACTCTAACCCTACTAATTAAATCCTTAAATATAACCCTAAGTATTAACTGTAATAATAATCATAACCCTAGCCCTAACCATAATCCAAAGCCTAACCCTAATCCTAAGTCTAACCATAAATCTAATCCTAATCCTCAACAAAATTTTAACCCTAACCATAACCCTAACCCTAATGTTAAACCTAACCATAACCAAAAGCCTAAACCCCAACACTAATCGTAATCATACTCATTAAATGTTGAACCCTAATCATAAATGTTAAAATATAATTGTAAATGGTAAACCATAATCATAAACCTAAACCAAATCCTAACCATAATTCTAATATTAACATTAGTCCTAATCTTGACCCTAAAACTAACCCAAACCATATCCATAGGTTTAATGCTAAACCTTTATCCAAACCCTAACCCTAATACTAACCATGAGGTAAATGCTAACCCTAATGATAATCCTAATCCTAAGCCCTAATCTAAACTGCAATCAAAAACCTAACCACCTTAACCATAATACTAACGATGATATAAATCCTAACCCTGACAATAATCCTAATTCTAAGTCCTAATCCAAACCCTAATCAAAATACCAATCATAACCATAATACTAACCATGATGTAAACTATAACACTGATGATAATTCTAACCCTAAGCTCTAATCTCAACCATAACACTATCTATAATGGATGTCCTTACCCTAATCATAATCCTAACCCTAAACCTTGATCATAACCATAACTGTAACCATAAACCTAACTCTAACCCTACCAATAATCTTGAATCTAACCCTCTCATGCAGGAGCATCCTTGGTGTAAGAGCAATCTTGCATTACCCAAAAATATTTATGTTTTTGTATTTAATAAGGGCTATCTTGTGTAGAGCTGCTATTTATGGAAACTTGCTAATTTTAGTAAGTTCATCATATGATCTCGGAATGTTCTGATTTCACATGTGGAGGTTCATCTCAGTCATATCAGCCCGCCAGTAAAGTTTCATTGCTAGATCAAGTCTGGTTTTGACGATATTGAAAATTTTTTATTTTGGAAATAGGGTACAGAAACTTTGAACTCAGTTTTGAAGGCTTTAGAGGCCCCAGATGAGGTTGAGTTTTCAATTGAATGAAGCTTGCTTAATTCAAGTGTTGTAGAGCTCCTTGTGCCCTTTTTGAAATGGGGTTATAATAGTCAAACGGGTCAACTGGCAATGACTTATGGTCTTCAGAAGTTGGGTCACCTGAAATGACAGAAAATAATTTTCTTTCAAAATTTTTGTTCGGGTTTCAAAAGTTATTTTGAGCTGACTTTGATGTAATAAATTGTAAAATAAAATAATTCTAAGTTTGGTCGGCCCTATGGGCTAAATTTCTGGAAACTTCTCGGGCGGTGGATATTGCCTATACAAAGAAGGCCCGTAGTGTTGTCTTAGATAGGGCTGGGTAGTTCGTGAGTAGTTCTGGGTAGTAGATCTGGGTAATAATTCGAGGCTCTGTCCTATAGAATATTGTAAGGGAATGCCCATGTGGCTTTGCATATTGTAATTCTGAAAGTTTGTAATTCCACATTTGTGGAGATAATAAGAAGCCAATTTTCTGTTCTTGCATATTGTTGTTGTTTCTCTGTTTCTGTTATGTGTTTGTGGTATTAAGGGGAGCACCCTTCATTACCCTAAGTATTAACTATAACAATAATCATAACCCTAACCCTGACCATAATGCAAAGCCTAACCCTAATCCTAAGTCTAACCATAATTCTAACCCTAACCCTAAACAAAATTCTAACCCTACCATAAACCTAATCCTAACATTAAACCTTAATGCCAAATCCTAAATGTAACTATAATCATAACTATAAGCCTAAACCCTAACCCTAACCATAATCAAACTCATTAAATGCTAAACCCTAATCATAAATGCTAAAATATAAGTGTAAATGGTAACCATAATCCTAATAGTAATTCTAATCTTACCCTTAATCCTAATCTTTACCCTAACACTAACCCAAACCATAAACCTAAACCGAATTCTAACCGTAATTCTAATCTTAACCTTAATCCTAACCTTTGTTTGCACCCTAAAATGGTCGCCTAGACTTTGGGCCCCCATTTGTACAATTTATCAAATCTCTGAATCAATATTTTAAAAAATCAACATTTTATCAATTATATTAATTTCCTTGATCAAATCATAATCAATTCAATATTTCCTAAGGTTTGAGCCTTATTTAATTTAAAAGAGATAAAATAAAAAATAAAAATCTTATTTAATTAAGAGAACATGCTCTCTTTTAATCAATTAAAAATCTCTTTTAATTAAATAATAAAATCATTTATATTATTAAAAGGAATTTCCTCCCCTTTTATTTAAATAAAAAATCCTCACTTTTCTTCTTATCCTATGTTGCACAAATAAAGCATTTAATTCTTATTTATAAAGAAAAATAAAAGAAAAAATAAAAGAAAAGTACTTTTTGTCTCATATGGACATAAATTAAATGCTCAACATAAAGTAAATGCTTCTAATTTTCTTATTGGAGGATATTTGTGCACAAGGATCAAGCTTCTTTTTTTCTCTATCAATGATTAAATCTTTTGCCTCTTAATCTCCATGGTCCATTGTTTTTTCACTTCTTATAAAAGAAGAGCTCTCTTCCTCATTTGCACACACAATACATACTTGAATTATTATGCTACAGGTTTTCTAAATCATTGAAGCTTTTGGAGACATTCTTCAATCAAGTTTTGAAGATTTGGAGTATCATTGGCATTCATCTTGCATCTACATCACATCCTAGCTTGCATCATAGTTGCATCATCATGGTATCATTTCCTTTCATGTTTTAGATTAATCTCACATAGTTTAATTAGAGGGTTTGTAACTCTTTCATTTCTATTTTCATAGCTTAATTGCATCTTCATCCTCATAGATTAATTTGCATTCTCATATAGGTTTGCATTGCATTGCATACATTTGGTTTGATTGAAGATATTGGCATTCTTGCCCTTGTTTTCATTGTGAATCTCTCATTGGACTTTGTTCCATCTCTACAACATTTGAATTTTTGGATTAAAATTGAACCTCTCATGTGTTTGGCTTAAGTGTTTACATGCTTTCATAGAACACATTTCAATTGATGCTCTTAATGGAAAATGAATGAACATAGATTTTCTTTCATACAAGTTTGTGTAAATGAATGCTTGTGTTTAAACCTTAAGTAATTCTTGGTTCCAATATCAAATATCTCATTGAGTGATTGAGGGCATGGATTCATTCATTGTTTACATAGGGAGTTAAATGCACCACTTTGTGGACTCACTCTATGTTTACTTGGAAAGTTAAATATTCTATTGTTCAACCCTTTTTCATTTGTGAGTAGTATTGATTAGTAGTCTTAGATTACTTGTGATTGATCTAGATTGCTATCTTGGGTTATTGGACTCGCTAATCCGTCGGCCCCTCATTTCTGCCCCATGTTTGCAAGGTCAATGCCACATTAAGGGGGAGGGGTCTACAGGAAAGAAGCGTTAATTGCTCCACTAGGCAACCCTTTTGTGCTTTTTGGAACTCATTTGTTTTCTAAGGTGTGGACTCACTTTGAGTTGATGTGAGGATTTAAATGTTCCACTTTTGGACTCACTTTTAGTTGGTGTAAAGAGTTAAATGTTCCACTTTTGGACTCACTTTGAGTTGGTGTGAAGAGTTAAATGTTCCACTTTTGGACTCACTTTGAGTTTGTGTGAAGGGTTAAGTGTTCCACTTTTTTGGACTCACTTCACATTTTCTTGAAGGGTTAAATGTTCCACTTTCTGGACTTGCTTTGCATTATCTTAAAGGGTTAAATGTTCCACTTTTGGACTCACTTCACATTATCTTAAAGGGTTAAATGTTCCACTTTTGGACTCACTTCACATTTACTTGAAGATTTAAGTGTTCCACCTTTAGTGCTCCAAATACTTTTGATAGTGAATTACTTAGTTTTTATTTCTAGAAGGCCTGCTTGGGGACACACCACCTCAAGGGATGACCTTAACTCCTATGTTTTGGTAGAGTATAAATATCGGGAGGTTAATCCAAAGACACCTCTCTTGGAAATTGAGTTTGATATCACTCTTGGCTAAGCCTCAAAGAACTTTATACCTTTGAGAAGTGAAGGAGGAGATTTGGGTTACCGTCTCCCCCCAGCTGTGTGATTTTAGATTCTTCTCATCTACGGATTTGGGCCTCATGTACCTTGCATATATTGAGGACTCCTTAGAAAAGCCAAGTATATCCTTGTAGACAGCTTGACAAGGTGTTGTTGTGTTCTAAGTGCCTGCTAAAACATTGTCAAGAACATACACAAGTAGAACCTTTAAGGAGTAGAAATACTAAGTCACTATACTTGTTCATGCACAAGGTTGCTTTGCCCCTTTCTCATTGTTTGAAGACTATTTTCTTGAACTCCCTAATTTTTGTCTTATGTGCTTGTTCAATGATGAAAATCTATTGATGTACTTACTTGATCTTTTAAAACAAACTGAGTTCCTGAGTTGAGACACCAACTTTTTACAGCTTGCTCGATTTTCTATTCTGTCATTAGAGACTTGTTTTGACTTTAAATCTCTAGTTTTTTCCCTCTAGGAACAGCATCAATTGGTTTACAAGGCCACTTTGGAAATAGTTGTCAAGTTAGAAGGTTATTCTTAGTGAGAAAGCTTATCTCTAGAATTGTTAGCTACATTCTTGGAGAATTTTAGTCCTCTTATTGTCCAAATCACTTTCATTTAATAAATTTCAATTATATTTTGGCCTAGTCCAACCTCCTAATTCAAAAGTGCTAGGGTATTCACCCTTTGTTGGAAGCACCTCTTTGACAGTGTTGGTAAAGCCCATTTTTTCTATCTTTTCATTTCATTTTGGACAATAGAGAACTTTGATTATCCTATTTTGGTGTTGACACTTTGCAAGGTCACCTTATCATTAAGAATATTTTTTCTTTCATGTTAGTTACAATAAGGTACCAAGTCAATCAAGGAAAGCGACCCCCTGTTGTCTTTAGCCAGTTACCACCAGTTAAGACGTGTCAACAACATAGGGTCAAGGAACCCATCTTTGATCAATCCCCTAGAAGTAAACAAGAGGTTGAGACTAATCCTTGTGAGGAACGAACACCTAAAACACACTATTCATCAGGCACCAACATGAGTTTTTCTAATATCAAACATTCAAGAGAGGCTATCAACCAAAATCTTCAAGATATGTTTTCAAGTTTTAGAGATGATAGCCACATACCTGATGGATTCAAATAAGTCAATAGTCCACCAGGGTCATGTTTAATTGACACAAGATATTTGGATGCTCAATAAAAATCAGAAAGACATCGTAGGCATAGTCCTTTAGAAATAGGATCTAAACATTCTAAGGATGAGACAGAATATCATGTCAATGCAACCAACTTATTTAACAAATCAGGGCCTTCATCTCTTAAGGATGATCCTAGACATACGGATGCAAGGTTGAGAGCTATTGAGAGAGCTAAGCACACTTACAAAGATGAACAAGCCGCTGGAAAAGAGAAACTTAGGCGGTTAGAAGAAGAAAATGTATTGTTGGAATTAAAGAAAAAAGCCTTACAAGAAGAAGAGGATAGGCTCTATGCGCAACAATTACAAATTCAATTCAATGGAAGGGGAACTAATAGTGGGACCAACTCTTCCCCATCAACCCCATCACAAAGTCCAAAGACTAGGAGAAGGTCTAAAACACCCTCAAGATCCCCGAGTCCAAGGGGAAGAAGAGTTGCAAGATATGATCACCATAGGAGAAGTCCACCTCCTAGACTTTCTAGACAACTCTCTCAATGAATACACCATAGTTCACAACAAGGAGGGAGATATGTTAATTTGGACACCATGGACTTTATGACTATACAACAAGAGCCATCTT
Organism: Chamaecyparis obtusa; assembly: GCA_027943335.1. NCBI lineage: Eukaryota > Viridiplantae > Streptophyta > Pinopsida > Cupressales > Cupressaceae > Chamaecyparis > Chamaecyparis obtusa. Next base: position 738,994 of record BSBK01008448.1, read on the forward strand.
TCCAAGCCTATGTTGAAAAATATGTGGAAAAAAACAAAGACCAATTCTTGGAAAGTCTAATTAACAAAGGTGCCAAAGTTCCCTTTGATTTTGATGTAGAAAGGAAGGTGAAGAAACAAGAACCATCCACCCATGAAGTGATCAAACAATTGCAAAGAGATATGGACAACATGAAGGCTCCCAAAAGTACATTCAACTTGGATTCTATTTGTCCCAATCCTATTGACAAGAGTGTTGTAATGAATGATTTTCCTAAGAAAGTGGAGTTTCCCACATATGACAAATATGATGGCATTGGTGATTTCCATGATCATGTTAGAAAATTCTACATCATGAGTTTCTCTTTCCACCATGAGGATTCATATTTAATGAGATTATTCCCTAGAAGCCTCAAGGGACAAGCAATGGAGTGGTTCACCAATCTCACTCCCCCAATCAAAACATTCAAAGAGCTTGTGGAAAGGTTTGTACAACATTTTGCCTATAATTTGACATGATCTATCATAATGCTTGATTTGTGTAAACTTAAGCAAAATCAAGGAGAGTCATTTGTTGCATTTTTGCAAAGATGGAGGCGCTTATGCGCAAAATATCCAAGAACTATTCCAGAGGAGGAGTGAATTGATATTATTGTGAGCAATTTGGTCCCCAAACTGAGGTATGAAGTTAGGAAGATCCCTTTCAACTCATTTGACACCATGGTTGAAGTCGCTTGTCGTATTGAAGATGTCTTCAAAGAACAAGGAATTTTGGCAAAATCAACAAATAATAACAATAGCCAAAACAACAATAGTAATAATGGAAATAAGGACAAGAAAAATTATTGGAATAAGAATAAACAAGTGGTCAATGATGCCATTGTTCACTCATCCCAACCTAAGAATGAAGTCCTTAATCTTTCCAAAGCGGTTCAAGCCATGAAGTTACAAGTCTCCTCAGAACAACAAGGTAGTAAGCCAAAGTATCAAGGAAGGTCAAAAATAGAGAAAAGGCAATTTACACAACTTGGGGATTCTTATGCGGATATCTTTAAGACACTCCTTGCTCATAATATGGTGCAACCTCAAGACCCTTCCAAGTTCCACATTCCAGAGACTAAACCATACTGGTGGAATGAAAAGGCCTATTGTATTTACCATAATGGAATCAGACATGACATTGAAAATTGTTTTAAGCTTAAACACCTTGTCCAAGACCTCATTGAGAGTGGTGACTTGCAAGTAGATGGTTTAACCTCAAATTTTGATCACAAATTTTTTAAAGAACCCTTGCCAAAGTATGAGAAAGGAGAAGTTTCCACCAACAACAAAAATAAGAATGGAAAGGTAACAATCAACTACACATATCCTAAAGCTGATAATGTGATCAATATGCTTGAGGTGGTTGAGGAAAATATCAATATGATGAGGAAATAGAATGATTGTGAGGATAACTCAAGAAAATGCCTAATGAAGGACCCATAGTTGTGTTAAGAGGACCTAACTCACATAGGGAGTCTCAGTCTCTTCACGCCATTACTAGAAGTCAAGCTGGTCAAATTCCTATTGTCATTAGAGGTCCTAATTCCAGCAAGCCTAGGCAGTCTTCCTCTAAGCAAGCTCCTTCTAAATCTATTTTTGGTCCCGAGCTCAATTACAACCTTGTTGATCAACTTCAACGTACATCGGCTCAGATTTCTATCTTTGAACTTTTGGAATTGTCCCCAAGACACAAGCGTGTCCTTGAGGATGCCTTGTGAGCAGCTAGAGTCCCCAACAACTTAGATGTGGATCAATTCTAGAACATGGTCAACCATTTGGCTAGCCCTCATTTCCTCACTTTTTCAGAAGAAGATGACAAATCCATAAGTCACCCACATAACTTGGCCTTACACATAGAAGTCATGATTCATAAAACCCGTGTTAGGTGTGTGTTGATAGATGGGGGTGCAGGGTTAAACATTTGTACTATCAGTTTATTGAAGGCTTTAGGATATTCCAAAGAGGTTATTGACACAAGGAAAAAGATCACAATCAAAGCATATGATGAAGCAAAAAGGAGTTCTAAAGGATTAGCAGTTTTACCAATTCGTATTGGTCTAGTGGAAAAGGATATTTTATTTCAGATTGTTGATGTTGGACCTTTAGCCTACAACATTTTTCTAGGTAGGCCATGGATTCATGAGATGCAAGCGGTTCCATCAACATATCACCAGTGTGTCAAGTTTCCTCATAATGGTGTAGAAATTTGCATACCTAGGGATAGCACTTTATTAGTGAATAACATTTTCGCAGGATCACATGTACCTTTGAATAGGGAAACTGATAGTTCTAATGTCTCACTTGATCAATGTAAGGGTAAATTTAAGACCTTAGACCTTGGCATGGGAGATTACAAGATTGATTCTTTTACAAAGTTGCCAATCTCTCCTAGGTCTTATGGGAAGCCTTCACCAGATATGAAGCCCTCTTCGTTAGCCATGACACTATTTGGAAAGTTTGTTGAGTCTTCAGTTCCTATTTAGGAAGAGAAAGAGGAAGTTGCCATCAGAGATTGGATTTATCATGAGGAAAAATATGAACACAATGAAAATTTTTATCCTTCACCTAAAGCTTATGGGAGAGGGTACACGTTAGTGAAAAACATGGGATATCCAGGACATGGTCCCCTTAGTCACAGATTGGATGCTAGGGTTGAACCTTTAGATCATGCACTTTTTGCACGAAGGGATAAATCAACAAAGGGTTTAGGCTTTGAAAGTGAGAAACTAAAAGATGCTATTGTCTTAGCTATGACAAACAATGATTTTGCTTCTGAATACACACCTGATTTAACTGATCAACAAGATATGATAGAACATTGGGTGCCATCAACTGATCTCCTTTGGGGAGTTTCTCAAAATTTGACAATTAATAGTCCTCCTATCCCATTTGTGATGGATAGTGACTACATGAATGCTAGGTTAACCATGGAAAGTGTCACCGCCTTAGCTGCAACATGTAGTACCAATTTGGATACTTTTGTGGTTCAACAAATTGCTCAAGAAGGGGAGATCCTCCCCAACCTTGAGGCTTCTACATCACGAGGCCCCAATATTGATTCAGAGACAGATTCACATGAGTTCAAATGGGACTCACTTTCAGATGCAATAATAGACTTGGATATCGATGTTATTCAAGCTTATAAAACCCAACCTACCGTAGTTGATGAGCCAAGTGCAGTGCTAGAGGACTGGACTCATTGAATCGCCTTAGTGGACGATACTTCGTTAGGTAGGACAAACCCTGATTTGGGTACTTTAGAAGGGAACTTGATAAATTCTGAATATATGGTCACCAAAAATAATACCCATCACATCCACAATGTTGAACCAGTCATTGACCTACCCCTTGTCAATCGCCATTTGATTGATTGGTCTCAAAACTCACAAGAGCCACAACTGTTGACCTTTCAGAATGACTATGAGATCACATGTTACCTTAATGATATTGAACTAGTAGTGTCTTCCACTAGTGAGCCAACTACAAGCATGACTAAGCCTGATATTAAGTACCTCAGTCTTAAAATAAAAGAGAAAAAGAAAAAGAATAGGTGTTCTGATGGCGAAAACCACTTTGTGGCGGTATCAGAACCAAAAATACTAAAAAGAAATGACGTATCTGAGGGTGAAAACCTCTTTGAGGATCCCAAGGATGGGGTACTTAATAACTTGCCCAGCTATTTTTAGGACAGATCATTAGTGTTGATTGAGCCAACAAAACTAGTTAATTTGAACACAGAAGAAGCTCCTCAAATAGTTCATCTTGCTCAGTCTTTATCAGAAGAGGAAACCAAGGCATATATACAATTCCTACAAAAGAAGAAAATCAATTTTGCATGGACTTATTCAGACATGCCAGGGCTTGACACTAATCTAATAATGCATCACTTATCCATAGCTCTAGGGGTCAAACCACTGGAACAAAGATTAAGAAAAATGCATCCACATGCAGCTCTCCTCGTCAAAGCAGAATTAGAAAAACTTTTGAGAGCTGGATTTATCATAGCCATCGATTATGAAAAATGGATTTCAAACATAGTACCAGTTTCCAAGCATGATGGATCCATTCAAGTTTGTACAGATTTTAGAGATTTAAACAAGGCATGCCCTAAGGATGACTTTCCACTTCCAAACATTGACATGATAGTGGACATGACAGCTGGCTATGAAATATATTCTCTAATGGATGGTTTCTCAGGATATAATCAAATTAAAATAGCTCCCGAAGACCAAGAGAAAATAGCGTCCACATGTGCATGGGGAACCTATTGTTGGAACGTCATGCCATTTGGGTTAAAGAATGCAGGGGCTACATACCAAAGAGCTATGACCACTACTTTTCATGACATGGTGCACAAGAACATGGAAGATTATGTGGATGATACCCTGGAAAAATCAAGAAAAGGGGATACACACCTTATTGATTTGGAAGTAATTTTAGATCGCATGGAACAATTTCAACTCAGATTGAATCCAAAGAAGTGCACATTTGGTGTCACCTCAGGCAAACTTTTAGGATTTATAATATCAGCAAAAGGTATAGAGGTTGATCCCAAAAAGGTCCAAGCAATTTTAGATATGCCACCTCCAAGAAACATTAGTCAGATGAGAAGTCTCCAAGGACGTCTTCAATCAATTAGGAGGTTTATTTCTCAGCTTGCAGATAGAGCACAACCCTTTAATAAGACATTGCATAAGGGTGCTTCTTGTGTTTGGAACGAGGATTGTCAAAAGAGCCTTAATCAAATTAAATAGTACTTGGCTAATCCTCCAATTTTGATGCCTCCTATTCTAGGGAAGTCGTACTCTTGTATCCTATGAAGTCAATTATAACAATATTGAAAAGTCTTGCTTAGGTGTGTTGTTTGCTTCTCAAAAGTTGTGGCATTACATGCTAGCTCATACTACACACTTGATTGCTAAAATTGATCCTCTAAAGTACTTACTTAGTAAGGCTACTCTCACAGGTAGGCTCACTAAGTGGATGATGGTATTATCATAGTTTGACATAGAGTACATTAAAAGGAAAGCCATAAAGGGGTAGGCTATTGCAGACCAACTTGCTGATTTTCCAGTTAAGGATAGCATGCCTATACAAGTGGAATTCCCAGATGAACATATACTACATATCATAGCTCGCACCTAGAAAATGTTCTTTGATGGCTCTAATATGCAAAATGGGTCAGGTGCAGGAATATTGTTTGTTTCCCCACATGGATACACTATACCAAAGTCATACAAACTAATTTTTCCATGTACAAACAATATCACAGAATATGAAGCATTAACCAATGGATTGAAACTAGCTATAGAATGGAATATAACTGAGTTGCATGTTTTTGGGGATTCACAATTAATAATCAATCAAGTCAATGAAGAGTATCAAACCAAAGATGACAAGTTAATACCCTATAAGAAGATGGTTGATTCTTTGAGATGCTATTTCACTTTTGTGACATTTTAGCAAATCCCTAGGACAGACAACAAAGCTGCAGATGCTATGGCTACATTAGCTTCACTTTTTCAATTGGAGCAGCATGAGTCCTGATTTGAGTTCCTAGTGGAAGAACTACATTACCCTATTTTTGATTCACCTGAAAGCCAAGTCATTTGTACCCTTGTCACACATGAGTCCTCCTGATATGGTGCTATCTATTCATATCTCTGTGATGGCATCATCCCTGATACTTTCAATTGATCTGAATGCAGAAACCTAATTCGAAATGCCTCTCACCATACCCTTATTTTTGGTGATCTCTATAGGAGGGGTTTTGATGGGCTGCTTCTTAGGTGCTTGGAAAAGGAGGAATCTGACCAAGTGTTAGTTGACATTCATGAGGGCATTTGTGGTGGACATTCTAACGGTCTTGCCATGGCCCGTTGATTGCTTAGGGTGGGGTATTACTGGCCCACAATGCAAGTAGATGCAGTAGCTTTTTCTAAGTCTTTTGAGAAATGTCAAAAACATGGCAACCTAATTCATGCTCTAGGTAGGGAGCTAATTCCTTCTATTTTGCATTGGCCATTTCAGCGATGCGCCTTTGACCTTGTTGGGCAAATTCACCCCAACTCATCAAGTGGACATAAGTTTATCATCACGGCTATTGATTATTTCACAAAATGGGTAGATGAAATCCCTCTTTCTGTTGCCTCGGGAAAAATAGTTTCACTCTTTATTTTGAATCATATTATTTGTTGATTTGGACTGCCTTCTGAGATTATTACTGATAATGGAGGTCAATTCAAGAATAAGGACCTAAAGCATTTATGCAAAAAGTTTAAAATCAAGCAACATTGGTCCTCCATCTACTTCCCACAAGGAAATGGACAAGTAGAAGCCTCTAATAAAACCATTCTTAAGATTCTTCATAGGACAGTGCACAAGAATAGTAGGGATTGGCACTTGCAAATCAATCCAGCACTATGGGCTTATGGAACAAGCATTTGCACACCTACAGGAGCCATGCCTTTTGCCCTTACCTATGGCGCTAAAGCGGTATTACCTTTAGAAGTAGAGATCCCTTCACTTAGAGTCTCACTCAAAGGTTTGATTATAGATGAGGACTACCGTGCCATGAGGTTACAAGAACTAGAGCTTCTAGATGAGAAGCGTAAGGCTTCCTTTGATCACATGAGAGTATATCAGAAGCATATGTCCAAGGCATTTAACAAGAAGGTTCGCCCTAGAGAGTTTCAAATAGGTGATCTTGTTTTGTGAGAGAATCCTAAGAATCAGCAGAATAGAGAACAAAAGGGCAAGTTTGAACCTAATTGGCTTGGACCATACATTATTACAATAGCTTTTGGTACAGGTGCATATTTACTGTCGAATGAAGATGGAGAACAGCTCCCTGAGCCCATCAACATTTTTCACCTAAAGAAGTTCTATCCTTGATGCCCATTTCTATCTAGGGGCATCCTTTGTACATATTTTATGATCTTGAAAAAAATACCAACAAAAAAATCATATATGATGGTAAAAAAATCTTTAAAAGCATATAAAGTCCTGAAAAAAATTTAAAAAAAAAAAAATAATTCAAAATAGAAAAAGTGCCTTGGTGAAAACCTAGCAATAGGCGTCTTGGTAGAAAAAAAAAAGAAAAAAAAGAAAAAAGAAAAAATTGCAATAAATCCAAGTGATGAATATGCGGAAACAGGAACTACTTGAGGCCTTTGCACCCCTATTTGTTAGCATGCGTCATCGACACTTAGCCACTTTCCATCATGCCTTGACCTTATTTGCCTTGGTTTGGAATTGGTCTTTGTTTTTGTCTAAGGGGCATACCTATTAGCATAGGTCTTTTAGGTGTGTTTGTCTCTTAGGGCATTTCACAACAGGTGTTTTTCAACACCACCCCAAACAGTGTTTTTCAACACTATCCTTGCGTCGAGTGTTTCTTAACACTTATCAGATGTCTTACCCACTAGTCTAAGTTTGATGCGATATTTCTCATTTGCAGATGCGATGCCCAGAGTTTGACTCTATGACCAACACACACGCACTTAAACAATCAACTCGTTGAGATATGTTGACTTTATTTTTCTTTGTGTGTTGTCTATGAAGATTTCTTTGATGAGTGGTCTCTCCCTAAGAAGTTTTCGATGATGCATAGCTAGAAGACTGAGGGTATGAGAACATGTTTTATTTCTTTATCTACTTGTGGGTATATTTTGTTGATCCTAATTGTCATGAGCATTTATGCTGATCTTACTTGACACTATGGATTGACAAGGTATTATCCTTGACTGTTTTATGAGTGCATGCTTCTAGTTATCCTGACTATCATGTGTATTGATACAAGCATAATCTTGCCATATCAAATTTAGGTGATCTCACTGCATTAGTCATCTTGACCTACATGTCTTTGATGCCTAGGTGAGATTTTCACATTTATATCTGATAAAGATCATATTCATATCCACATAGTTATGCTAGTGTGCATTGTATGATCTTACAACGCTACCAATAATGCTCGATGATGATAATTAGATGTCTATAAGCGTTGTGACCTTGCAAGTCAACCACTTTCATAGTAGCTTGCATTCTTAGGTTCATGTTAGTCTAGTTTTGCATCTTGTATATGGAGAGAGCTCTTCTTTTTATCATCCACAAACTAGTTGGTCAACTGTGCTCATTTTTTAATTCTTCTTGATCGTATCTTTCATTTCTGGTCTTTCATGTCACATCATTTTCTATCCATTTCGGATTCAAAACCAAAAATTTGAGTCGTGTTGACTGACTATTTGAGGCACAATTCTTTGATTTTCGATGGAAATTCTTCCTTTCCATGTCTTTCAAACTTCTAGTCTTTCATTCACCCCTTTCACTTCCTCTCTCTAAGGTTTGACTTAATCTTTATCCTATATCTTTCCCAGTCAAACCTAGTCAACCTAGGGCATATCTTCACTATTTGATGGTTATTTTATCATACTCCATCCTTCAATTATGATTCATTATGATTTGATCAAATCTTTTATCAATTCATTGTTCTCCTCTATCTGATTTTGATTTCGACTCCGAGGGGGCAGTATTTATGGGATTCTCCTCCCTGATTTCCTTGATTCTCTTGATTTAGACATCTTTTGTGAGTTTTTGCTCAAATTTGAGATTCTTATCTCTTACTTTGAATGTGATCCTGAATCGACCTCATGTTCAAAGGCCTTTGTTTATGTTTTGTCCAGGTGTGATCCCAAATCAATCTCACATCTGAGTTGTTTTGTGATCCCAGATCGATCTCACATTTCAACTTCATTCTTTGACTACATGTGTTCCCAAATCGATCACACATTAGTCAAAGAGGGGCAAATGTATGCACCCTAAAATGGTCACCTAGACTTTGGGCCCCCATTTCTACAATTTATCAAATCCCTGAATCAATATTTTAAAAAATCAACATTTTATCAATTATATCAATTTCCTTGATCAAATCATAATCAATTCAATATTTCCTAAGGTTTGAGCCTTATTTAATTTAAAAGAGACAAAATAAAAAATAAAAATCTTATTTAATTAAGAGAATATGCTTTCTTTTCATTAATTAAATATCTCTTTTAATTAAATAATAAAATCATTTTATTTTATTAAAAGGAATTTCCTCCCTTTTTATTTAAATAAAAAATCTCCACTTTTTTTCTTATCCTATGTTGCACAAATAAAGCATTTAATTCTTATTTATAAAGAAAAATAAAATAAAAAATAAAAGAAAAGTACTTTTTGTCTCATATGGACATAAATTAAATGGTCAACATAAAGTAAATGCTTCTAATTTTCTTATTGGAGAATATTTGTGCACAAGGATCAAGCTTCTTTTTTTCTCCATCGTTGATTAAATCTTTTGCCTCTTAATCTCCATGGTCCATTATTTTTTCACTTCCTATAAAAGAAGAGCTCTCTTCCTCATTTGCACACACAATACATACTTGAATTATTATGCTACAGGTTTTCTAAATCATTGAAGCTTTTGGAGACATTCTTGCATCAAGTTTTGAAGATTTGGTGTATCATTGGGATTCATCTTGCATCTACATCACATCCTAGCTTGCATCATAGTTGCATCATCATGGTATCATTTCCTTTCATGTTTTAGATTAATCTCACATAGTTTAATTAGAGGGTTTGTAACTCTTTCATTTCTATTTTCATAGCTTAATTGCATCTTCATCCTCATAGATTAATTTGCATTCTCATATAGGTTTGCATTGCATTGCATACATTTGGTTTCACTAGAGATATTGACATTCTTGCCCTTGTTTTCATTGTGAATCTCTGATTGTATGGTTGACTAGCAAGGTCATGAGTTTATAGCTCTAGCTAAAAGCAATTTTACAAATCTTGCAACTCCATACATAGAGAGCTATGGATCGATTTGTGAGAGCTCATTCTTGAGTTTTCTTGCATCTAAGGATTCATAGAAGTGTGACAACATTTTAGCACACAACCTTGACCCTAACACTAACCCAAACCATAGCCCTAGGTTTAATCTTGACCCTAATGCTAACCCAAACCATAGCCCTAGGTTTAACATTAACCCTATTTACATTGATGAACCTAATTTTTACCATAACACTAACCTTTACCATAACCCTACAACTAACCTTAACCATACTATTACAACTAACCATAACAGTAGTTCACTAACCATAACAATAACCCTTACGCTGTCAATTTAAAAAATAAAAATCATAAAATATCTCCATGTTACGCCACAACTGCTAGTAGCTTATATATACCTATATATAATACATCGAGATTAATCCTTCTCGAGGTGCCTATTTTCATCAAATTGCAAGGTTTGTGTAGGTTAGGGTTGATGAAAATAGGCACCTCGAGAAGGATTACTCTAAGCGTATTATATATATAGGTATATATAAGCTAGTTAATAATTTTGTTTGGTTGGATTTGATTTATATTTTTATGTGGAAAGCATGCATATATACGCATGAAGTATTAAATAAATTTTATATGAAGTGAACGGTTTTATTTTAAGTAAAATAAGTTAGTTTATAAAATTAATTTAGAAATTTTAAAATAATTATATTTAATATTTAATATAAATAATGTAGAAGGGAAAATGAAATATAGGTTAAAGATTATAGATGAAGAATATATTTAAGAAGTAAAGGTTGATAACAATAATTCAATCTCCCATCACTTGCAACCTATCTACATTATGATCTCTCACAATCTTAAAGCATAATTAAAAAATAGATAATAAAATAAAACTAGCATACTTATATTTTAAAATACTTATGTAAAAGTTGTGCAAGAATATCATTATAGAGAATTATTTTCTTTGTCCATTGTTCCATAACTATAACACATAAACCAAATTGAACCATAATCTTAGAGCTGATCAGAAACTAAACCAAAATAAACAATAACCCTAAACCTAATTAAATATTAAACCAAATTAATCCTTGATTCTAAACTAAATTATACCCTCAAACTAATGTCAATCCAAATTCAATCCTAATTCTAATCAAATTTAATTTAAAACCCTAAACCTAATTAATGAACCAAATTGAACCCTAACTCGAATCAAAATTAACTAAAAAACCTAAACCTAATTGAACGAATAATGAACCAAATTGAACCCTTTAATTATGCTAAATTTAACCATTGTGGTAGATATTCATCAGTAACCCAATTGAACAATAACCCTAAAACTAAATGCTAAGCCAAATTGAAGAATAAAAATAAAGAAAATTTAACATTAAACAAAATTCAACCATTGTATCAAACTTACCCTAACACTAACACAAAACCAAATTGAACTCTAACCCTAAACAAAATTGAACCTTAGTTCCCTAATACCAAAATAAATTGAATTGTAACTCTAAACCTAATTAAACATTAAACAAAATAGAATCCTAAACCTAATACTAAACCAAATTGAACTTAATCATCAATCTAAATACAAAATAACTCTACACTAAGCTAAGTTAGATCTAAATCTCAAACCTATATGAAAACTATAATAGATGTAATCCTTAATGCTATACACCTTAAATCAAATTAAGTCTAAATTACAATTTACAATGCTAAACTAAATTCAACCCTAACGCCAAACCTAATTAAATGTCGAGCCATAATGAATTGTAACCTTAAATCAAATAGAATCATAACCCCATCAATAAACCAAATTAAACACTAATCCTAACACAAACCAAAATAAATCCTAAACCTAAACTAAATTTTAAGAAAAATTCAAACTTTAAAGGAATGAATTTTATTTAAAGATAAACTAAAATAAAGATTATTTATATTTATATTTATTCAAAATACTTAAATAAAGAAAAGTCAGAGAATGCTCTGCATGTTGGGAGCTCTCTAGAAATCTCTAAGGGGTGCAAGGTCTGGTGGTAGGCTCTTTGTTTTCTTGCCACTTGTATTCAGTGTTTTGTATCCCATGTTTTGTTGGTTGTTCGTACGGGTTGTGCATGGTAGTTTTATTTTTGGGTTTTATTCATTTGTCTACCATGGATCCTTTCTTTGTGTTTTATTTTTGCGAGGGTTTTTTTCTGGCTTTCTTAAGCTCGCATGTGTGTCTTAATTTTTCCTAGGTGGGTGCCTTCTAGGTGTTTGGCTCGCTCAAGTCAAAGGTTTGATTAATCCTTTATGGTCGTACCCAATTGTAATGATGTTTTGGAAGGGAAGGAGAGTAGTAGCAATGGTAATGATAATGGGGAATGTGTGGGAAATGAATATAAAAATTAGTAGATGAGTAAAATCTCATACAAGGAAATGATCTCAGAGAATTCTTCACTTGTGCTTCTAGAGTCTGCATGTTTCAATGGAAAATTTGGTAGTCTAGGAATGTTTAGGTCGCTAGAGGAAGCGCCATGCCCGATGGAGATAGACAAGCAGATGGATATGAAGCCATAGACTCTAATCATGGGGCAGGAGGCAAAGGTAAGGTCTCCCTTCTTGGCCTAAAAACCCTCTCTATAACTAAATGATGACATGGTAAAGGCAATTAAAGTCGAACAAGTTCAGCTTAAAAGTATAGCAATATTCTTTGTATCTATAGATGTTAAATTCTTTCTTGCTAGGAAATTCTTAGATGATTGGTTCAATAATGTTTGGCAGAAAAAATGGGAATTGTGAAGTTTACTAGAATGATTCAGAAAGGGTTGTTTGTGGTCTTTCTTAAAAATCATGCTATGTAGGAAAAAGTTTTAAAAAGGGATTTTTGGAATGTCCATCAAATGCTTTTTAGGGCATTTCCTTGGGCACCCAAGAATAATTCTAGACATTTTGTGGCTTGGTCCTCTCCTTTTTTGGGTGGAATTGAGGGGGTTACTACTTGAATTCTATCCTTTCATCTCTCATATGACCAAACCAGTGGGTTCTATTCTACAAATTGAAGAACCCAAGATTACCCTACCACATCATAATGTTTGCATTTTAATTTCCCTTAATCCTAATATTTCCTTTCCCAAAGTAATTGATACTAACATTGAAGAGAAGACTTTCAAATGGTAAAATGTTAAGATCAGGGACATTGGAGCTTGTTTCCATTGTAAATTGAATGGTCGTAATAGGTGGGAATGCCCATCTCTTAAAAATATTCAAAAGGATTTTAATGTGGCTACCACCAATATTAGTCCGCTGGAATAGAACTCCAATTCAAATACCAATATGAAATAACCAATCTATTGGGAAGGAAAAACCCAACCCTTGTAATGGGAATAATATAGTACTGAATAATCCCTTGGAGGAAACTCAAGGTGGACCAACAAATATTTTTGTTACCCTCAGTAATCCCCTATTTGATAATGATTTCAAAATTCAGCCTATAATACAAATTGGTAATAATGGACTCCCTGACCCATTTGGTTGTCAACCATAATATATTCTAGTCTCGAGAGAGAAAGATAATGAAGATAATTCTTTAAGATAAAATGCCAAACAAATTGCTCTTAATTTGACTGACACTAAAGCACAGAAGGAGAAAAAATATGAGAAAAAATCTATTGAGTAGAATGTAGTATGCCCTAAAAACACACCGACTATATCTAATGAGATAGAACATAGCAAAGATTCCCAAATAATAGTCGTTGAGTAGAATGAAGAAAGAATAGTAGAATCTGGATTCAATGAAGTTGTCAAAAAGAAGAAAAAGAGGAAGACTTATGAAAGGAGAAACATCACCAAAAAAAAATGAAAGGAAGAACAAAATTAAAAGCACTAAGATCCTAGATTGCTTCACTAGGTAGTGCCAAATCTCAACCCCTCCATCAAGTTAATATTAATTTGCGCATATACAACTAGAATATTAGAGGTCTTGAAATGTCTGATAGGAAGTATATAGTTAGGGATTGATGCAATAGGCTTCATTGAAAAGATATCATATGTCTTCAATAGATTAAAGTCATTGGTTATCATGCATATAATGCCCTCAATTTTTTATGGGACAAGACCATGTGTTTCTACTATGTACATGAAAAAGGAAAAGGTGGAGTAGACAAGGTGGATAGTCAAGGTTGTTTCCCATGACATGTCTCCCTATCACAAATCCTTATGGGAAGTCTTTAAATATAATAACTATAGGGTGGGGGTATGCAACATCTATGCCCCTAATGATTATAGAGAAAGGGATAAATGATGGGATTGGTTAGAAAACAACCTTCATGAGGCATGATGTATCTTCATTGGAGATTTGAATATGGTTGAAAAGAGCTAAGGAAAAATAGGAGATGCTAGTTACATGAATGGAAAGGCAATGAATTCTACTTTTGGGAAAAATTCAAAAGGAAGTTTAATGTCAGAGATCCTATAGACAAAATAAGAAAGGAGGATGACAACATATAGTTTACTTGGTGTAATAATTAGGCCAACAAGACAAGGATATACTACAAATTAGACATAATTTATTTCAGCCCCTTTGTTTATGGATTATCTAATATCAGACAGGGAAAACCCCTATAATGGTCTCTCCTTCTATCATGCCAGACCACTCCCCAATCTCAGCTAACATCACATTCAAGGACATAAATATGTACAATGAGGGCCCTAGGAGGAATGGGTTATTCAAAATCAATACTTATCTGATACAATATGAGGATTATTTGGGAGCTATTAGAAAATTTTCAGCACTATCAAATTTATACAACCCTAAAGCCTCAGTTGGGGATAAATGGGATCAAATGGTTGAGGCTTAGAGGAAGGTTTTCCAAATTATTAGAACCAAGGAAGAAAAGGAAAGAAGAAGGGAGGAAGGGTTTTATCAAGGGAAACTCAATGAGGTAGAGAAATATCTTCAAGACAAATGGATTGATAAGGATCTGGAGAAAAAAATGATTTTCACCAAAGGGCAGTTAAGGAAAATACAAAATTATAAAATTCAAGGTCATAAAATTAGAGCCAAAAGAAATTGGCTGAGGGAGGGGGATAGAAGGACAAAGTAAATTTATTTAATCTTATCAGATCCAAGTAATTTAGAGAGGAGATTATTGGAATTTAGATCGAGAATGGATACACCAATGGCAACAAGAAAATTTTGAAAGCATTTGTTAAATTTTATGAGCAACTTTTTACCTCAAAACATAGCGAAGGAAATAAAAAGGCTATGCAACAATATATTAAGTTAATGCCTAAGAAAGTGTCCAAGGATCAAGCTAAAAATCTTAGTCAAAGAATTGAGCTAAAAGAAATTGATGACACCATTGGATCACTCAAAAATGGAAAATCTCCTGGCATGGATGGGTTACCAACTAAGTTCTCTAAGAAGAACAAAGAATGGATCTCTAATGAGCTACTTCAGTTATATGATGAAGCTTTTGAATATGGATCTCTAGGTGAGAATGTTAACAAAGGGGTGGTAAAATTTCTCCCTAAGGGGGGAGATAGGACTCAAGTAAGAAACTAGAGGCCTGTTACATTATCGAATTTTTCATACAAGATTATTGATAAATTACTAGGTAGAAGAATATCAAGCTTGCTTAATAACATAATATCTATAACACGGACTGGTTTCATCCAAGGGAGATAATTTTTTTTAAACCTAATCACTATTTGATAGGCCATGCACTGGGAAAAATTGAATAGACGGAACCTGGCCATGGTTCTACTAGATTTTGAAAAGGCTTATGATAGAATTGAGTGACAATTTGTACTTGGAATGTTGAGAGTATTTGGGTTTCCACCATTCATATGCAGATAGATTGATATTTTATTTAAATATTCTTCCACAGTTATAGAGGTCAATGGTGAATATTATAAACCCATTTCTTTAGGCTAATACATAAGACAAGGGTTCCCTCTTGTAGCTACCCTTTTTTTCATAGTAGCATATGCTTTCTCATATGATCTTAAGGACACAAAACTTGGTCCACCTATCAAGGGGATTATGCTACCTAACATGGATGAACTTATTGTGGAATAATTTTCTAATGATACTTCACTATTTGTTGACATTTATGAAGATAATTTTGATAATATCCTTAATAGACTTTACGTATTTTGTTTGGCTTCAGGAGCTAAAAT